>CM041004.1:6571520-6593679 GCA_022985145.1 Pangasius djambal
CGTCTTGTATGTGATGTGATGTTCTGTAATAAAATAGTTCTTTTCTCTCTCTAGTTATGTGGTGTCTGGCGATGCTGATGGGAAGCTGAATGTCTGGGACTGGAAGACCACCAAACTGTACCACCGAATTAAAGCACATGACAAAGTGTGTATCAGCGCTATCTGGCATCCACACGAGACCTCCAAGGTCATCACCTGCGGCTGGGATGGACAGATCAAACTCTGGGACTAACATGAAGACGACAACGGGCGAGATGATGGAAGAAGTAGTCGGGAAAACTAAATCTAATTTTTTTTGCCATCTTGTCAGTTTTTTGCTCAGCTGATATGATCTTCGTTGCATCCGTCTCGTGCTGAGGTGTATGGTAATTCCACATTCTGGTATTGGCTTTGCTCTGAGTTTCGTGTACATTTTATGGACTGGTATCCAGCCCTGATGTCTAGTTTGTTTGGTTTTTATCTTTCCCTCCCAGTTCACAGACTCTGGGCACTTGCAATGGCTGAGGAGATTTTTATTTTGTTGTTATTCATTTTCGTGTTACTGCCATGTACTGCTAAAGCCATGATTGGTAACACTTGTACGTAATGTCAGCTTTTCAATTCGGTTACCCAGCGTCTCTTTCTGAACATAATAAAACATTTTGTACTTTTTTTCCATCACTCACTGGACCAGAGTTTAGACTTGACTAGAGCTTCCTTATGTGATATTTTTGCTAGACGTTAGGGCTGAGGTGTTTAGGTATAGGTGAGTTATATTGCCAGTACTGAAGTTGCTCAGTGTCTAACCAGATGAATCAGTTTGGTAAAAGTGCTAACATTTATAAATCATACTGATTTGAAGTACTCAGCCACTCCAGAACATGCTCATAAATGGCAACCTGTTGGGTAGGTGATTGTCAAAATTGTTACTAAAACAGAGAATTTATTTTATACTTTCATGGTATGCTACACTTGAGGCCAATCTTATGAAATAGGTTTAATAGCTTGAACATACCACTTGGCTGGTACGTTGAAAATGGCTGAGAAAGTATATTTTAGTAACAGACATGTCACAAAGCTGCTGTGCTGAGATCAGTATGTAGATCTACATCCACTTCTGACACCAATGTAGACTCAGGTGTACTCATACTGAGCTTTTTTTTAAACAGAGAAACATTGATGCCAGAGTTCATTAAGACTGATGAGCTGGCACATCCCAATAAGACCACACACACACACACCCATACAACCCATACAACTGACTGAAAAGCATGAACTGGGTCAACTAAGGAAACTATGAAACACTTAACTGCACAAACTGCAGATCTTAATGCTAACACAGAGCACAAAGTCTTGGCAACACTCAACCCCCATAACACTCAACAGGACATCAGTTTAAGATTCCTTAGATATTAACACTGTGAAATAATGCGGAGACCAAAAAAAAAATGGTTAAACAAATCAAAACTCTTTAATATTTTAAATTCTTTTCAGCTTTGCACACACTTATCATCTTTTCAAACAGATTCATGAGTAAGATTCACACAGGATGGAAGTTTTTAAGTATTACTTATTAAAAATGCAGAAGTTAATTTGTATATGGGCGTTAACTTTAAAAATTAAATCATCCTCAAAGTGCGTCTGAACACTTCCGATTCCAGTCATGTGGTTGCTGGTGATTCTTCTGTCATTGTTCCACTTTGGCTTCACCAGAGGACCACGGTTCCTTTTCACTCTGCATCATGCTCAAAGGCATGCTACTAAATTAATTGGTAATGATACAGTATTTCTAAATGTAAGATATATACAGCCTTTGTACTATACTTTTTCTTTTCATTAATCTTTGTGTCACAATAAAATATTTTGCATCTTCAAATGTTAGATGTATTGTGTAAATCAAACGGTAAAAGCCCAATTAAATTCATGTCAGTTCCTGGGTACAATACTAGAAAATGTGGAAAAGTTCAAAAATACATCATACCAATACTGTGCCTTGCATAAGTTCGATAATGCTTTACATAGAAAGGTGCGCGCACACAACACACATACACAGTGCACTTACAGTTCACGTAGTATTGGACAGGAATTGCCAAATCAACACTCTGATACACTCTTAAAAAGAAGGAATGCACTGGAAGACCATGGAAGACAACAAAAGTGGATGATTGCAGAATTATTTCCTTGTTGAAGAAAAACCCCTTCACAACATCTAGCCAAGAACACTGGAGGAGGTAGGCAAAGTCTACAGATTGTCAAAGTCTACAATCAAGAGACACCTTCATGATCGTAAATATAGACAGTTTACATCAAGATGCCAACATGCCAGCTGCCCAATGCCAACTCAATACCTGATATCAACTCCAGACCTTTTATCTGCTTCATTTGTCTTGAAGTAACGAGGGAATGGACCGCACCTGGTCAGTTAACTTCTTGTCAGTCAATTTGTCCAAATACCTTTGAGCCCCAGAAAATGGAAGTACTTTGCTGAAAATGGCTGTAATTCCTAAATTGTAAATGCCATATTTTTGTGGAACCTCTAGGAAAGTCTACACTTCGATCACATCTTGATTGTTTTATTTCAAATCCATTGTGGTGGTGTATAAAGGCAAAATCACAAAAACGCTGTCATTGTCCAAACACTTCCGGACCTCTGTATATATGTATATGTATATATTGCTATTTGTACTTCTGGTTTCATGCCAGCTGCATTTCATTGGCTTGGGACTTGTACTCTGCACAATGACAAAGTTCAATCTAATCTAATCTAATGAAAGTGTTAAAAATGAAGATTCTTAAGATTCTAGTAGACTACTAAATATAATTGTGAAAAAATAACTACATACACAAATGATTGGGACACACCTAAAGTATCACTGGAGAGAACAGGGCAAAGTGAGCAGATAATTCTCTCTAGAAATAAAATCTTATCTGTTCACTGCACCATCCTCCCCCTCCCTTGTGTTATCCACAGCCATGTTTTACAGTCTGGCTGACACACTGGATTATTGCATCAAAAATTGGATGAAGGAACCTCTGGTTGCAGTATTCTATACTTCTGTGTGATTATTTATCATTCCTACCTGACAAAATCAGACCTGTGGTATTGGTGTTGGGTAATGAAAATGCAAAACAGACTTACATAAGAGACCAGAGGGGCACAGAGGCGATTATCGTTACAAAGAGGAATAACAGATTTGGTTTTGCTCTCATGACTCATATATGACTTTGTGGGTGTGAGTTATCACGACAGAGTTGTTTTCCTGTGGGTCTCTCCCAGCAAACGTGCCCATATCGGACCTCTCACAGTTCTCTCCCAGCCTCTCAAAGGGAAAGGGCCTGTCTCACTGGTAAATTTGCACATCATTACAACATTGGCTTCTATATTTTTCTTAGATAACAGTTGCTTCTTGCCCGTTATGGGCAGCCTACACAGGGTCAATGGTGATTTCCTCATCAGTTTTCTGACCAGTGCTAACCATGCCTGATATATAGGCAGCTGGCTGACATTCTGCACATAAATTATCAAGAAAAACAACAAGAAGAAAGACACCGCATGTGCACCTTTCAAGCTTTTCACTTCTCAACAATATATATAGATATAGAAAATAAAAATATAGAAAATAATCAATATACTCTTCAAAGTTAGACAAAAAAGTATTTGGACACTCAACAGTGGCTTCATTAAAGATCACAGTTACAGTGTTTTAGCATGTAGTTTGCCATCATTTTTATTCACAGAACTTCTGGACACAACGTCTGGGCATGGAACCATCCAGTTTCTCTAACAGTTGTGCTGAAAGTATAGTACCCTTATTGCAGTTTGTTTGGAAAGTAAGACAGTTATCCAGAAGCTGTTCTTTTTCTGTGCCATGTTCTTTTGCCAATTTTACCAATCCTTCTCTACCCGTGCTCGTTGATCCTGCTTTGAATAGTTTTTGTGCTAAGTTGTATGTGGTAATTCTTACTGATGTCTCAAACAAACATGGCTTGTCTGTTGTCTGGCTTTTTTTTTTTTTTTTTACATTTTGCTGACCTGGCAAGTAGAGTAGCCTTTTGTGCAAACAGATGATGCTAGAATACCAGCTGGTATGAAGGTAATTTATAGTGGATGTATGTAATCAATTACCTTCAATTTCCTACGTTCCCTCTAGCTGTTCCCTTATTTACTATGTATTATTTTTATATTTTTAAATATAACAATGTTTTTTATATACAATATATATATATATATATATATGAATGAATATAAATATAAATAAATGCCACTTGGCTTGACATGTTTTCTAATGCAGTGAAATTCATACATTTTGGAAGTGTGTCTTAAGTATCTAAATACTTTTTGGGGACACTATGCACACACACAGCCCATACAACAACCTAAAAAACTTGAACAGAGTTATCTAAGAAAAATAAACTAAAATACATAACCCATCTCTGTGACTCCATCGCTGGTGAGGGCACAGTGGGCAGTGGAATGGGGTAGAATGCCTCCCTTTGCCCCTCATATGAGGGATTAAGTGGCCTGCAGGGAGCCACATTGTCATTCACATTTCCGGTATTTCATTCATTCATTCATGTAGAGTAACTGCTTCATCCTGCTCAGGGCCGCTGTGGATCCGTAGCCTATCCTGGGAACATTAGGCACAAGGTGGAAAAATTCAGTCCATCGCAGGACACTGTACACACATTCACACAATCTTTTACAACTACAAGGAATTTAGAGTAGCCGGTCCATGTACCTGCATGTTTTTGGACAGTGGGAGGAAACAGGAGAACCCAGAGGAAACCCATGCAAACATGTGGAGAACATGCAAAACTCTACACAGACAGTAACCCAAGGTCAAGATCGAACGAGGGACCCTGGAACTGTGAGGCAGCAGCACTACCAGTTGCACCACTGTGCTACCTGTGCTTTGTGGCTCGAGATCAGGCTAGCCCAGGATAGGGGTAATTGCAAGCGTTTCCAAAAATTTAGTAAACATTGCAGCCTGCCCCTTGTGATCGATGGAGCGAGCAAGCGATGCTAAAGGAGTGGTTAATAAATCATCTGTAGTATGAGTCCAGGCCCAGTTTCTCGAGCCTGTGGGACAGTCAAACAGCTTCCACTTGGGTTGAACTGGTAGCCACTCCTTCGAACCCATGCAACTAACCTGGCTCATCATGTGGCATTTCTTGGTGTGCAACAGCAGGCCAGCCGTCTGTATAGCCATCATCACCTTCCACTGGTTCTGGAGTGCCTTATCATAGGAAAGAATATGCATCAAGGTAAACTATTTACTTTTATATGCCAAGCAACACCTGCTCCATGACTACTGAAGTTGGATGAAGTATTGCAGAGCCCAACATTCATTATCTTTATCTAAAAGAGGAGGGCTCCGTGAGAGAATGTGCTATTGGTCCTGCTATTAACATGCCAGAAGTCAGCAGTGAACCACCAGCTGCTGTCTTTGTTTATGGAGAGGACTACAGGGACTTACCATGGACTCTGATGTTCCCAGCAGCCAGCATTTCCTGTAGGTTCTGTTCAGTAGTCTGTCTTCTGCAGCTCGCAATAGAAGCATCAGTGAACTCTTATACCCATCTGGTGACTTTGTAGAAGTAGCTGACTGGCCTTAAATAAGACCTGTCTGTCCTGGGATGAGTCTTTGTCCATGTCAAGATTATGCAACAACCTACCACAATCTTACCTTTCTTGGTGTTATGCAGGATACCAGTTTTTATAAAAAAAAATTTTTAAAAAAAGTCCAGCTGTTGTGCTGGTCCCATTGTCCTGCACCATGGCAAGCAGCTCTCTCTGTAGGGAAGACACTTCTTCCAGTCGCCTCAGGTCAAGCGGCATTTTCTGCTTCAACGAGCTGCCAGTGCCACTTCTGACCCCAGTGTAGTGAGCAGACATACATGTACTCATACTGAGCTTTTTATTAAATAAAAAGAAACATTTATGCCAGTCATCATAAAGATTGATGAGATGGCACATCCCGATAGCACACACACACGCACACAGCCCATACAACTAACTGAAAAACATGAACACGGTCAACTAAGTGAAACAGTTAACAATAACCACAGACATTAAAGCTAACACAGAACACAGAAGTCTTGGAAACACCAAACCCCAATAACACTCAACAGGAGTTTCAAGTTCCTCAGACATTAACGCTATGAAATAATGCAGTGACCAAAAAATGGTTAAACAAATCAAAACCCTTTAATATTTTAAATTCTTTACAACTTTGCACACACTTGCCATCTTTCCAAACAGATTCATAAGTGAGATGCATCCAGGGTGCCTTTTTTTTAAAAAAGATTTTAAGCACTATGTATTAAAAAAAGAAAAATTAATTTATACTTGGGCATTAACTTTACTATTTACATTTGAAACTAATTTGAACCATAGATGTTTTTTTTTAATCCTCAAAGTGTGTCTGAACACTTCTGTTTCCAGTTTTGTGGTTGCTGGTGATTCTTCTGTGTCATTGTTCCAATTTGCCCAAACCAGAGGGCCAACATGTCCATCTGTTGCGTATTTAAGGTTCGTCCCTCAAGACTAAGTTGCTAGTTTTGTCCTCTTTTCCTCAGTGCTGAGCACTTCCTAGCTGAATTATATTCCTAGCTCTCTCTGTATCTTGCAAGCATGCTTTCGATTTACCTATCACTGAGGTCTGAAAGCTAAGACCAAGCTTAAAACTAAAAAGTCTTCATTTTAAAAGTGTATTAGTATTTTGACCCAAGGGAAAATAAGCAAATATGTGGGGGAAAATTATACATAAAAAGAAAGGTAAAAATACACTGGCAAGCTAGCTGTGTGTTTTTTTTTTTAACATATCAGTTATAAATAAAAAAAACAACACACAGATCACATCTTTGAATGTTAGACATGTTACGTAAATCAAATGGTAAAAATCACATTAGAAAAAACTCCATTTCAGTTCCAGGTTGTAATCCTACAAAAAGTGGAAAAGTTACACGCAGCATGCTAATACAGCGTCTTACATAAAGTTCAACGCTTATGCAAGACACTTCATTATAATGTCTCGGGCAGGCCCTAACAACACATTGTGTGCTTACAGGTAACCTCTGAATGAAGGAGTGAATTTCCACTTTTAACATAGAAAGGCAAACACACAACGCGCTTGCTGTTCAAGTCATAATAGACATTAAGTAGTAGATGCACCACATTCTGAGCATCTACTACTAAACTTTTGCTAAAGGTTAGCTAACTAGCTCGTAATAGCTTGTAAAAGCATTGGCAGTGAGTCAATCATGAGGAGTATCAAATTCCCTCAGATGTGTTGGTAAGAGACTCCATTAGAAAACACTCGAGTGGGAATTTTCTAGTAAAAATGGTGAACATGACTTCATTTGAATGTAGCAGTAATTCAAATCAAACAAAATCCACTTTTGTTGCTGTTTTATTGTTTTCTGGTGGAAAAGCCTGTCTCTCAATTAAATTTCTTCAGCATGGCTGCCTCTCTTCTTTTTCTTTTACTCCATTTCTTGCAATTATTGTATCAAGTAATTTGTGTTGATCCACTCCACTCCAGTTTATTTCCTACTTGCCGCTCGTGTATGTTCGTCTGACAGCACACAAGCTTGCAGATGGGATACTTGCACAATTAAAACAAACATCTTACTGCCTGCCTGCCAAAAAAAAAAAAAAATTCATCCAACTGGAATATTATTTGAGTGTGAAGTGCCTTGGCTCCTCTGTATAGTCACTTTAAACTATCTCAGAAATGAAGTTTCTATCAGGAGTTCTTGCCGTACTCCATTTCTCACAGTTTAAACCGGATGAGTCTCACCATGCCGAGTAGCACCTGTTGACCCACCCCAGTATGTAAGTGCTGCTTGCATTGTGTATGTTCTTCCGAAGGAAGAGTCGTGGCTTCGCTGGGTCTCTGTAACTGTGGTACAGGCGGAAGTGTGTATTCTCCAGCTCCTTCAGCAGACTGAACCAGTAGCGCACTACGGAGGGCTCGTCGCCGCTCACTTCGAACCCGGCCCAGTGCAGGTGAACCTCAAGGAGCAAGACACCCACAGAGTGTAAAACATTTTCCAGAATCAGATTCTCTAAGATTTTCCATTCAGCACTCTCCATGTCCACTTTCAGCACATCTACCTGTGAGAGAGAGAGAGAGAGAGAGAGAGAAAGCAAGCATTTTTGCCATCTGGGTAGTAATTACATTTTGTTACAGTTACATTTGCATTTATTCATCTGGCAACACATGGTGTGTAATAAACTGTGCAGTGTGTCCTTCACAAATAAATCAACTAATTCAATAGTGATAGAGTTGATGCAAGATATTGCTAGGAAGATAAACACAGCTACACAGCAGGGTAGGAACACCTGTATACCTGCTCATTTATGCAGTTATCCAATCAGCCAACATGTGGCTGCAGCACAATGCATAAAATCATACACATACACATCAAGAGCTTCAGTTAATGTTCACATCAAACATCAGAATGGGGCAAAATGTGATCATTGACTTTGACCTTGGCTTAGTTGTTGGCGTTAGATGGGCTGGTTTGAGTATTTCAGAAACTGCTGATATCTCGGGATTTTCACATGCAACACTCTAGAGTTTACACAAAATGGTGTGAAAAACAAAAAACATCCAGTGAGCAGCAGTTCTTCAGAAAGGAAGGCAATAACCACTCTTTACAACCATGCTGAAAAGCATTTCAGAACATACGACACAGTGAACCTTGAGGTGGATGAGCTTCAACAGCAGAACACCACATCAGGTTTCACTCCTGTCAGCCAAGAACAGGAATTTGAGGCTACAGTGGCTGGGTGCAGGCTCACCTAAATGGGCAGGTGAAGACTGAATAAAGACCAAAGACTGAATAAAGATGTTTTTACCATCTTAGTTTCGGTAAGCGTCATGTGTTATGCATTCTGAGATGCTTTTCTGCTTATCATGGTGGTAAAGAGTGATTATTTGAGTTAACATATAGGAGTTTTTTTCGAAATGTTCAAACCAGCCTTTCTGGCACCAAGAACCAATCACTGAGATGCTAATTTTATCAATATAATATAATATAATATAATATAATCACAATATTATTGCATGGAAAAATAAATACAAACAAATCAGAAACATTCATAAAATTTCTCATAAAACTTGTGATCATCCTTGTGACCTTCTCTGAATAAATTCTGAGTGACGTTTGAGTGACAGACGTTTCTCACGTGTCTCCTTTGTCCACTACAATCCATTTTACTAAGACTCTCTGGAAGATTTCATATTTCAGTAGAGCTTTGGCAAAGTGCATGTTCACCTCCTTGTGTTTCAAGAAAAGAAAAGTCAGAAATCTGGTTCAGCAAGGTTTCTGTCCTTAGAGCTGAATGAAATATTGCTGGCCAGGAATAAGAGGCAATGAGGGGAAAGAATGCAGAGTAGGTCAGTCGCTGAAGGAGAATAACGATAGGGTAGAATGTAGAGTGTAGGTGGCCTGAACTGGAGGGAAAGCAAAGAAAGCTGACAAAAAAAAGTTGATCTAAACACTGACGCTTGTATTGAGGGGCAGAGGATGAAGAGTGAAGACCTAATCTGAATGATGTGAAGATTAAACAGAGGATGGATAAAATCTGACAGAGGTGGACAGATAATAAGACAGATAATATCAGGCTCTTTTCATTCAATTGTGATTACATTATTAAAAATATAGCTTTTTTTTTTTCTGGGAGTTCCCAGAGCTCTAACCTCACCTGTTGAGCCAAATGTCCATATCTGTGATTTTATGCTCAGTACAGAGTTGCCAGGTCTCAGCTTTTCCCACAGAATCGGGCTACATTTGAACTGCTGCTTAAACAATTTGAACAGTTGGGCGTTTCAAGTATTAGACTCATTATTAGGGATAAATTCACAGGGATAAATCCACATATTTACAATATATATTTTATGAATCCGTGTATTTCTGTAAAGCTGCTTTGTGACAATGCCCATTGTTAAAAGCGCAATACAAATATAATAGAGTAGAATTGAATTGAATTATTTAAATACTCAGTGTTGTGGCCAATGGGACTAAAATCAACAGCTAAGCATTTTATGACAGAAACTTGACCCATTTTTAGAGCATTAGATGAAACTGATCGGTGTTATGCAACTGTGCATGTGTGCCATTTGACTATGGCATCAACCAGTCGAGTCAATGCCAGCACACGGTGGTATGTTGCTGATGATGAAATATGCATTGGCCACGGTTCTGAAGTTGTGTGGTAACAAACAAACTCTGTCTGTGCAGAAAGTGCCGATGAAACTGTTGATGTGAGAGCAAATGTAGCAGGATTTCAGCTGACTGACCTTTGGAGTCGACTGAAATCCTGCTACATTTATTTTCACATCAATGCTTAAAGTGCTAACCTGAGTCACATGTTTTGGGACTGCCCTTCTATCACGTTTGTTTGGTTTTTTTTGGCAATCAATATTTAAGTGCTTTTCTAACATTTTTAACAAAACCCTTTCCAAAAAGTCCTATCATTTTGTCGACAATTTTTTTTTTTCATAATCAAATGTTATAGCTTTCTGAAGCTTTCTCTGCTTCACAATCAAATGTTCTGGCTTTCTGCATCCTCTTAACCAGGCGCCTTATTTTACTTAAGTGGAAACATGCTACTCCTCCATCTTATCATTACTGGCTAGCTGATGTGGTCTGTTTTCTCTATTTGGAGAAAAAATAGACACTCGCTCAGATCTAACACACAAGACTTTTAACAGACTTGGGAACTTTTCCTCACTTGTGTTTCCAAGATCTTGACATTCTGAACAACCTCTAAAAAGTTTTCTCTCATCCAAAAAAATAATACCAAAGTTTCTTTTTTGTTAATCTCAGCACTGTTCCTAGACTAGATACTGTACAAAATGTAACTAACAGTTGGAAAACACTTGAGTAGCTACCTTCCCAGAATTAATCTGCATGCATTAATCTCATACTCGTTCCACCAGCCTAAGAAAGACAAATCAATCATCCCAGCTTACGAGGCATTGATTTGGTAATGCCACACACTGATGCATGGCCTGTAGGCTCTTCTGTTCAAGGCATTGAATTTAATTTGCCGGGATTACACTCCTGCTCATGCAGCGAGAAACAGGAGCAGAGGGAGGAGGCTGAGTGATATATGAAAGCATCCAAAAAAACTGGCATCTTAAGATACGGTGCATAAATCACTGTAGCAGTTATCGTTTTGATAAAAGGGGGCATGAAATCTTTCTTTCCGTCAGAAAGAGTTTGTGAAAGATATGGATTGATGACTGTTATATTTCAGGCCTGAGGTCTCAGACATTTGATAACACAAAGTAAAGACGGCACTCACATCATCAAACACTGAAGTGTAGTTTGAGCTGTTATATGCTATTCTCTGGTTCAAACATGGCTACAGGAAGAGTGCATTGTTATATATTATATAAGAGTACATTTAATATATCATATTTCATCCATATTTCATATTTAATTTAGAAATGACTCATTTGATTCATGACTCATTCAAGAACACTACAATACAGTAAAAAGGAGCAGTATTCATTGTTGTCTTCTGTTAGCAATCAACTTTGACTCGCATATCTCTATATTATTGTGTAATTCTCTGCTTGACAATAGGGAATAAAACACAAAGGGACATGCTCTTATAAGAAAATAATCAACGATGGGATGGTGGAGTTACCATTACTGACTTCCTAACAGCAATTCCTGAAGTGTTTTTTGTTTCTCTTATACCACAGCAATTTGCCAAAGATTACTGTTTATTACTGTTTATTTATTAAAGAGTGACATATTGTACATTTTATTTTATTGTACACCAGATATTGACTTTCTCTGGTTTTAGTTTACTGCTGCAGTTTTCTTTTTTTACTCAGCACTGTATATATGCCCAAAAAATTGAAAAAATGAAACTAGCCCAAAAAATATCCATTCCGTTAATATATAACATTCCATATTTAGGGTCCCTGGAGGACTAGCGGTGAGGCCACAGCGTTCTCACTGCCGCGGCCTGGGTTCAATTCCCGGCCAGAGAACTGACCCCAGCCACTGGCGTTGCACAAGGCAATGCAGTCCCAGTGCTGGTCCCAAGCCCGGATAAAAGAAAATTGGGGAGGGTTGTGTCAGGAAGGGCATCCGGCATAAAAACAAATCAAATATGCAGACCAATTATCCGCTGTGGCGACCCCAACAACATATAACATTATATATTTACTTAGTTATTTATTGTACACTGACTGTAATGTAGCCACTAAAGCAAGGTCATGAAATTGTGATGTGTATATGGAATATAAGCTATTTAATCATGCTTTTAATTTGCTATTTTGATTTGCTGAATTAATAAAATAATGACATTAATAAAAGGAGCTGAGGATAAATTGGCCAGGCACTCATCTGCTTTGCTTTCAGCTCACTTTATGTAAGTGTAGATAATGCTATATAATGCCATAAAATTATTAGCAACATTAATAATGACATATCCTCAAACAAAACTGACTTATGCTACAGGTTACTATCTAGAGATTTTTTTAGAGTAACCCCGTAATAGGCTTTTTGAGTGGGTTTTGGAAGTACATTTGATCAACTGTGTTCAGGTGTGTTCCTGTCACCATTAACCAGGTTTGCTAGGTTTTAGCAATTTCCGGTCCAGCTACTTCTCAAAAAGCACACAAAAGACCTGAAACTAGCCCAAAACATATTCAGTCAGTGGATCAGACAGACACTTCTGCTTCATGTTCTCAGACTTTGCATGTGAAACAAGGTCACCGTGGTGCACACGCATTTCTGATGTATAGTTTTGTCCATTCCATAATCCTCCTTTCCCTCTCCCAATTGTTGCAATACATATCACAGTAGAAATGATTCTGTACATCATAGACAATCTAGAGATAGTCTGCACATCCACGTTGCCTTTATTTATGGAAAGATATTAGATTTCATTCTGACTATTTTCTATAAAACAAGATTTTGACGAGCCTCGCCACACTGTCATTAACTGTTCGCTGCTCCTCCTACACTGAAAATGTTCATAGAGAGAGTATGGGGCAGCGTGATTCCTGCCCCAGTAGGCACTTGTTGCAGTTCCCATTTTGTCCACTAGGTGCAGTAACAACTTTATGACGCTAAATGACACGGTGATGCAGTGCTGCCCCACGACTGCACAAAGATGAGCAAATGAATAGAACATCTGTGTATATTTGTCAAATAGCAACATTTTTTAAAATCGATGGTCACTCAAAAGAAGTCATTAGTATATTAATGGAATTTCAAATGTATACAGTGATGAGTGAGGTCTGAAATGAATGGATGAGCCACCACTGACTGGATATCTATCTTAAATGAATTTATCATGATATACTGTCGTACCCATGCAGTATATATTGTCACCCCTGTGTTCTGCACATGTAGCAGCATTCTGCTTTACCTGTCTATGTCCATAGTGGTTGAGGACAGTGGAAAGCTTCTTGGTGCTGCTGTGCTGTCTCTGAGTCATGATAGCAGGGTTCGGGTCCCTCCAGTCGATGGAGAGCCTGTGAAGCCACATGTGTGCGTCCTGCAGGTGAGCCTCTCTGATGCTGGGGTCAAAACAGTGAACCTCGCAACCTGCCTTAGCTAACACTTTCTCTAACTGCTTATCCTCCCCTCCCAACCTGCAAAGAGAGAGGAAGAGAATAATGATGCCTATATAATAATGTTTTGTTAATGGAAACATCAAAAACATTTTTACATAGAAATGGAAGTGCACAACTATTATTTATTATTATTTTTATTTCAAAATGTTGTTTACAGCTGCAGTTTGCACCCTGGTGAGTGGCGCTACAGAAGAGTGTTAGCATTGTCAGGATTCACACTTCCGAATTTCCGCCAATGCCACACCCATTCCAGGACGGGACTCAGAGCAAAGTTGCTCTCTGGGTGGGAGGGATCGCATAGTATCTCTCTTACGCCACCCTGTGACACAACATGAACAACTCGAAAAAAGTAGTCGTTTTTAATGTTTACGGGAGATTGTAGACCTGTAATAGTCATAGAATTGCGAAGAAATTACGAAAACTGTCACGTGCCGTATTGCAATGCAGTGGATGTGGTTCCGGTTATCATTTCAAGCTTCTGTTTACATTTTTTTCCTGGCAGGAATTTTTACTCCACTCGCAGCTGCTCAACTCTAGGCCTTCTTGGGGGTTGGAAGAAACAGGACGAAAAAATATATGCGTGGAAGAAAAAATGTAGGCATATTTTTTCTGGTTATTCACGCTCTCCCTAACATGCACACAAAATAGGTTGCACAATCATGGCATCTTTGAAGATTTTAATTAAAACTTACAGTGTATAGAAAGTGTGATTGTTGTGATTTCACAGCAATACATTTTCTTGTAACAAAAAAGTAAAACTTTTCTCAGCTGCACTTTAGAGTAGCAAAGAAGACAGATTGATTCGCCTTGGAAGATAAGCCAAAGTAAGATAATTGGAAATTAGGCAACAGAGAAACCAAGTTCAGTCTGAAAGTGAGGATACACAGCTGTGCTTTGGCAAAAACAGGACCTAACGCCATCCAATCTGCTCTACCTTCAGGTCAAGGAGCTTGGGAGGCATTTGAAAGCAGAATAGAGCTGTAGGGTAACTGTGTTTGCCTGAGCAGATATTATCTGGATGTGTACTTGCCCTGAGTTGCTCTCAGTATGAATTAAACATTAGCCTTGGTGATAAAAGTGTTAAAAGACATTAATTTCCTCTTTATTGGTTTATGAGCTGTCTCAATGTGGCTTATATGGAATATCTTGTCTTCCATCTTTCCAACCCAGTCTCATGTAAAATGGATGGGAAATGTAGCGTGCAGTGTCAAATTTGTTGATTTTCTTACAAATAAAGTCATAAAAAATGTATAATTGCTATCCCCATCCCTTTGTCTAATGTTTACATCATGAAGCAGCACTGATCACTTGGTTTCTGCAAATCAGCTCGGACCAGATTTAGTGAAGTGAAGTGTGGCGACCCATACTCAGAATTTGTGCTCTGCATTTAACCCATCCAAGTGCGCGCGCGCGCGCGCACACACACACACACACACACACACACACACACACACACACACACACACACACACACACACACACACACACACACACACACACAGCAGTGAGCAGCCTTTTTTGCTGCAGCACCCAGGGAGCAGTGCCTTGCTCAAGGGTCTCACCTCAGGCGTGGTATTGAGGGTGGAAGAGAGCGCTGGTCATTCACTCCCCCGGACCTGAGACTCAAACCCGCGACCTTCAGGTTCACCTTTGGGTTGCAAGTCCAACTCTCTAACCATTAGGCCACGACTGCCCCATTGTCAATGTCTGCCCCCATTTAAGCACAATGTTTAAACATCTTTACAAATTAGTGCACGAGAACTGAGCAATAACAGACACCTCCTTTTAATCCCTTCTAATATCTGTGAATAAAAGCATGTACTGCAGAATGAGCATCTTTTGAACCTTGTGCAAAAAAAAAAAATCTTCTTGAAAAACATTGACATGATGCGAGATCATTTTGGGTTCCGTGGTGCATAAAGGCAGATTTAATGTGGTGTGTGTGTGTGTGTGATCTGTTTTGTTTTTGTTGTTGTTGTTGTTAATTTAAAAAAACTCTACAAAACACATCAGAAAATACAAGATAGTTAGCAACATGTTATCTTTAAACATGGAGTAATGAGTATGTAATAACACTGGATTGCAGGTTTTATATAAATCAGTAATTTTATATGAAATAAAACACTTCAGGGCATTCTGTTGTAGGATAATAATCAATGAGGGGGTGGTGCGATGTGGCTCGACATGAAGTTGAGTCATTTCCCCAAAGTGTTTTATTCCTCTTATACCAACAATTAATTTTTTTTTTTTTCATTAAAGAATGGCATGCCATAGGTTTGGAAGTTTATACTTACATATACTTAATGTTGTAGAATATCCATGAAATTAGTTTCTGTTATCACTGTCAATATAACATCCTTTCTCTTTTTCTCTCTCGCTCTTTTGAAGCTAATATGGTTTTAAAAAATCTGAAGACGAAAAACCTAAAGGAACTGTGTCACTTCAAAAAGTGCTGAAGTCTTCTTTCATAAATGTTAAATAACCCTGGTCTACCAGGAGAAAGCCTCGGAAGTGAAAGTAGCAGAATTTTACCAGAATTGGGTCACTAATAAAGGAAAATTAAGTCCTGAGTGTTAATTGGCTCCAGTTTCCAAGATACAGCTTCATTGCATTTGATGCTTATTGTATCAAAATAATTCAAAATTAGAAGGGGGGTGTGCGATTATGCTCCATAACTTTTCTGCAAAATGTGATATAGTAATGAGAATGGTGCCACACCAATCATTATAAATTTCTCTTTTTATTGATACCAATAACATAACTTTCCATTCATTTATTGTTTTTTTTTTCATGTAACATTTTCATGCTTTTTTTCATGAAAAACTGACCGAATTGTGAGTGGGTTGGTCCCATTGCTGTGTAGCTTCCCAAACTATTAAGATACAACCTCAAAATTATACAGTTTTAAAGCTTACGAGATACAATGTGAATATCAGATAATTACAGAATACTAGCTCTAACATCAGATTAAACGACAAGGTTCCATCTTTATTCGGTATCTGAACGGCGCTTTTTGGCTTGTCTCTTGTGAACTGCAGTAGGATCATCCCTGGAGAGATTCCAGCAGTAATCGGCAAGCATGGACGGACTCCATTTCCCTTGGTATCTTTGCTCCATGCCTGCGATATCCTGGTGGAATCTCTCCCCATGCTCATCACTCACTGCCCCACAGTTACAGTTACAATTACAGTTAGGCAATAATCTTTAGTCTGAAAGTGAAGATAAATTTATAAACTTTCATATGGAACCATTTTCATTGTTCTATCGTACTTTGTCGAGAAGTTACGAGGCAACATGATCATCAGACACCTCCCTCCCTTGTAGGCAAATATACTCGCCTGTGTATAGATAATTATAAATCTTTATTGTGAAATATCTTGGAAACTTTAGCCAACCAGCACCTTTACCACCTGTTTTCTAATTCATCTAATCAAAATATGTGAGAATTAGCACATTTTATCTCGGAGGTCGATAATTTCCCAAAATTTGTAGACCAGTGTAATCTCCTCACCAGAGCATTATTTAAACATTTTTGTTGTTTTTGTTATAACAACTAATAACAATCCATTTACTGTTAGTTTTAAATTATGCTTCCCTTTTTGAGTATCCAATATCTGCTTAAACATGCATGGAATCTTGGTGGTGAAGAGCACTATCTAACACGCCAGTGCACGTGGGTCTGATTGATTTGAGGTCTGGGTTGAACCCAAATTCAAGGTTGAGCCTTCACAACAAAACCTAGATTAAGCCAACTAGTGATGCTATTCATGACCACTATGTGACCTGCTTCGGGCTTATTATCATTCAACTTTGGTCAAAGCACGTGGTAACAACAGAGCCACATTACTCTATCAAGATCACATTAGAAATAACTGACCAAAATATTCAATTTCATACTTGTCTGTGTTTTTGTATTTCCAACACCCCCAATCATGGGTCCTGCTATGCACCATAATAAAGGTGCCAGAAAAGAGTCTCAACGGTGGTCCGTAACTAACGGTGTTAATATTAATTTGTAAGAATTTGTTTCTCTTTTCTAGCTTCAACAATGTAACTGATAATTATGGTTATGCACAGGTGTAGGCTACACAGGCTACTTCAGTTTGGTCCAACTGTCTAGCTAGCAAACAGTCAGCTCTTATATGTGAAGTTCATATGAAGTTACAGTTAGCCAAACGGTGAGCATGAGTCTGTGAACAATTTGCCTCCTGCACATGAAAAAATAGGCGTATAACTTGTACAAAGAAAGAAGAGGAACCAGATCCATGTGGAACTTGATATAAGACTAAAGATCTCCACTTTGGACCTAGACATCCCTTGGCTGATGTTTCAAAAAGCAGCACCATTTTTCCCATTAAGATCGTGGTCACACTGATGGGTGAGTAACCAACATGATATTTGTAAATTGAAGCTTTTTTTACATGTTTACACTACTTTTAAAACTAGGCTGTTGTTGGTTGTTGGTGGTTTTCCTCTGATTTGGGAAGTTAGGTGGTCCACAAATTTACTGGTTGAGTGAAGAAGTCTAATTACCACTGCTTTAGAGCAACGCCATTAGAGGAAGCATTTTTTGGTTCCCTAAAAATCCATTTTGGGAATAATTCTTCAGCCATTTTTGCTCTTGCCTCAATAAATAGGACGAAGTTTTTCCAACACATAATAATAATATGGGTGGCGTCACAGCTCCAGGGTCCCTAATTCAATCCTGAGCTCGAGTTTCTGGAGTTTCTGTGCATGTTCCCCTGCATGGATTTTCTCCAGGTCTTCCGGTTTCCTCCCACTTCACAAAAACATGCCAGTAGGTGGATTAGCTAAGATAAATTGTCCAGGATAATCTCCAGACCCTGCCCAGGTCACTGAAAGTAAGGAAACTGCATGTTGCTGCAATTTTATTATCAGTTAAATTTGGAACCTGGGTAATTTGCTAGCATTTTGTATATCAGTCCTTTTAGATGATATAGATATACAGTTGGGTCAGTAAGTGTTTGGACAGTGACACAATTTTCTTAATTATACCTCAGTACACCACCACAATGGATTTGAAATGGATTTGAAGCCATTAGGAATTATAGCCATTTTTTACATAGTCCCTCCATTTTCACAGGCTCAAAAGTAATTTGACTGATAAGCAGTTTGATGGCCAGGTGAGGCCTGTTTCCTCATTATTTCATGACAAATTAAGGAGATAAAAGGTCTGGAGTTGATTCCAAGTGTTGAATTTGCATTTGGTAGCTGTTCACGGAAACTCTCAATATGCGGCCCAAAGAGATGTTGATGCAAGTGAAGGAGGCCATCATTAGGCTGAAAAAACTAAACAGACCTATCAGAGAGATAGCAGAAACTTTAGGAGTGGCCAAATCAACAATTTGGTACATTCTTAAAAAGAATGCATTGGCAACACCAATGGATCCACTAAAGTGGATGATCTCTGAATTCTTTCCTTTGTGAAGAAAAACCTCTTCACAAAATCTAGCCAAGTCAAGAACACTCTTGAGGAGGTATGAGTATCATTGTCAAAGTCTACAATCAAGAGGTATCGTCATGAATGTAAATACAGAGGGTTTAGATGCAAACACTCACGAATAGAAAATCCAGATTAGATTTAGCTAGAAAACATCTAAAAAATCCTGCCCAGTTCTGGAACAAGATTCTTTGGACAGATGTAACCAAGATTATCTTGTATCAGAAGATTGGAAGAGTGTGGAGATGGAAAGGAAGGGCTCATGATCCGAAGTATACCACATCATCTGTCAAACACCCACATGGGCATGTATGGCTGCCAATGGAACTGGGTCACTGGTGTTTATTGATCATGTGACTGCTGATAGAAAGAGCAGGATGAATTCTGAAGTGTATAGAGCAATACTTTCTGCTCACATTCAGTCAAATGCTGCAAAACTGATACGAAGGCACTTCACAGTGCAGATGAATAATGACCCAAAACATACCACGAAAGCAACCCAAGAGCTTTTTAAGGCAAAGAAATGGAGTCAGTCACCTGATCTCAACCCAATAGAGTATGCTTTTCACTTATTGAAGACAAAACTGGACCTAGAAAGACCCACAAACAAGTAGCAACTGAAGGCGGCTGCAGTAAAGGCCTGGCAGGAAACTCAGCATTTGATGATGTCCGTTGGTTCCAGACTTCAGGCAGTCATTGACAGCAAAGGGTTTACACCCAAGTATTAAAAATAATCCTAATATTTATAATTTTGTCCAATTACCTTTAAGCCTGTGAAAATGGAGAGACTATGAAAAAAATGGGTGTAATTCCTAAACAGTTAATGCGATATTTCTGTTAAACCCCTGGAATTAAAGCTGAAAGTCTACGCTTCAATCACATCTTGATGGCTTCATTTCAAATCCATTGTGGTGATGTTCAGTGGCAAAATTAAGAAAATAGTGTCACTGTCCAAATACTTATGGACCTGACTGTATATGTAAACACAGGTTTGACCTTGAATGCTGGTTATGCTTAAACACATGACTTCATTTCATATTTAGTTTTATAACCTACTTCATTATACATAATATAATTTCTAACCTTCATCTGAATGTTAAAAAACCTTTGAAGAACATATCTATAAAATGCACCATGATACAAACAGAGACTCATCCATACACATGTTACAGTTTGCCTTGATTACAGCAAGAGCCAAATATTTGGGTTTTTAGCATACAGCTGTGCACATATTTAGCCACAGAGAGAGCAAATTCAAGACAGTCTACACACACACACAAAGAAGAGGGCTAATACTTATGCTATATAAAATGTGCTGACTCAGTAGTTAGGGGATTAGATCAAGCCCAGATGACATGATATCCTGCGTATCTGGCAACGATCCAGGTACAGCCTTCACCACAGACGACCTTGTGATAAAAGTGTGTTGGGGGGCTTGTTTTTATATCATAGTGTGGACCAAATATAGGAATATCTGACAGCTTTAACTTGTAGGAATAGCATTAATTACCAGGATTAAGTAAGCAAGGCAAACTTCAGAATTCCATCAACATTACTTCTTGCTTAAAAAAGCTGTGATGTTTTAATACAAAATAGATGATTTACAATTTGCATTTATTGTTAACTAATGACCAAATGTCCCTGTAATTATCACCTCACTGAGTGTATTTGATTTGTTTGAGTGTGTGTGAAAGAGAAAGAGAATGAAACTCACCCAAGTGAATAGACTCGACAGTGTTTAGTTTTGATGCTTCGGGCCAAGCTGAATCTGTTATCTAAACATAGTGCCCATGATCCCTGAGCTGGCAGACTGTCTGCAGGATTTCTACAGGACACCTGTACATTACAACATGCACACACACACACACAGACACACACACAGAGAGAATGTACACAATTATACTCTTCACTGATACAGTGTAATGTGGATAATATTTTCAAAATGGTCTCAATATTTAATTCCTTCATCTGCATCTGTATCTGCTTTATCCTGGTCAGGGGCACAGTGGATCCGGAGTCTATCCCAGGAACACAGGGCACAATGTGGGAATACATCCTAGATGGGATGCATCTCCAGTGCACCATGCACACACACATTCATACTTAGGTGCCTTTTTTTTGAGTACTCAGTTCTCCTATCAGCATGTTTGTATGTTCTATATATGCTACCTCTGGGCAAAATTATCCGTAAACATGGTGTTAGTTTCCACTGTTATGCTGATGACACACAGTTGTATGTTTCAGCAAAGCCAGATGATAGAGACCAGCTTAATAAAGTTGAAGAATGTGTAAAAGACATTAGAAACTGGATGCTTATTAACTTTCTCTTACTTAATTCTGACAAGACAGAAGTACTTGTACTAGGACCACATGCAGTTAGAAGTAAGTTTTCTGATTACATAATAACTCTGGATGGCCTTTCTGTTTCCTCATCTGCAGCAGTAAAAGACCTTGGTGTGATTATTGACTCTAGTCTTTCGTTTGAAGCTCATGTAGATAATTTAACTAGGATTGCTTTCTTTCATCTCAGAAATATTGCTAAAATAAGAAATATATTGTCACTACACGATGCAGAAAAAATAGTTCATGCTTTTGTTACCTCTAGGTTGGATTATTGTAATGCCTTACTGTCTGGATGCTCCAGTAGATGCATAAACAAGCTCCAGTTAGTCCAGAATGCAGCAGCAAGAGTCCTTACTAGAACCAGAAGATATGACCACATCACCCCTATCTTATCCACACTGAATTGGCTTCCGATCAAATTTCGTATTGATTATAAAATACTACTATTGACCTATAAAGCACTAAATGGTCTCGCGCTACAGTACCTGAGCGAAACTTTGGTCTTTTATGATCCGCCACGCCTACTTAGATCAAAAGGTGCAGGCTATTTATTGGTACCTTGAATAGTGCGGGCTACAGCTGGGGGTAGAGCTTTCTCTTGCAAAGCCCCACAGTTATGGAACAGCCTTCCACTTAGTGTTCGGGGCTCAGACACAGTCTCAGTGTTTAAGTCTAGGCTGAAAACATATTTGTTTAGTCAAGCCTTTTGTGAATAGTTTTTTCTTAGGTACAGGGGCAGGTCTGGAGGGTTCACAGGCAT
>CM041004.1:6593779-6623879 GCA_022985145.1 Pangasius djambal
AGTTTGTCGACGGTGGAGTGGCTGGCTGCCTTATGTCCCAGGGTGCCCTCATGTCTGTGTTAGCTTCTGGCTCTCCCTTTTAGCTATGCTGTCATAGCTAGTCTTGCCGGAGTCCCTGCTTGCACTCTGCATGCAAAGTATATCGTGCTTAACCATTAGAGGACAAAGCTTACCTAACATTCTCTTCCTCTCTCTCCATCTCTCTCTCTCCCTCACTCTCTGTCGAGCTACACATGCTACTTCTGAGATGCCAGTGATCCTGACCCCTTCTGCTCTGCCTCGCTGTCTGACCCATCCTGATGCCCTACTTCTGGTTGGAGTTCTCATCGGTTGAGTTCGCTCGCTGCTGCTGGGGGTGGCCCCATATGGACGGCCTGAAGAACTGTTTGGTTTGCTGGGGATGGTGCCACCTGGGGGCTGTGGAGATGGCTTGGGGATCACATATAGGGAGCTGTACTGTAATGGCTTGGGACTGCGATTGCTGTAGTGGCTTTGGGGCTGCGGTTGCCACAAGCAGCTTCGTACTCAGGACTCCATCAGTGGACAGCGGATAGATTTTAACCAACCGGACTTCTTGCGGAAACTGTGATGAATTTATTGGTTGCACAATTGCACTACTTGTCCTTATAGCGCACAATAATAGAAGGGATTTATTTATAATCGCACTATCCGTTGCACCCAGATGAGGATGGGTTCCCTTTTGAGTTCCTCTCAAGGTTTCTTCCTCATATCATCTCAGGGAGTTTTTCCTTGCCACCATCGCCACTGGCTTGCTCATTAGGGATAAATTCACAGTGATAAATTCAAATATTTACAATATATTTTTTGTGAATCCATTCATTTGTGTAAAGCTGCTTTATGACCATGTCCATTGTTAAAAGCGCTATACAAATAAAACTGAATTGAATTGAATTGAATTGAATGTTTGTAGGAGGTTGGAGGAAACCAGAGAACCCAGAGGAAACCCACATGGACACTGGGGAGAATATATGAATATCCACAGAGACCCAAGCTCAGGAACAATCCCCGGCTCCTGGAGCTGTGAGGCAGCAACACTACTTGCTGCACCACCAGGAAAAATGATGGTCTTTAAACAATATGTGATTTGCAGCTTCACACTGATTGCCTACTGCAGGAGAACGAGGTATAAATGTGTTCAGTTCGCATTTGAGAATCATGATCAAGTGTCTGGCTGAGATTAAAACACAGGCAGACAATAATAAAACTGGCACAGATTAAGGGGTACAAAAAATATATGAGACTAATAAACAGGGATCACTGACCATACAAGTGTAACAGACAGAGTATGCAGAGTAAACACGGACAAGTTCTCTAAAAATAAGATTGATAGAAACAATCATTCTAAAACAGCTGTGCAATTCGACTCCATCATAGACATCCTGCACTGGAAGCTTTGCTTGCAGTTAAAGAATATTTCATTTTGTCACCTTCTTTTTTTAACACTCATTTTATTGCTTAAAATGTAATCTCACCTCCGCCTGGTGCACTTTTTCTCCAGCTCCTCTCCCTAACCAACATCTTTAACAGCTTCCTTTTCTCACCTTCACATCACACATTCAGAACTTCATCTCAGTCGATGATAACACCAAATGATATTCACTCAACTGGTTGTTGAGTCACCAGTCGCTCGCATGTCGCTCCATAATCTCTCTTGTGTTGAGATCTAGTGACTGTGAAGGCCATAGAATATGATGATCATTTTCATCTCTATCAAACCATTCAGTGAATCCTCATGCCTTGCGGAGTCATTCAGGAAGAGACCACTCCCTTTAGGACAGAAATGTTTCATCAGACTAAAGGTGATCAGTCTGAATAACTTTCTCTGGTTCGTCTGATTTGTGGTGATTTTTCCTTTTAAGGGGACAAGTGGAGCCAAACCAGTCCAGCATATTAGAGCCACTTGTTTTCCTTTAATGTGACACGCGTCTGTGTATTCAGCTGGTTCTGTCAGCAGATTTCTTTTCCATATGTCTACAGCCATTTTGGATTGATATATTTTTCATTGTACAACGGTTAGTTTTGGTTCCCTAATTTGATTGGTCAAGCGGTGTTCCAAGAGCGCCCATATTTACTATAACTACATTGGGATGTTTTACCGTGTGTATCACTCCATTCACATAAAATTCCACTTCCTAGTTCGAAAACTAGCGTAGCAGCGGACATGGCAAACAAAACCTTTGACTTAAAATATGAAAGCTCATCAGATGAAGATGAAAAGAAAGAAGGGATGCCAATTTTACTGGAAGCACCTTTAACAGGTATGTACAAATCAATGTGATATGATAGCCAGCTAGCCCATGTGCTATAACAGAGTGCATTTATTAGGGGTGTAGTGATCAATTATGTGGATGGATGCATCGATTTAAAAGGCAACAATTGAATAGATGGAAAACTGATGTGTAAAAAAATGATTGCGATGTGTAATAGGTTAGCAAAATGATTTGCCTGTAATTTTGATATTTGCAGTAAAATAGCCCTTTTCGACGTCATCGTCATTTGCGAATTAGTGTTAGGCCAACCGCAGGTTCTGAACAGTGTTGCTCGTGTAATCCATCGAAGGCTATGAAACCAAATTGTATCACATCATAACGTAGCAGATTCAGTGTTATCGTCACATATGGAATCATTCTAATGAATCAAAATTGTATTGCGTTGTAGAAAATTCAGGGATATCATCAACTATTGAATTGTTGCCTTAAGAATCAAAATTGTATCCTATCGTAGAAGATTCATCATTCATCAGATTGTATCATCAAATATCGAACTGTTGTCTTAAGAATCGTGTGGCATAATGTGGAAGCCTGAGGTTTGCACCCCTAGCATTTACAACACACTCATTTCTGATCTTCATCTTATTACTGCAGTTACCAGATTATTCATGTGGTTATACACAATATAACATCTTCTATTGGATTATAGCTGTTTGCATATTTCAAATAATCAGATCAAGTCACATTTTAGCACAATAATCGGGAAATGAAATGCATATATTGTTGCATATTGTTGTATATTAACCAATAGAGTGACTCCATGTTTGTTTTTTAATAAGCATCTTTGAAGTTTAGATCTTGTTTATTTTGCGGGTAGAGAAGGATATGTTGTGTATTTTGTGAGAAAACTGATTACTGAGTGCTTCATGTAGACTTCAACTTTTCCCCACTATCAGATTATTTAAGTGCATGTAAGGATGTTAATCAAATTATAGCCATTATCTGTTTTTTAATTTATTTATTTATTTTATTTTTTTTTTTACAAGTTATCAGATTATTTTGCACATGAAAGCAGGTATATGACATTGCTATGGAGGAATGAGAGGGTTTGAGCTGATACTGGATTCTGAGGAGAGGAAAGAGATAAGAGTGTTCATTCATCACCTGCAGCTGCAGTGCACAACACTCACTGCCAAGTTTGTTCTGTCAACAGTGAGTGTGTGCCGTTTTAGAGAGAGAGAGAGAGAGAGAGAGAGAGAGAGAGGGAAATGGAGAGGTAAAGGGAGAGGGAGAGGAGGAGGTAGTCGGCAATTTATAGGCCTGTCATGACTCTTTATAGGCCTGTCATGACATTGTGGTAGGTATTCAGTTCAATTCCTTATCATACGTGTGTGTGTGTGTGTGTGTGTGTGTGTGTGTGTGTGTGTGTGTGTGTGTTTTTATATCATGGTAAGTACCAAATTACCCCCAAAGGATAGGGATATCTGACAGTTTTGACCTTATGAGGGCATTTGAAATGATCACCGTGCTTAAAAAAAAAAATAAACATAAAAACTGCAGCTCTTATTTAAAAAAAAAAAACCCTAAAAGATTCAAAAGGTTTCCACTGAATTGCCTTTAGCTTGATGGGGACCAAATGTAGGAATATCTGTCTTTGTGGGGATGTTTGGGTAGTCGACATGAGGAAAACTGACTCTTTTTTTTTTAAATACAAAACATCTGCAGCTTTTGGTTACAATAATTAGCTGCATTAATGATTATGTCAATGGAAGGTCCTTACAAGGGCAGCAAGATGTTTGAGTGTTCAATCCCATTACAGAAAATTATATTGGATTAAAATTATAGTACTTTTAAAACCAAAATGAATAAACTAATAGACTAGCATGAGATTCAAAGGCAGGATCATTGGCCAGGATGGTAGCTGACACCCTTAAAAGAAGCCATAATCTATTCTGAGCTCAAATCACACATCAGAGAGGTTTATTACTCCTGCAGAATTAATGAATCATATCACCCTTTTGTTCATTTAATTTTAATGACAGTATTAAGAACTGTCATACCTCCTTCAGCACATCCCCAGTGCACCGCCTCTTGTGATTACTAACACCTGCTGCTTGTTTCACAGCTGATTTTCAGGACTGTAGGTTTACCCACCTCTCAGTGTGTCTGTTGCTTGCTTATTGCTATTGCATTGCACATTTCCTTCTTCTCTGTTCTCATTAGCCTAGCCTTTTGCTGAACCTTTGGCATCTCATGCTACCTAGAATTCAGCTTAAATTAACATTAGACTTAATT
This sequence comes from Pangasius djambal, assembly GCA_022985145.1. Lineage (NCBI taxonomy): Eukaryota > Metazoa > Chordata > Actinopteri > Siluriformes > Pangasiidae > Pangasius > Pangasius djambal. Next base: position 6,598,306 of record CM041004.1, read on the forward strand.
TAAAAAGTGGGAAGTCTGAATTCAGAATTACATTTTCAGGAGCTTGGTGAGTTCAAGCTACAAAGTGGGAAAAAACATGAACCTCCATGTTTTTGTTAGCAACAAGCTAGCTAGATTACATTAGAGATTGTGGGTTTATACACATATTTACTTTCTCAAAACAGCAAACTGGCTAATGTTATATGTCTAACCTATAACTAATGTGTCTATGTTGATTGATCTAAATTAAATGAACTATAAACTTATTTAAAAGTAGTGAAGTGATATTTTTGTTGCCGGTGTAAGTAGCCATGGTGACATGACAGAGTTGAGGATTCTGTCCTGAGTTTCCGAGTATTTATGAATCGAGGGGGCCTTTTCTTTGGTTTCTCCTAGACAGACATTTTTGTCAAACACAGCATTATTGTAGTACTTAACCTGTACCTATGTTATCTGTCTTCTCGTTAGCCTAGCTGTTAGCTTAACTAGACTACATTCTGTTTCGCTCTCTCTTGCCGTCTATATTTGCCTTGTATACAGTTCTATAAAAAAGCAGCGTCTCTTTAAATAAAAGCATGTCTATTGTTTGTACAGAAATATGGCAGAAATATGACTTTATTTTGGAGCTCAGTAAGGCAGTGTTTAGGCCACAGATGAAAAAACTAATAGCGCATCTCCAATTTGTATAACATTAATAAACTTGATATTTATTCCGAGAACAGGGTTGCCAGGTTCTGTGTCAAATATCCACATATTGTGTATAGATATGCAAATCAGAGATGTGAACCACAGCTAACTTGTTTCCCATGAAAAGATTCCTATATGCGAATATTTTGGTCTGTGTTTTTGTGTGGTTTTTTGTGAGTTGCAGTTGGGGAGGGATTTTTGCTGAATTCTAATTCCCATTTACAGTTTGGATCTCTATTTGTATTTGTTTAGGACATTATCTGTTCAGTCTGAATAATATATTTGTATTTAGTCATATCCTTATCATATAGGCTGCATGATTATGTTGTGCTAAACCTTTGCATGGGTGTTCTGCACATGTCTGAGCTCTGTTCAAATGCAGTTTCTTTTCAAATGCGAACCTTTCAGTCAAGGCCCCTTGAGAGCCTTCTGCATCAGTTCCACTTCTCTCGTCGATGACACCTTTGCCACCTCAATTAAATCCTTGAGATGCCACAGTACAAAGCCAACTACTCCAATGCTCATGTTAGGAAAGGAACCGAGTTCAAAAAAGAATTTTTCTATGGCCAGGATTTATATTCTTTATTCATGTGTACAATGTAATAAAAGCAAGTTTACCTGTGGTGTCGTGATGTACTTGATAAATCTGAATGCCTCATCCTCCAGGCTGTGACTCTCACTGGCCCATGGCTCCAGCTCTATCTTCCACCTGAGAGACTACACACACACACACACACACACACAGAGGGAGGGGGAAGAGCTTAAAAAGTCTCTCAAAAAAATCAGCACTGAAACACTGACAAGAACATATGAAGTCTGGCAAGATTAGGAGAGAGAGCAAGTGAAATAGAATGTTTAATGGAGGCACATGCTCGAGGCTGGAAGGGTGGTGATGGTGTAGGCGACAAAAGGGAACAGGTTTATATACAGTCTATATATATATATATATATATATATATATATATATATATATATATATATATATATATATATATATATATATATATATATATATATATATATATATATATATATATATATATATATATATATATATATATATATATATATATATATATATATATATATATGTTTATTTATTTATTTATTTATACATACACAGTTAGGTCCGGAAGTATTTGGACAATGACAGAGTTTTTGTGATTTTGCCTTTATACACCACCACAATGGATTTGAAATAAAACAACCAAGATGTGATTGAAGTGTAGCCTTTCAGCTTTATTTTAAGAGAATTTAGAAATTACAGCCATTTTCAACAAAGTACCTCCATTTTCAGGGGCTCAAAGGTATTTGGACAAAGTGACATAATTGTAAATACAACCATAATTTTAATACTTGGATGAAAATCCTTTGCAGTCAGTGACTGCCTGAAGTCTGGAGCCCATGTTCTCAAAACTCAAACAGAATATTCCATTTCTTTGCCTTTGAGTTGCCTAGTGTTATGGCATGGGCATGTATGGCTGCCAATGGAACGGGCTCACTGGTGTTTATTGATGATGTGACTGCTGACAGAAGTAGCAGGATGGATTCTGAGGTGTATAGGGCTTTACTCTCTGCTCACATTCAGCCAAATGCTACAAAACTGATAGGACGCCGCTTCACAGTGCAGGTGGATAATGACCCTAAACATACTGCGAAAGCAGCTCAAGACTTTTTGAAGGCAAAGAAATGGAATATTCTTCAATGGCCAAGTCGCCTGATCTCAACCCAGTAGAGCTGCTTTTCACTTACTGAAGACAAGACTGAAGGCAGAAAGACCCACAAACAAGCAGCAACTGAAGGTGGCTGCAGTGAAGCCTGGCAAAGCATCTCCAGGGAGGAAACTCAGAATTTGAGTTTTGAGAACATGGGCTCCAGACTTCAGGCAGTCATCGACTGCAAAGGATTTTCATCCAAGTATTAAAATTATGGTTGTATTTACAATTATGTCACTTTGTCCAAATACCTTTGAGCCCCTGAAAATGGAGGTACTTTGTTGAAAATGGCTGTAATTTCTAAATTCTCTTAAAATAAAGCTGAAAGTCTACACTTCAATCACATCTTGGTTGTTTTATTTCAAATCCATTGTGGTGGTGTATAAAGGCAAAATCACAAAAACTCTGTCATTGTCCAAATACTTCCGGACCTGACTGTGTATAGCTGAAGCATTTCACTATTTCAATATTCATCTGTCTGGCATTTCATTTATGTCCCATTTATATCCCCCCTCCAGACGTAGTCAATTATCTAACAGCACTCATGACACACATTTTCTCTCACTCTATCTTTCTCTCAGTTTGAAATTATTGCAGTAATAATCTGTGATAAAAATGTGTCCTGTGGGGATAACATTTTTGTGTGCTGAACATGGTTTAGGCAAGTGTATGTGTATATAGAGGCACCTGTGTGTGTGTGTGTGTGTGTGTGTGTGAGAGCGGCATCTGTGTGAAGAGTAACCCGGGAAAGGTTTTGTGCTGCACAATTAATTCACAAACTTATGAAACACAGTGTCTTGAGTAAAATCAGATTGGATTCACAACAAATCACACCACAGATCATATTTACATCCTACACCCCCTAATTGATTTGCATTTTAACCAGAACAAAGATAAAATATTCACGTGTTACACAGGCTTTCAAAAAGCATTGGTTTTATTAGGAATGTGGAGTGAGACCAGGTCAGGCAAGTGCCTATAAGCATTCTTCAGCTACCCAGAGACACTATTACTGAAAAATCAGAAAAGAACCACTAAATACTGGCTCCATTTAAAGAACAGTGACTCATACATAAACAACTGCAGAGTCCTTCATTACCAAGTGTTGAGCACAGCTCATTGATCTGGTCCTGAAGCTCAGCACACTAACACACGCCAACACTGTGCATCAGAACCTCAGTACAATCAGAGTAAACTAAATTAAAACCTACATGAAGCACTGGAGTAACCGAATCTAAGCACAGAGCATGTTGCGTGTTATTGCAATTTGTATAAGAATGTTATTTCCGCGCTTTGGCAATGTGACTGCTGTAGTGGTCATGCCAATAAAGGCCACTGAATTGAATTAGCATGAACTGATTGTGATGAACAAGAGCTAGACAATCACAAGGAGGGAATGTACAGAGAAATACAGAAAGGAAAAGAACAGAGAGAGGAACTAACTTTTAAGTTATTTCCTGCGCAGGGGCAAAAAACACAAACGAGTTTTTTCTAATGTACAGATAGCTAATAGAGGTACTTATAATCAAAAGCTTTTAACATTGAGACTTTGGAATTATATGGTTTTATGGGAAAATTCTGCCATTTAAAAAGGTTGAGCTCTAATGTTGTGATCGTCAGTAATTATTTTGTTCCTTTAATTCAGTAACCACTTTATCCTGATCTGGTTGCACCTAGGTTAACCAATCCCCTTAGAGGGGATTTCAGGAGGTGGGCGGAAACTGGAGAACCCAGGGAGGACACCCAGTGTAACTTCACACCAACATGTTGTCCAGATCTAATTAATGTTTTGGTATAAATCACGCACTGTTGTAATTCAGTGTCATGTAATTACTGTTCAACTTTTTATCACCAGAAAGTCATACAGAAGCTTATAATTTCAAGGTGCCAAATGGTTAAGAATAGGTTAAAAAAATAGTACAGGGGTCAACAACTTCAGTCCTGCAGGGCCAGATTCACGTTTGATGATTTACCTGCTTTAAGATATCTACTACTACCACTACTACTACCTAATTAACTGATTAAGTAGTAAATTGAATAGTACAACAATGCAAAGTATACAAGTATAGAAATAAAATGGTGCTGCATTGAGAATTTCACTTAGTGAGGTATGGAAGGCCAGCATCAGTTGACATCAGCATCCTTATGGCCTGAGGGAAGTAGCTTGTTTGAGCCAGGAGGTGTGCGCAGTGATGGCTTGGAAGCATTTGCTGGAGGGAAGAGGGGAGATGATCTGGGTATGATCTGGGTGAGAGGAGCTCATGATTACCGACTGGGCTTTCATCCTGCATCTGGATAAGTAAATGCGGGTGCCAATGATTTTTGATTCGGTTCACACTGAAGGAGTTTTAAGACGTGTGAACCTTTAATGATGACGTTAAAGTATGATCCCCTTTGTTTTTCCTGAAGTCCACAATTAGCTCTTTAACTTTACTAACCTTCATAGCCCGGTTGTTGTTGTGGACAGGTGAAGAATTTCCCACATGTAAGCAGACTCATTGGTTGATGCTGCTTGGATGTCCTTCCTGTCAGATAGAAAGTCCAAAACACAGTTGCAGATGGATCTGTTCTTCTTGTCCAGATGTGTTAGTGTTAGTGTTAGTGTTAGAGTGAGTGAGATGGCAACATATACTGAGCCATTGTGTTGATAGGCAAACTGAAATGGGAACTATAATATACGGTCATATTCCTGTATATGAATTGCATGAGTATATTTTCATTGAGTAAACTCGTTTCATCAAGACAGACATGATGGTAGTAATTCAGGGAGCTAGGCCTGTTCTTCTGAGGCACAATAGTTGTTGTCTTGAAACATAAGGGAACTGTGAATGTAGAGAAGTGTAAGATTAAAATGTCCATTAAAACAAACCTGAGTCAGCTGATGAATTTGTTTAAATGCTTTACACACGTCAGTGTTTGTTAACACTGTAGCTTAGTGATGCTGGGTTAGACAGGTTGCACAGGTGTAGGTGAATTAGTGTCATCAACCAGGTAAGGGATCATCAGGAAGTGAGACAGGGGCATGCAGTACAGATGGACAGGTGTCTCCTGATGGGAAGGTGAGACAACGTCTGTTCTCATAGAGTGACAATCAACCAAGTTTCCTAGGTTTATGATTATCATAAATATGGATAGGTTGAATGGAAATGCAGTGTTCAGTGCAAAAAATTAACACAGTCCATAACAAAGTCAGCATATTTATCCTCTGAGGATGTTCAAAAGTTTAACCAAGCTGTGTTCCAGCACTGAATTCTTCTCTATTTTGCTGGAGACTGATTAAGTCTCTGATTAAGTCCAAACAAAATGAATTCTTCAGATTGCTTTGACTGGTCATGCGAGATGCTTCATGTCTGTTTACCTGCCACAGGTGCCCTGTTGTTTACCAAGGCAAATGTTATAACCATTATAACCAGGGTTCGTAACTCCTTCTTCTTTTATGCTGCAGCCTCTTCTCTGAGCCTGACACTGAGCGTGATTAAAGACATTTCTGGTCACCTTCTTTCTCAGTCTTTTATGTGAACCCTATCAACACTGCGACTTTCAGATACTCCAGTGAAGAAATGACTTCTCCATCCACCATGGCTTACTTTACTTTGAGCAGCTTACTTTACCCTTGCCACAGGCATTTCCATGTATATACTGTATGTCCTGTCATACTGTGCAAATGATAAATAAACTTGACTTGACAAGGTGCCTGGCTGGAAAAGGCCTGAGAACCCCTGCTGCAGACCTGAATATACTGTCTGATACTAACCACTAAGTGCTGGCTAATACTAACCACTTCTTACTCTTATGATAATGTACGTGTGAAGATGTGAATTTGAGTTATTTATACCAGTGATGTGCAATGTGTGTGTGTGTGTGTGTGTGTGTGTGTGTGTTTGTGTGTGTGTGTGTGAGATAGAGAATGAAGCAGGACCTGACAGCCTGTCAGCCTGCTAGAAAAGATATACTCATTACCATCACTACAGAGAGAGAGAGAGAGAGAGAGAGAGAGAGAGACTTAAGAGTATTACAGCTAGTACCTAGGAAATGAAATAAAGATGTTTTTCCAGGTGTCTAATAGTGAAAGACAGCAATAAAGAAGAGTGTAATCGTTCGTGAGGTTGGCAGAACAGATCTCTGGGCGCAAATGAAAGATGTTAATGAATCTGGATTTGTCCTTCCATGCTCTTTACACTGTGGTCAAATTATACACACATCAATATCACATCAGAAAAACAGAAAGATGCTTTTACTTTTCCATTGTCTGTGTTTTCTTTGTGTAAGTAGTGATCAAGAAAATTACTCAAGTACAACTAAATAAGTTGTCTTTCGATATTTACATAATTACTTTACAAATTGCTTTTTATATGTCTACATGTGACACAACTCCAAAGCTCAGTTCACTGCTCTTCCACAGATGAAGATCAATTTTTTTTTCTCCTATTCGTCTTGCCCATACTTGCCCATGCTGCCTTTCCCACCTCTTTTTGAAGGCATGATTACAGCGTTAAGCTTGTGAACAGAATGATCTCTGTTGCCTTTGTGCCATATCCATCATCCCTATGCTGTGTGCCAGGGAGAAAATAAAGAAAATCTTGCAGTAAAACACTGCTTTAGCAATGGTAGAGTGTGAACTGAGATATATTACCCACTTAAATACTGCACTGTTTAGTGACTTACAGTATATTGGATATTGAGTTATTAGAAGGAAAGAATGAATATAAAACCATATGTTGTATGAAAAAAAACCCATTATGACCTATAAAGTAATAAGGAGAAAATGGAAATAGAATATTTTTGTCAAAACACACCACTAAGCCTATTAAAAGCAAATCATTTTATTTCTCACGCAGTATGATTATCTGTGTAAGTCACACACACACGCTTTATTTAACATTAAGAGATTTACGTCTTATATTTCTAAGCATGAAACCCACTCGGTGTCTCGCAGAGGGAATGTACAGTAACAGAATTAACATAAAGGATTAGGATGATGTTTAATAAAGAAGTTAATCTGTTAAGCATGGGTTTAAGAGTACTTTATGTTATAAGTGATTCGTAAGTCATTCTCACATGAATATTTGGAGTTGATTTGGCATGCAGGACTCACGGGTTCAAATTTATACTGATATAACAGCCACATTGTTTGACTGTTTAATCAGCTTTACTCTACAAATAAGTTAAGGAGTGTGCTGGTAATGATTCTGTATGAGGTTTGCTGTATCTGTGTGTATTATGAGCTGTGTGTTTGCACAAGTGGTTTTAATTCAAGTCTGAACTGTGCAAGATCTCTACTTGCTATAGTCACTGTGGAGGTCCAAAATGACTTTGCTTATAAGGTCTTCCAGCATAAGGGCATGATTAATCTGTATAGAACTCACATGGTCTGAATTAGAGCTGGGTTCAAGACTACCTTAGCCAAGACCGAGTCAAGACCAAGACCATAGCCAACGGAGTCTGAGTTAAGACAGCGGGGCAAGACCAAGACGAGAGCAGCATCACATATGGCCGAGTGCATGTCAAGACCGACACCAGACACATAGATGGGTTAGTTTGCTGGTTGTAGTCTCTTTCAATTTTGCACATACTGTAAGTACACAGGACATACATAAGCTCATACAACTTTCTGCAACCAAATACAGCTGTGCATTACACATACTTGTGCTATATTATTTTGAACATAAGAAGTTGAAATATTTTCACTTGAAATCTATAGGAGCTATATAACTCCACATGGACATAACACTACATTGGGAGCAAGTATTTATTCATGGAAATAATGTTATGGTCTCGGGTGGTGTTGAAAAAAATATTGTGAGTCTTCACAGGCCGAGACCGAGACCAAGTTAAATTTCACCTGAGTTTATGACAAGGCTGAGACCATGTATGTTTGCTCACAAGACTGGTCTCGAGTAACACTAGTCTGGATAAGCTTGTTGTTATTAGAATATGCCTGTTTTATATGCAAAATCATATATGTGTCGTGGATTGGGAAGACCAAGTGGATAACACTGAGGCGGAATTCTGGACAACAGCCAAAAATGATGAATCTGGTTTTGATGCACCTGCACTGTCACACATTTAAAACAGAGAAGAGCACTCTGTACAGATGACAGGGGACAAAAATTTAGAAATGCTTAAAAGATCAAATAAAAAGACATAATAAATCAAGCTTTTATTTCCCCAACAATCAGAAAGTGAAGAGGCAACAGTGAGGCTCGTGTTTAAATGCCGGGAGTGAATTTTACCCCAGGTGATGAGACAAAGTCATCATGAGACAGATGTAGATGATGCTGATAATCAAACTGAGCACTTATTTTCCCTTATAAATAAAAGAACTGTTAATAAGGTTTGCTACATGTGATACCATACTTTACTTACAGGAAGCCTAAGCATATAAATAAAGCAAGCAACTGCATTAAACCAGAAATGTGTATTGTGAAATGTGTGTATAACATTTTCCGAGCAACTTGGCAGTGTGCTTTCTTGCTTGCAGAATTATAGGGAAAATACTTTCTACAGATTTCTAGCTATAGTATGCCTTTTGGAAAAATATTTAGGTTTAAGCAAGACTTTCTTGAAATCACACTGGCACAGAAAAAATAATGATATTAACTGAAAAGTGTACTTTTCAGACCTTCTCTACGTAAGAGCACCATAGGAGAGCCATGCCAATATAGGTGAAACCACTCTCTCTCTCTCTCTCTCTCTCTCTCTCTCTCTCTCTCTCTCTCTCTCTCGCTCTCTGTTCAGACCCTTTCCTTGTAAAACAAAGCCCTCAGACCACAGAGACCTGCACCAAGTCAATTTACTGCATACAATATACTTTAAAATTTTAATACACTATATGGCCAAACATGTGTGGGCACCTAAACATGACACCCGTATGTGTTTGTTGAACATTCCATCCCAAAGGCATGGCATTAATATTGAGTTGGCCCCACCTTTGCTTCTATAACAGCCTCCACTCTTCTGGGCTTTCTACTAGATGTTGGAGCGTGGCTGTGGGGATTTGTGTTCATTCAGCCGCAAGAGCATTAGTGAGGTCAGGCGCTGATGTTGGTGAGGAGGTCTGGGGTGCAGTCGGTGTTCCAGTTCATCCCAAAGGTGTTCAGTGGGGTTGAGGTCAGGGCTCTGTGCAGGACACTCGAGTTCTTCTACTCCAACTTTGGCAGACCATGTCTTCATGTCTCGCTTTGTGCACAGGGACATTGTCATGCTGGAACGGGTTTTGGCCTCTTAGTTCCAGTGGAGGGCAAATCTAAATGCTATATACAAGGTAATATACAAAGACATTCTATACAGTTGTGTGCTTCAAACTGTGTGGCAACATTTTGGGGAAGAACCACATATGAGTGTGATGGTCAGGTGTCCGCATACCTTTGGCCACATAGTGTACTTCTATGCATCAGTTCTCATAGGAAAAAAAATAGTAAAAAAAAGCTCATATCAACAATAATAATAATAATAATAATAATAATAATAATAATGCTACTGTATAAGGCAATGATTATTCATCTAAAACTGAAACAAATAACACACACACACACACACACACACACACATACACGGTCACTCAGCCTGCAGAATAAGGAACACAAAGTACTTGCCTAACCCATGTGTACATTCTAATCTTCTTCATGGTGAATTATTCAGCCCTTTTGTTTTGTTTATAGTGTGCATATTTTATGCTGGATGTCAACTGTGTGTAGGATACACTCATTACACATTGTTTTAGTGTGTGTTCCCTCTCAGCGTGTGTGGTCCAGATGGTTAATCTCGGATGTAGAAATGTCTGTAAATGTCCTGTATTACTGCTTATAAATGAATCATTTATTTATCACAGCACATCACAGAAGCTGGTTCATATAGCGCAACTAGCATTAGCATGCTAACTAGAGTTAACATTAGCAAGGACTGACATAACAACAACTTGAAGCACACACTTTAAACTTCTTGAAAGCCAAGTTATAATGCATTTAAAAATTCATACTGATTTATGAGAATGGTCATGAGTGTCTTCACTGTCCTTTTTCTTTGTAATAAGGTCTCACGAGTTTTAAGTTCTCGTACTAGCTCCATTAGCATTTTAAGCTACATGACAGGCCATTCAGCTGCTTAAAAGCCAAGTTCTAACTTTATAAAACCATAAAAATTGGCTTATGAAAATGGTCAAGAGTGCATTCGCGGTCCTCTTTTTTCTTTCTAATGAGGTCTAAAGCTCCTGCATTAGCGTGTTAGCATTGTTAGCATGTTAAGCTTCATGATAGGCCATTGTGGGTTTTTTTTTTTTGTGAGAATTATCAGCCATAATTTTTTCTGTCTGAACAGACTGAGGTGGGAGTGGTGAATGGATATTGGGGAGTGTCTATAAAATGACTGACAGGACACTCCGGGCTGTAACACAGTTTTCCAAACAGGGTTTCTCAGCCAAATTATACACTTGTACAGAGGCCATGGCTTAAACAATTATTTTCAATCATGTTCTATGTTTTTTCAGGTTAATTGTAAAAGAAAGAAAGTTTAAAAATCAGCTGTTGCACCTTTCAGCCTGTATGGAGTTCGGTGAAAAATGTATGATGTAAAGTAAAGAGAACAGACATATGGCATGTAAAATGCTGTTCTCTATGGGCCTTTTGTTGTTGCTTACATGAGAGGCTGAAACAAAATAAGGCTTTTTATGCTGTTCAGGACATTGCTGCATGTCTGGTGAGAATCTAGCTGGAGAGAGAAAATAGTGACAATAGAATATTCAGTGATAAGACAAACTAACCACTGTGTTCTGTCAAGAGCGATAGAGGGAAAGTGTGTATCTGTGTCGTTCATTTGTGTGTGGTTAAGAGAGAGTGTGTGAGAGATAACAGAGAGGAACAGAGGGACGTGGTGTGTGTGTGTGTGTGTGTGGGGTGGGGGGGGGCAGAGGATGATTTGAGAGTCTGAGTGCCTGCTGCAATGTGTCACAGTGTACACAATTCAAACATTGCAATCAGAAAAGTATGTCAAAGCTTCTTGTTTGTTTCTTCACAGACACATACAGGTTCTCTGAAAGAGCGAAATAAAAACACGAGAGAAGCAGAAAACTTTACTTGGGTGTGTGTGTTTCATCTCTGTGGACTGATTCACACAAAGTGATTAGGTTTAGAAATGCATATACACTCTGGGACAGCATTCTCAATTCAAGCACCATATCACTTTTCATTTATAATAGGATATGATATCTAATAATATCTGATTCAGTGAAATGTGATGCATTTGTGTTCTGCCCAATGCCCTACCCACTAATCGAAGTCATTTATATCCATAGCAGACACTTTCTCTGAGGGAATGGTTATAATATCGCATTGTGTTTCCCTGCATTGGATATTATGTCTGGCCTCCATTTTGTGACAGCAATTCAATTACCAGGGTTTTGTATGCCCCACAAATATCCAGCCTATGCGATTTGAATGAGCCCGCAGTCTTAATCAGCTTTCTGTCATGCTACGATATAATGGAAAGTGCCACTTCTGTGGGCTGCACTCCAGTGATGTTCCATAAAAGCACCATTAAAATCAACTTTAATTTCTGCAGCCCAGAGAAAATGACAAAAATGAAAGCTCATTAAAAAAAAGCCTAAACATTTAGGCAAGAGGTGTGGTTAGCTCTTTTGACTTCATTTATATTTATTATATGAAATCCAAAGGTACTGTATGCTTTGAATTATTAAATTTACTACAAATTTTTGCAGAAACTGGCAGCAGGATCAGAAAAAAAAAAAACAACAGAAAAAGGGGATAGTTTCATTGATCTTCAGTAACACTTTATCCTGGTCAGGGTTGCTGTGGATCCGGAGCCTTTCCCAGGAAAACTGAGTGGAAGGTATACCATACACACACACACACACATGTGTGCGCGCACTCATTCACACCTTGGGGCGATTTAGCATAGCCAGCATGTTTTTGGTAGGTGGGAGGAAACTTGAGAACTCAGAGGAAACCCACACAGACAGGAAACCACGCAAACATGCAAAACTCCACACAGACAGTAATCCAAGTTTAGGATTGAACCCTGGAGCTGTGAGGCTTCACCACTATCCACAGCACACTCAGTGTGTAGCTTTCTAACCCAAAGGAAAAGATGAAAACAAATAACCATTTGATTTCTACAGAACACACACTCACCTTTCTGTACTGTCTGCTTGACGGGTAGCACGTGGGCACCGAGTCACTCAATTCTCTGTTTTCCTCAGAAATTCTCTGAGTCTTCGTGTGCTTTTGAGGTTCTTTTGTGGGGGCAAGTGTTTTCCAGCCCTTCACATAATATCCCTTAAACTCCACATAGACATGAGCACCAAGGCACAGAACCGAGAGGAGGACACACACACGCGCGAGCACACACCTGTTCATCCTCTACTTCAGTGTTTTTCAGTTCTTCTCCAGCGCTCGCTCATGTCATTGATCAAGTTATATCATTTCTCCATATCTCTCCATTTCCAGGTGTCCACTCTCACATGCTGTGTGGTGAAGTTTTCTCTCTTTTTTTGGCCGGTTAATCTTCGTCCTGCTTCTTCATCCCATTTTCATACTGCCCTTTTTGAAGTACAGCACCAAAGCTCTCTGGTTACAAAGTGCACCATGTGTAAACATCTACATCCATGCTCGCGGGTGGGAGTGAGCTTGCGTGTGTATGTGTGTGTAGATTGCATTCAGAATTTCAGGAACTCCCTCTCTCTCAACTTTTGGTACCTCCCCCTCTCTCGGTCAGCAGTCATCTGTTCTGTGTTCTGTATCAGTCGCCTCTGCAGTGTTGGCACAATCAGATTTAGACCAGATGGCAGCAGAAATTTCCTTCATCTTCCTTCATCTCCAGTCAGCCAGTTTCCAAAACCAAATGGTGCTAAAAACATAACTTTGAAAACAACTACATAGGGGGAAAGCCCTCATTTCCAAAGAAAAAAAAAAAGGAAAAAAATTGAAGACGTGGATCAAAATCTCTCAACACATACAGCACGTAGTGGATATACTCAAAACTCAATGTCTAAGGGTCTTCCATCAATATGTAACACAAATCCAAGACTATAATTATTACCTTCTAACAATAAATGAGTCTTTAAATGAGACAAACGTGAAAAAAAAAGGCTTTCCAACGCTGATCCTGGTCTTATCCGTCTCTCCAACACTGGAGTAATACAGTAAAAAGTCACTGCAGTTTGTTTTGTTTTTTAGTTTTCCCAAAGAATTTGCCATATCTGTGTTTTATCAGGAAGTATCTGAAGTGCTTCTGTGTTTACTCTGAGCATTGCTACCTCACTACAAGCTCACATGTACTATTTTAATTATAGAATTCACAAAAGCGTGTTGCTAAGTGAACAGTTTCAATGGCGCATTGTAATAAGTACAGCCAAGGTGTTTAGAGAAAGCGACGAACCTGAGGTACGTCAAAGCACAAGTGTTTGATGTATTTGTTGATTTCGAATGAACAAATGAATAGAGATGAGATACAATGAGACATTTTTTTTTATGAAGAATAGCTTTATATGCAACAAGATCCCAAGATAGGAAGATTCTACAAATGCAGTGATTTTTATCTTATTTTATGTTTTTATTTTAACCAAAATGATAAATCGAGAATTTATCAGCAGATTTAAAACTGAGCGCTCAAGCAGACATCTTTTCATGTCTGGGTAATTTTTGGGTCTTTTTACTTACAGTCCCACAGTAAGATTTTGTTGCCAAATAAAACACTCCAAAGCATTAAATACTTTATGGGAAAATAATTAAAGCAAGTAAAAAATATAATTTATTGGGTGAGGTGATAATAGTTCACAGCCAGACCCAAAAAAATGCTATATTGTTGTCTGAAATGGATTAACAAGTTGTAACACACATTTTCTTAGATTCAGTGTTGAATAATAATAATAATAATAATAATAATAATAATAATAATAATAATAATGTTTAGGAGATACAATGGCACTGTAATTGTGGAATCCAGATGATATCAGATCAATCTAGCCTTGTCACTTCAGCCCAGATTCTGACCTTCCTTATATGGTTATTGTTTCCTGTCCCTGGTAACCTGTTGCATGTCACATCTTCTTCTTGTTACCCATTGCTAGTCTGTTTATGTATATATCCTTAGGTTTCCCTATGTGTAAGTGTTTCTTAGCTGTGGCTTGTTATTGCTTTCCAGTCACTAGTGACTAGTTACTCGTGAGTGTCATGTTTTAATCTTCACCTAGTATTTTGCAGTCATATTGTCTGCATTTTGCCTACGCTATGGATTCCCTGTAATAAATATACTGAGCTTTCAGGCTTTACTCAGTTTCAGGCTTTACAGATTGAACATGTTGGAAACACTTTTGTACCATGTGGCAATGCTTTCATACATAGCACAATACTGCCCCCTGTCGGACACCCAATACTGCTATTTTTAAAAAAGGCTCCATGAAAATTACTCTTTGACCTGAGCTCCACTAGCTGCAGCATGGCCACTGTTACTGTTCAATTAATCTTCCCACACATTTACTTAGTTTTCATAATATATTGCTCTACTACCTGCAAATACTCCACTTTGTGCATTAACTCCTTCCCAGGATGTGTTTTGTTTCAGACCAACTAGACAACGGTAGAGTGTAGAAATATATATAAATATCTTGAATATAGTCAAATTTATTTAATATTTCCTATAATAAGATTAGATAAGCCAAATATTAGATTATTAAACTCATATTTCTAGACATTTTGTTTACCAATTTTAAAGCTTGAAATAGTTTTATTCTACAATTTTGCTAATATCTTTTAGAATATATTTGTAGACTTTATGGAAAGGAGTCTTTTGTAAACAGTTGGTAAGTTTTCCACCATGGACGACTTTCCAGTTTCTCAGTAACAGGAAAAAAATGTGGGGTTTTTTTGGTCTTATTTACAAAAGAGAGTGAGAAAAATGTCAGGTGAGGGAACAGTTTCACAATAAATGGATAAAAACTATGGTGTGCTGATCATTAATAAATTAAACACTGCAAATTTTAGCAAACTGCTGTGGTATAAGAGGAATAAAACACTTCAGGACACTTCTGGAAAATAATCACTGATGGGTTGGTGTGATGTGGCCTGAAACAGGTCACTCAGAAGTTGATTATTTTTAATAACAGCACATCCCGAAGTATTTCATGCCTTACTTAATACATGCCATAATGCTTAGCACATCAGTTGTGATACTTAGTTATACCATCAGCTCAGGGCATGTCTTCTCCTTGCCAGCAGAGATCCCCCTCCCTGAGTTCTAACACTGTCACACCCCTTCCTGTGTGGAGTCTTGCCTCATTTCATGCTCTTTATTCCCGTGTCAATGTAGCCGTGTTTCTGCTTTACTGTTTAGTCTTTGGATTTGCCCTCTGGACTGTGTATGTGGACTTCTCTGTGTTCTGACCCTTTTGGATTGTGTATTTTGGATTGTGGACTTTGCTCTGTTTTAACAAACCTTTGCAAATGGAGCCTCAACTGTCTCCTTAGTCCCAAGTATTGCATCAATGTTTATCTAATATGAATCTGGCCCCCAGGTGGCACAAAAGAAAAGCGTTCACCATAACATCAGTAGATCTTCACAATCCTGAATCCGGACACTGCCACAGCCATCCGTGGCTGTGAGAAAAATTGGCATTATGTGAGCTCATGTATGCGGAAGAGGGAAGCTAGTGCTTTCCTCAATGTGGAAAGTGAGGAGAATTACTCTCTGCTATTCACACTGAGTCCATTCAGTCCATCAATAAACAGAAGGGAGCGCTGAAGTGAAGGGCAACTGTCCAACCCAATGTAGCAGCTCAGACGTCACATGACCTGAGAACAGTTTATGTTATGCTATGATGATATACCTTTGCTTAAACTATGCTAAACTTTTCACCAGGTAAAAATCTAAAATATTTCAATTATTTAATATTTAATATTGCCACAGTAGTATTATACATTGCAATTTTTAAACAGATATTACCTTATGTAGGCACTACAGTGTTATGTTCCAGGGTCCCTGCGTTGATGAGCTTGGGTGGAGTTCTGCATGTCTGTATGGGTTCTCTCTGGGTTTCCGGTTTCCTCCTCGTAAAAAACATGCTGGTATGAGGACTGGCTACTCTGGATTGCTCCATAAGCCCTGGAACCACTGCGACACTGACTGAAGATGAATGAATCTCGTGTATCTTCCTTGGTTGCTAAGAATTTCTGCTTATCTTTCACAACAGATGGTACTTCTGAATTTCCAGTGGCACAGTATAAACATATCTCTGTCTGAAAACCTGTTCCCCAAGTACAGCAATATGAAATTAATTTAATGAAGCTAGCAAAAGACAGTGACTGCCATAGCATCAAATAACAAATGCTTGTTCAAGGCTAAATATGATTTTTGCTGTTTGAGTATCTTAATGAATTAACTGTGCTACAACACACCATCCTATTTTGATGGTAGAGAGCAGTGTTGCATATAGATTTCTTTCATTTGATTAACTCAGTGTTTCACAGAATCAGAGTCTTGTCTAATTCTTTGCTGATAAAAGCACTGCATGCACCTTCGGAATTAAACTCCAAGCCTGTTGCCAGTGTGTGAATGGGATGAACCCTCATTTTACGTGCACATACTTATGCTGTCTGCGGAAACAAATATCCCTAGCACATATCACATATTAGCCTCATCAGGAATGCTCTTTACTACAGCTTTACGAGAGGTAAAGATGGTGGTCTTAATGGTCACTCCAAATTCATCTGTAATCACAATCACATCTTACAGTCTTAATTGTTTAATAAGCTATTAACCTAGCTACCTCTGCCTCCCTGTGCACCACTGCAGTTTAAAAGAGCTGTAGCTTGCTATAATGTCTTTCTTTCTTTTTACACTATGTGGACTGCTCTCACTTTGTACTGTTGTGTTTCTAATATTTGGTTGCACCACAGCAAACAGCAAGAAAGTCTTTTCCATATGCTGTAAGGTGTAATGACAACAAAGATGAATTGAATTATTGAACTTGGCTCACCCACAACAGGTTTTTTTTTTTCTGTTTCCATGTTTGCACATACATGGTGTACTCTGATCGCCCCTATCAGGAAACCTTGATGAGTGGGAACTTGGCAGCTGGATGCAGAGATGAAGGTTTCATATGCTTGGGTGCATTGTATGAGCATGTAGCAAAAGAAAAAAAAGAAAAAAGTTTTTTTTTTTTTTTAAGTTTTTTTTTTTAAGCTTTGCCTTCCTCTCTAGAGGTTCAAGTTGCAGCACCGTTTCTTTTTAGAGTCATTAGCCTCAGCAGGAATGCCGTGATTTAGGACTTGGACAGGGGCCCTGGAACATGAGTATTTAACATGAGCAGAGCCTGCTGGAGTGTCGTTTATGTCGGGTGGGGAACCCATCTTAAGCTTCTTTTTCTTTTTCACTATTTCCCATCTCAGGCTGCATTTGACTGCAGTTCCCTTATTCCAAACCTCCTGTTATAAGGTCTACCTACAAAATTTCACTTTTGATCTGATTTTTTGGCTGATTCGAACTCTGACACTTAAAACAGTCCTCATCTACATCATCAATGATTAACGGTAGGCCTACTGGAGATTCCTGTCATAGCTAGTCATATACCGATCGGATATTACTAAATCATATCATATTGTTTCATATTGTAGCAGAACCAGTGGCACCGTCAAACATCGAATTGTTGTCTTATGAGTCAAAATCGCATCGGTATCGTATCACGTGGAAGCCTTGGGTTTACATCCATAATTTCATGTGATAATATGTTTTTCCACATTATTATTAAAAGAAGAAGCCTTTATTTGTCATATGTGCATTACAGTACAATGGAATTCTTCTGATTGAATTAATGTTGTTGTATGAACACCCCCTCACAGAAAAAAACACACACAGTAGCCCCAAAAAGACACACTAAGCCTATTCTTGTTGTCACAGTTAATCCATGGTTAATCTGATGAACTACACCATGTGGTTACTCCGCTAGAGGGAACATGTATGAAATTGATGGTAATTGACTACATACTGTACATCCACTATAAATAACCTCGGGAGCAGCTGGTTAAAAGTAATTGCAAGAATGACTAAGAAAAGGGAGGTAAGTTTTGAAAACAGGCAAGAATAATTGTGAGGAAAACAAAGAAAAAGAGCAGCAAGGTTTGTTCAGACATCAGCCAGAATTACCAGCACAACCCGCTACAAAGTGCACAAACTATTCAAAACAGGATCAGTGAGCATGGGTACAGAGGGAGCGTAATGCAGCAGAAACCATTCAAGAGTAAGAAAATAAGGGTAAAATATGCGAAAAAAAACAGCCACCTTTTGACACAATACTTGTGGCTAAATAAATGCCAATTGGTTTGACACGTTGTTTTCTAATGCAGTGAAATTCATACATTTGTAAGTGTGACTTAAGTGTCCGAATACTTTTTGGGGCCACTGAAAATTTCACGTGATCATAAGTTTTTGTCCGAACAGCTGCAAGTATGTCTATTTTTTGTGTTTAGTATTTAATATGTGAAGATTTAATATTTCAGTAATGAACATTTATATATTTAATATCAACACACTCTCTTTTTTACTTTAATTCATGGATGCTAACAATACAGATAGTTAAACGTCTCTGTTCGAATGCTGAAAAGGTTCATTCAGAAGTCCTCACAAAACTGTTTCCATGCTGTCTTG
The DNA here is from genome assembly GCA_022985145.1 of Pangasius djambal. NCBI lineage: Eukaryota > Metazoa > Chordata > Actinopteri > Siluriformes > Pangasiidae > Pangasius > Pangasius djambal. The sequence continues at coordinate 6,617,340 of CM041004.1, forward strand.
CCCTACCGTGTGTACGAATCTCCCTCACACACTTCTGCACTTTTAAGACAACACTACACTGAAAAAAATAATTCATAGATCAACAGAATTAAATTAAGGGCGGAATTTTCACTCATGTAAAGTATGTAAGATCAATAAAAAGTAAATAGTTAAATAATGGTAGGTTTATGTTAAATTCATGAACTAGGAATATGCACATTTATGTGCTTAATTTATTGTAGTAACATGGACATTATATCAATATGTAAAAACTACATAATCACGTTTTAGAGTGTGTCATTTGTCCTGTGCATTTAAGCTACATTAAGAAATGTTGTTTTATTTTCTCATTTTTTAACTTTAGCTTCATTTCTGAAAATGAAGTAAGCAGTCAAACTCATTCATGAAGGGTTAGGAGCCCTCTGGGTAGCGACCCTTCTCACTCTGACACAGTGACACACTCAATTCAGCAAATTCAGCGAGTGCCAGTTGCTCTCAGCTCTTAGCAACTTAGCCTTCTATCAACTTTCATGAAAATAAATCATTGTGTCTTGTGGCTTATGGCTTGTGCTTTATGCATATGGAGAATTTTATTTCTATTTTTCTTAAATGAAATGAAACTTCTCAGTCTATAAATAGAGCATTCATTTCTCTTAAATGTCTTTAGTGTTGTGCTTGATGGAAAATGCCAAACGTTACTGTGCGTATTGAAGGAATTTCATGAATACGGCCTTAAAAATCCCACAGCTAATACAGCTAGTCAGTGATTTGATCAAGGGAATGATTATGATTAATTATGCGGATTATGTTTATAAATGAGTTTTGTCAGGCGGCGTTCTGACATTACTATACTGGAAAAAGACAAGAAACACACGCACACACACACACACACACACACACACACACACACCACAAACCCCTTCCAGATCTGGCCCCATTGGTTCTTTGATTAAGCTGTATTTGGTTTTTAATTTGAAATGAAAGCACTCATTATTATATATTTTAAATAATGTGTTAGTATATGTTGAAAAATCCAGTGTGGCAGTGTGATGGGGAAAACTGACACTGAACTTTCTAGAAGTCTGTACCAAAATTAGATATAATAAATACAAAATATATGCCTGAGGTTTCATTCTTTCATTTGATATGACATTTACTCCAGTGTAAGGTATCAGACCCAAGCAGAGACATGGGAAGGCATTTTGCACTGGAGGTGCTGGAATTTAAATTGCATGTATGCGGTGTGAGCTATGACATCACACCTGAATTATGTTGTTCTTTCAGGTTTCACACTGGCAACCCTCCCTGTTTATCCGGGCTTGGGACTGACACTGAGAACTGAGAGTGCGCTGGCCTATGCGCCCCCAGTGGCTGGGGTTGGCACCTAGCGTGGGTCTCAAACCCATGATCCATTTTGTCTGCTAATATTTGAAATGTTCCTGGGAGTCATATTCACGTTCTGCTTCATGTCAGGCTGTATCACACCACCCTGATGCGGATTATTTTCCTGTAACAACACAACAGTTAGTGCGAGGAATATTCCTACATGATAAAATGTTCAAATGTTACAGTAGTCAAGACTTGGGATTGCAGAAAATTCATAACGTCCATTTGGGGTGGTTTGGCCAAAAAGTTTGGGAAGCGCTGGTCCGCCTTTGATATTTCTAATATTCATTTCTCAGATAAATGATTGTCTCACAACCCGGAGTTAGAGGAACCGTGAAACCCTCAGCACCCCCTCTTCCTGCATCCCTGCACTCAAGAAAAGTGTGACAACAGTCCCCGCTCTTCCCTAATCACATCACTCCGGATGAGATTATACTAAAGAAGCTGATCATTAATAATTACACCCGTGTATGGCACTGTGAAGTGCTGTCCTCTCTAATTTCACTCGGTGATCAGAGTGGAAATTTCCCTTCAGTAACCTCCCCCTCTGAGCTGGGCTGGACTCTGGTAGGCAGCATTTACCAGCAGTGACTGCATGAGCAACGAGCTCCAGGAAGCTCACACGACCTCAGCATGAAATCCGGCGTGGAGCACCTGTTCGACGAACTCGGCCACTTCAGAAGGTAAGGCTTGGTTTTTTCCCCCAGACAGTGATAAGTGTAATCACGTGTTGATAAACACGCATAGACAGGTGATGAACTCTTAATGTAGTGTTATTCACAGTCATTCAGGTTATGTTATATTATGGAGACGCAGTTGGCGTCACTATTAAATTCGAGTAAAGGAAGCGAAAGATGTGTTCAGCTAACAGTGTAAACACAGTCATCATGCCTTGGGTTAGTAAACAGGTAGTCTCAGTTTTGTAACTCCTTTCTGTGAAGACGCACAGGTAGAATGTGTGCGCGCGCGTTTTTGTGCGCGTTATAGCGCGCGTTATTGTGCCATTTCTTGCGCGCGACTTCATTCATCATGAAAAACAGTGCTGGTGTTCCTGTCGCACATTCACAGACCGACACCAGATGTAGAGACATTTCTCGCAAATTCAAAATGTTTCAAATGCAGTGTTTCACCTAGACACCAAGACATCAGTTCAGAGTGAATGTCCTGAAGGTTGTTTTTTTAATGCATACTTTCACACTGTCTAATTGTCAGCCAAATTCAATCAATCAGATCAAATGGAATATATAAAATGAAGTACGCAGTGATTTCAAATAGGCGAAATCCAAAAAGTAATCAGACTGAAAACGTATAAACAAACATGAAGATATTTTTATCAGCAATGTCATCTGATCATTTTTGATCACATTTTGGACATGTTTATATCCATGATGTGCACTATATGGCCAAAGTTTACGGACACCTGATCATTACACCCATATGTGGTTCTTCCCCCAAACTGTTGCGACAAAGTTGGAAGCGTGCAATTGTATAAAACACTGTAGCATTAGGATTTCCTTTCACTGGAATTAAAGGGCTCAGACCTGTTCCATCATGACAGTGCCTCTGTGCACAAAGTGAGCTCCATGAAGACATGATTTGCCAAGGTTAGTGTTGAAGAATTCAAGTGCCCTGCACAAAGCCCTGACCTCAACCCCACTGAACACCTTTGGGAAGAACTGGAATGTTGACTGCTTCACAGCTCCAGGGTCCACAGTTCAGTCCTAAGCTTGGATTATCCCCATGTTCACATGGGTTTCCCCCGACTTCTCTGGTTTCCTCCTGCCAACCAAATCCATGCCAGTTGGTGGACTGACTAAGATTAATTGCCCCTAGATGTGTGTGTGTGTGTGTTTGTGTGTGTGTGCATGATGCTCTAGCTCACCTCATGCCCAGTGTTCCTAGGATAGGCTCCGTATCCACCATGACCCTGACCAAGATAATGCGCTTATTGAAAGTGAGTGAGTGAGTGATATCAGTACCACATATGGAAGCATAGAGAATGTCAAATAAAATATGATTATCTTGAATAAAACAAATATATTCCAACAGTCATATTTGGGCCACTTATCCTGCAGTGTAAATTCAGCCTTAGAGTTTTTTTCCCTTATAGCTGCCCAGTGTAGCCTTGAGTGCTGTCTTTCAAATGCTGTTGTGCAATTAGCAGGGCCGGAGAACCTTGCTCTGAGGCCATTGCCATTGGTGTATCAGGAATTTCAGAAGCCACATCTGTAGCGTTGTCTAACCTTGGCACTTCTCTGTCCATCTCTCCATGGACTATATTTGACTGGCCATGCTAGTTTTTGGGTTAATTAATCTGGTGACATTCCCTGCTAATTACTTATTAGTCCTACAGTAATTTTCAGAACATTATTGTGTGAGGAACTCTGACTATCTGTTGTCTTTGTTTGAAATAACCATTTCATAGTTACGTAAACTTGACCCGCAGTATAATGGAATTTCATTGACAGATCTAATGAGTTTATCTTAAAAAATACATTTAAAATTTAGCCTTTTAGCAAAAATAAGATACATGTTCTATATCGTTGCTAGTATGCACTAATTATGTGAGATAATCATTATATACTGTTTTGAATGCAGCTGTGGAAGTATCTGTCATCAAAGTGTACAGAGTTTTCCTTAAAACCTCTTCTTTTCAACTTGATGCATCACGGTAAATTATAAGGAGTAAAGTTTTCATACCAATTTTCAAGTTCCTCTAACAAGTCTGAAGGACTTGCCTTTGAACATTACAACAGAGCACATTTTTATGGCCAGCTGTTAACTGCATTTTGCTGAAGGTTAATCACACTGAGATACAACATACTAACATTACTTCCTCATTCACTAGGTTTCAGGCCTGCCTCTACTTCGCCGCTGTTTTCCAGGCCACATCATGTGGGATTCACTACCTGGCCTCTGTTTTCTTGGTGGAGACACCAAAGTTTCTTTGCGATGCTCCTTGGAACATCACTGATATCCTGTACAGAAACCACTCAGGAAGCTCGCTAGAGGAGATCTGGCCATTTTATACTCCTGGAAATGGGCCAGTGGTGGTGCGGACAGTTAACGGAGAGCAGTGGGAACTTGGACCCTGTCGCAAAATGCTGCGTCACTACACCCAAGGCTTTCAGTATGAGTTTATTGGCAATAAATCTGTGGAGTCATGCAGTGGCTATGTGTTTGATCATAGCCAGGTGGAACAGAGCATTGTCACAGAATGGGACCTGGTGTGTGAGAAGGAATGGCTTGCCAAGCTTACACAGCCTACCTTTATGCTGGGAGTCTTGATCGGGGCACTGCTGTTTGGAGACGTCGCTGATAGGTATGCTTGACATCACAGGTTTGTCTGTTTCTCTCCCAAAAAAAGGGGTGGGAGACTGGATGTGAACTGTGTAAGGATGTGTATACATTTTTAAATATATACATTTAAACAAGTACTGTGTACAGTTTTGCGCCAGGGCAATACAGCGAGCTGACAGCTCCAGGACCCTTGCTTCGATCCTATGCTCAGGTTACTCTCTGGTGCAGAGTTTTACATGTCCACGTTCTCCGGGAGTAGGTGAATTGGCTACTCTAAGTTGCCCCTAGGCGTGAGTGTGTCTCATCAATTATTCCCGCCTTATGACCAATGTTCCCAGGATAGACTCCAGATCCACTGTGACGCTGACCAGGATAAAGCTGTTACTAAAGATGAGTAAATAATTGTAGAATTTTTTTTAGCAGATTTTAGTTGCCTCACACTATGTCTTGTCAGCAGGGTCATTAAGTGCTTAATTACTGGATATAATAACGTAATATTACATTCTCTATTTTCTTTCTCTCTCTCCAGAGTTGGCAGACGTCCCATTCTGATGGCCACCAGTGTGTGTCAGTTTGCATTCGGCATCACTGTGGCATTTACAGGAAACTATTACATTTTCATGGTCATGCGCTTCCTGCTCGCCATGGTAAGATCCTTATAAGGAGACCCTGATTTCCCTTGAAGCGAACATATTTAAACAAATTGCGCAAATAGCTCCATCAGAAGAAAAACAATCCTCATTCTCCTGTTTAGAGATCCCTTTCCCTTTCTTCATCTTTCCCCCTCTTATATCTCTCTGTGCTGGCAGGTGTCAAGCGGCTATCTAGTCGTGGTTTTTGTGTACGTTACGGAGTTCACAGGCAGCAAAGTGCGGACCTGGACGTCCATGCACGTGCACGCAGCATTTGCGGTAGGCGTCATGGTAGTAGCACTGGTGGGTTACCTGGTCCGAGTCTGGTGGCTCTACCAGGTCATCCTCACCCTCAGCACCTCTCCCTTTCTCCTGTACTGCTGGAAGTTCCCTGAGACGCCCTTCTATCTGATGGCCAAAAGACGGCACCAGGAAGCCCAGGAGCTCTTGGATACCATGGCCCGCTGGAATGGACTGGAGCCCAGACTGAAGGTACTGACACGGCTGCATAACGGAATTTCTAATGGAAATAAAGCCAAGTAAGGTGATGCTTTTCACCAGTTATTTTATTTTAAATGTTACAGAGAACAGTTTTGTATTAATAGTACAATTGTACAGTACGAACATACTATATGATTGAGCATATCACTCTTGATCACATATCACTATTGATGCAATATAAACATACAAAATCCGTCTCCCTGATGGCACAACCGGTAGCAGTGCCATCTTACAGCTACAGAGTATAATACTGGATAAATGTGACTATATTCAAGATATTTCACTTGCTAAAATGTCATTTTTTCTTTTTTTCCCCCTGGTTTTCAAATGTCTTCACTTTACAGGGTGTTTTCACAACAGCCTTGTTTTCAGTGACTCAAAACCATGTTTTCAAAAAAAAATTAAAATGCATTTTCAAAAATATTTGTATACATACAGGGCCCAAACTGTCTTTAGGTTTGAATGAGATATGTGTGTTTGTGTGTGTGTGTGTGTGATGGACCAGCATCCCAGGCTGTATTCCCGCCTCATGCCCAGTGTTCCCAGGATAGGCTCCGGCTCCACCGTGACCCTGAACAGGATAAAGCAAATATATATACACTGCCCTCCAAAAGTTTGGAAACGCCTGAACAAAATAGGGTTTTTGGGCAATATCAGCATAAATCCTCTTTAGTTAGTGACCATTTTGCATTGATAATAAGGGACAACACAAACTATGAAAACATATTTTATTAAATAAAAA
>CM041004.1:6623979-6638978 GCA_022985145.1 Pangasius djambal
ACTGATATTGCCCAAAAACCCTATTTTGTTCAGGCATTTCCAAACTTTTGGAGGGCAGTGTAGATTAATTAATATTTTATATTTATGAAAACTAGTAATTTTGTAACTCTTTTATTTGTCCATGTTTACCTCTCAGTTTAAAATGACTTCAAAATAACCAAAGTAATATTGTTTTTTTTTTCAAAATGAAAATAATCAGTTTCACTAAAGAAAACTCAAGCTTCACGTTGAGTAGTTAGGTCTTTTTGACCCAAACAGAATGTAAATAATAAAATGATAAGAATATGAGGGTGTTGCCTTATCCACTTCCAACAGCGGGGAAACCATCTTGGCGTGGAGCCAGCACTATCACTTTACCCCAGAGCGGTATCAGAATTCAATGTCCTCTGAGCCTGACAGCTGCTGTTTTTGGTTACAGCACTACTGCAGCTACATAGCACATGTCTATGAATGTTCCTTTGCAGTCGTCCAGGTTACGTGAAATATCGAATAACCATGAGTAAAAGCAGGTCTATGGACTTGTGTCCTCTCTGATAAGTAACAAAAGGCAAAACAAATCCAGTCACCTTTATTAATGAGTTATCAGTATTTATAAAATGCTTATTTACATTATTTTTTCCCCCAAAATGCCTTTGGAGGAGAAACCACACTGTACAGTCAAAGTACAAATTACACCAAAGGAAAGGTGACCAAAGCGTACGTTTAGTGTGTCCTGAACATGCGGGCCTAATCGACTTCTATCACTGCCGTTACATTTTCAGAGGATCATAAATGAGAATTTCACACACACACACACACACACACACACACACACACACACACACACACACACACACACACACACACAGTGGGGCCCAAAAGTCTGAGAGTGCTAGTGAAGATGCTTTTATTTTGCATTCCTTTCTAATTTAATACTACAATTTTCATTACAAATTATATTACTGACATATTATATTATATTATTGAGTGTTATTATCACTATTACTGAGTGAAAAGTAGAATCTTTGAAATATTTATATGAATTTCAGAGTTTCGTAGTATTCGGTACGTCCCCATTTTGCTTTAATGACAGCGTTTTCTCGAGCACGCATGGACTCCACAATTTGGTGCAAAAATTTATGATCCATTGAGCATGAAATCCATGAGACTGTCGTCTGAACACGTGCTTCAGAAGAAGAGATTAGACATGAGGAAAATCTGAGCAAAACAGTTAACATGCTCAATATCACACATTTGTGTACATTTAAATAGGGACTCTTGAATATTGAACATTTGCTTTCTTTGTTTTAAATATTTCAAATTTCTAAAACTTTCTGCTTATTTCCAGGTTTAAATGGAAAAAAAAATCCCAGAGCTGATGTTTGAACCTCACTATATATATATATACAGATATAGTTATCTATAACACAAGTATTACATTATTTTTAGGGAAATTGTTAGAAATTTTTTTAATGATTTTTGAATTGTTAAGAGGATTGTTCTACAGTATAGTGTCTCAAAATGTTTTTTCTTTCATATTTTGTCCTTGTACTCACTTAAAAAATGTGATTTTAAAATTTCATTGGAATTACTCCATGTCATGATCTGTATTTATAATATAAAATTACAGTAACATTATATCTATTTGAGGTTTCCTATTTATGATAGATTCACCGAGCCAGATTTCTGTTCTCTCTGTTGTAGGTGTCGGAGCTGATAGAGGAAAGTGGGAACGCACTTATGAAGGACAGGCAGCGAGATGACAGCAGGCTGGAGGAACGGGAAAAGAAGCTGAGCATCCTGAACATGTTTGGCAGCTGGAAGATGGCTGGACGCAGCGCCACATGTTGGGCGATCTGGTTCGTCGGCTCACTGGGTTACTATGTGTTCAGTCTGGGCTCCGTCAACCTGGGTGGAAATCAGTACATCAACCTATTCTTGGCTGGTAATGTGTGTGTGTGTGTGTGTGTGTGTGTGTTTAAGATATTAACATTACAGTGCTTTTGGTATGAGCCCACTTTAGTAAATAATTTGATGCATGTAGTGATGATTTTGGTAATACAGAATTTCTCATTGTTGGCACATAGGGAACCTGCTTACATTTATAAAAATGAAACGTTGCATTTTAATTGGCATTTTATTTGAATATTTATTCTACTTTAAGGGAATACAATTAGTATATTTCTCAATTTGCTAATAGCGTGTAAGTTAGAGAAACATACAGTGGGAGTGAGATTCACAGTTCTGTTTTTAAGCTACTACTTAATATCTGATATCATTAGGCAAGATATCATAGGCAAGATATTAATATTGAAATTACACATTCATTAATTTTCTCAAGGCTTACTGTTAAAGATGGCTCAGAATATGTACTGTCTAGAAAGTGTTTTATGTTGTTTCTGAGTTTGTCACCTTATTTTGTGCTTAGAGCTGATGGTGTATTTGCCACATCAGGTTATAAACTACCAGGTCACACTGCATTCCGAGAGTGGATTGGACTTTTTAAGAGATTATAGAGAGTTTACAAGCTCTGTGATTTGTTGAAAGATTACTACAGTGTGATTAACCTCAGAAGCTAACAGGAGCTATAAACTGTATAGTTGATCCTAACTAAGGTGCAAACCTAAAACTGCTAACAGAATACAACACAGAGATATTTCTAATACATTAATAATACGCTCATATAAACAGCATACTCTGATATCTTAATTTAGATTAAGGCTGGTATCAGATTTGAAGAAATCACTCATTCCTGTCGAGACTTTTGTACTCCAGCCCATTAAAAAAGTATAGCATGATGGATTAAAAATGAAACCATAGCACTGTTCAGGTCTCAATTCTAATTGTTGTTGATTCATTTTCTATAACCGCACAACTCAGTAGCCCCAACTCACAGGTTTATATTAATGCACTCAATCTAAAATGGTATAGTTTCTATAGTGACATCTAATTCACAGAGATTTGTTTGCCAGATGCTCCATGTAACCTAAGACAAACAAAACGAACAAAAAGAATGTGCTTTTATTTACCAAGTCTTCAGCACAGAACACTCTGCACATTCTGGTTTCTTGGTAACGTGACATGCTGTGTTTTTCTGGTGTTTTATTAAGTTTAAGATAGAAAAAAGAGAGAGAGAGGCTGGTGAGGGAATGAATGTAAGTAAGAGAAGTAAGAAGTAAGAGAACACTACATGTAACCAAATGTATCTATAAACTGAGATCTGGGCCCTATAACTGTAAATTATACACTGGGTCTGTGATGTATCAACAGTGTAGCATCAATGTTATCATAGCTACAAGCCTAATTAGTCACTTTAAAAGAAATTGATTCATCTAAAACTCAGCTAAAAATTGCACTAAATTGACACTGGTGTTTGATTGGTTCTTGGCAGGTGCTGTTGAACTGCCATCCTATTTAATTGGCTGCTTTGCGATGGACCGGGTCGGGAGGAAAATGACGTGTGCACCAGCGCTGCTGCTGAGTGGAGTTGCCTGCATGCTCATCATTGCAGTGCCTCAGGTACGAGTATTTCAACTACTGAAAACTCAGGAGTTGAAACAATGGTTTGATAGTTGCTTGATTATTATGAAATCAACTGTGAATGAACATGTCACTTCTCAGCCCCCCTTTTTCATCGCGTAACAAGTGACATACTACATTTAGTAATCATGATAATTCCAAAAAGGTTTATTCAATTCTTCACACATTGGATTAGAAAAGCTACACCCTCATATACACACACACACACACACACCCTCAGAAGCACTTAGCTCACACGGCTGATGAAGTACTTTTGTCCAAAATGTCCTCTTTCACTGCAAACTTTTACTTCTTCTACCATTATTACTGACATACGGTATTTATTTTTTAAATGTATACATACGCGTATATATATATATATATATATATATAGTATATAACAGTTCTAAATGCTTCTAAATTCAGGTGTGCGCTTATGCACTTTTTTGTCAGCTTCAAAGGACGGAAAGATTTTGGCATCATGTCAAATCGTCAACAATCTGATCCAGCTAACTCAGTAATGTCCTGTAAGAAGAACGGAGCCCTGTTGAAGTGGATTATCATGGATGATTGGATTGTGTGTGTTCAGTGTGTGTGTGTGTGTGTGTGTCAAAGGAACGCTCAGGTGAAACACATGACAGTCGTAACAGGCACTGGAATTGCAGAATGGTCTATGTCTTATAAAATGCCATAGGTATATTGTATTAAAACATTTTACAATAATATTAAACTAATTGTATATTAAATTCAAATATTATATATTTTACCAATCATACAATCACCACTGCTGTGTATTTGAATTATTACTCACTTTTCCATAAACATATTTTGCCCAGTGCCTGAAACGCTATATAAACTGTGGTCTACTGCCTGCCTTGGTCTGCTGCCTAGTCACACTTAAAAATAGACCTGTTCTAAGTGGGTGCATGGTAGCAGATTTTGTACATTAGGGGGTGGGGATGGTGGTGTGTTAAATCTATAATACACAGTGTAGTGAAGTGGGGTGTCATATAGCTCTGATGAATAGATACTGAATAACATGTTTACTATAGTGTGACTGTTCACGACTTTCAGTCATTGTCACCTTGTTATGAACTTGAATATTGAGTACTTTGCTATAAGTATTTTGACTATAACTATTTAGGGCTGTCCTTTAAGTCATTCAGCAAAACAAATCAGCTGTGCACTGAAATAACCTCTCTCTCTCTCTCTCTCTCTCTCTCTCTCTCTCTCTCACACACACACACACACACACACACACACACTCTCTCTCTCTCTCTCTCTCTCTCTCTCTCTCTCTCACACACACACACACACACACACACACACACTCTCTCTCTCTCTCTCTCTCTCTCTCTCTCTCTCTCTCTCTCACACACACACACACACACTGTCTCTCTCTCTCTCTCTCTCTCTCTCTCATTTAGATTCAGATTTGAATCAGGATTGAAAACTCAAGATTCTGAAAAATTGGTAGAACTTGTGTAAAAAAATTGTGGGACCTATGACATGGCCCTAGTTTTTGATTTTTCATATATATATAGTTATTTATTTATTTTTTTGCAACTAAGCGCATTAAGTCCTTTTTGTGTGCCTCTTGTCAGATGATGAGAGTCTGTGTGTTTGTGTATGTATAAGGGTAAGGCTGCTGCAGCTCTTGTACCGGCCCTAAGCATTTACATTTACATTTATGGCATTTGACAGACGACCTTATCCAGCTTGACTTTTCATTTATCTCAAGCATTTGTAACTGGAAGTCCATGTCAAGATGTTCCCTCCTCATTTAGGGTCCTAAGCCCATCAATTAGCAAAGCTCTCAGCAACTGTGCACATCACATTGTTGATTCATTCATGTTCAGTAATTACTTTATCCTGCTCAAGGTCATGGTAGATCACTGGGTGCGAGGCAAGAATACACCCTGGATGGAACAGCAGTCCTTCACAGATTGTGAACAACAACTGTACACTCAAATTTATTTTCTTTCCTTGTTGCTTTCTTTCATTTTGCTGCAGGACTTTGAGATTTTGGCTATTGTCTTGAGCATGACGGGGAAGTTTGCCATTGCCATCGCATTTGGCCTCATTTACTTGTACACATGTGAGCTTTACCCAACAATCATCAGGTGAGTAAAGTACACTATTTGTCCAAACGTATCCAGATACTACTCCTAGTTAGTGGCTATTAATGGTGCAGTTATGGATGAGTGCACATATCCATGTAATCTCCAAAGAAAAGCAGTTTAACATGACACCTATAGGTTGCTACATTTTTAACAGTTGTTTATCAAATAGCTATGTTGCTACAGCTGCCCTCATCAACTGTAAGTGACAACGTGAAGGAGAAAAATCTAGCAGCATATAGGTGGTAAAAGGCCACTCACAGTATGGGACCACAAAGTGCCAAAGCACCTATCATCTATAAATAATCTAGCTTTGTTTCAAAGAGCCCCTAAGATAAATTTCTGCTTCTATGCCCAAGCAGATGTACTCAAGCCCAGGATCACCACGTGCAATGCAAACAAGAGCTGGAGTGGTGTAAAAAAACAAAAAAACATTAAGTGTCTGCATCATTAAATGTCCGCAAATTGAGAGACAAATTATATGAGACTGTCTGTAAGTTCTGTGGACTAGTCTGGGTTGTGCAGATGCTGAGAGAATGTTAATTACCTCAAAGCCCAGAGATTTCAGTGTGCAAGTTAATTTCCATGTAGCTGACACAGTTCAATCCCAGGTTTTGTCAGAATTCCACTACCAAAGTAAAGGTATTATCTAGCTGTATTAGCTGATTCGTCTGTTCTAGCTGACTCATGACTCTAGACACTCTGAACTCAACTCAGACTTTCAAAATAGGAATTCTGGAGTCAAAGACTCTAGAGCTAAGGACTCTAGATTTATCTCAGACTCTACAGCTAGGGACACCGCTCAGACTCTATGGCTTGGAACTCAACTCAGAGCCTCAAGCTAGGATTTTATTATTCAGCTCAGACTCTAGACCTAGGCAATCTGGACTCAACCCAGCCTTTCAAGATAGGAGTTTTAGACTTAACTGACATTCTACTGTAAAGGACTTTGGACTTGACTAAAGTATGAGTCCAGAGTGCCAAGCTCTAGGGTCTGAGTTGGCTCTGGGCTCAAACCACATTTTCAATTTTGGACTCAACTCATACTTTAGAGCTCAGTGACTCTTAGCTATGGACTCTAGTCATGACTCAGACTCCATGGCTTGGAACTCATGGCAATTATCCTGTACACAATTTGAGATTTTTACAGAAATAATTTGTTGAGATTGGAGTGGAAGATTTTGACTGACCTGCACAATCCTGATCTCATTCCCACATTGTATGAATTGGAGCATTGTTAGGGAACTCCAGTTCTTACCTCACTAATGCTTCTGTAAAAAGCTCTCTATTAAGGCCCTTGATCTTGTAAGCACTTTTACCCAATCAGGTATCCAGGTACTCCTGGACATGTAGTGGTTATGCATTTTGTATGACACATAGAGTAAAGTGCTATATTACGTGTGAAATATAATATTGGATATATAATATAATAATATTGGTGGGTCTGCAGGTCACTTGCGGTGGGAAGTGGTAGCATGTCATGTCGGATTGGAAGTGTGGTGGCTCCCTTCTGCGTTTACCTTGCAGACATCTGGGTCTACCTGCCTCAGGTAAGTACAAGGCTGACTTGACACTGATTACAGAAAATATCAGCTATATATTACATAAAATAAAAATCTATCCCAATTATGAAGTAGGATTGATATGTAACTATGACCACTCTCTCTAATTTAAATGCCAGTCCTGTTCATGAGAGATTGTCTATGTTAATCAAGATTAACATATAATTAATTGATATTTGTGTTTTAAAAAAATATTTTTAACACCATGTCTGTTTCTCTCCTCTGTTATATAGCTCATCGTGGGTATCCTGGCTTTCATCATTGGAGTTTTGACCTTCTTCCTGCCAGAGACCCTGGGAGAGCCGCTCACCTCCACCTTGGAGGAGGCAGAGGCTCTGGGCACAAAGTCAAGCAAGAAAACAAAAGACATTGAGATACAAATGAACCTGGCTGACAGCAAGGCCTGAGTCAAAAGAGAGCCAAATAATCAGGAATGCTCGTCAGCTTCCTGCTGCTGGTTGCACATTCTACACAACACCATATAAGGGGATTTTTAGCAATAGATTTGTTCAGGAAGACTACTGTCATTGAGGAATGAAGACAAAAATGCATCAACAGCATCAACTGTGGTAACAAAAGCAAAAAACACTGTGAAGGACTTCTATTGTTCTGTGCAGCACAATTAATGTTTTGACCTCAGGTTCTTTGCATAACTGGTCTGTCATGGTGAATCTGTGATTTTTAAAATTTTTAGGAGTCCTTTTTTTCATTCTTCTTTGTCTTCTTCCTTATTAAAAAAAAACAGGTGGCCAAATCTGGTGGATTTGATAGAAAGGTTCAGCGCTTCCTTTCACTGGGTTGTGACCAAATTTGAAAGATGGCAAGATAACTGTAGTCTGAAGAGACATGTGAAAAATTGGTTTAAATTGGATATAGAGTTTGCTAGGATTGGCTAAAATATGCTGCTCTGTTTTAAAATGATTTTTAAAGCCACAACTCTTTATGTTGAACAGTATGTGTCTAGTTTATAGTAGGTGCTACAGTAGGAAGCGTAGTTCCAGTGTTTGTTACACTAGAGTCGCTCATGTCTATCTTGTACAGAAGGAACTGTCCTGCAGATAAAACTGCTGCTGTCCTAAACAAGTGCTGCCAATCAAACATTTTCTAGTGTTGCAAACCATTTTGAAGTATATTTCATTGCATGAGGTCACAAGCAATCAGACTGTGAACAACTTGTTCCACAGTAGCACACTGGAGCTGTCTTAATCGGAGCTGAAATGTCTAGAATCAAGACAGTGTCAAATTTGACAGATATTTTATATGTGTCTGAGATTTTATTTTGCCTAATTGTACGTGAAATAAGTTTCTTTTTAAATGCTTTATGTATAGAGAGCAATGAAATAAGCTATTTTGTTCTGCAAAAGAACTTAATGTCAGTGCCTTGCACATGCCCTGGATGGACCAAAGAGTCTGTGACTGGACTAAAGTGCATAAAGGTTTCTTAACACTTGGTATTGTACATCCTCTGGTGTTCATACCAGAGCCTTTGTTTAAAGGTTATTATGAAGAGTATCACTGGTATTTTGTTACATTTCAGGCACCATGAAGTAATGCATATGTTATTCAGATGTATTTTTGTACTGTTGGTGTTTCCAGGTGTTTCTTCAGTACAATGATACAATATAATGGTGGGAATTATTTGATTTTATTTTTGTTTGTCTTTTATTATGGTTATGTAATATGTCTTTTCTACATTTGGGTTATGTAAATACTTACATATGAACATTTCCCGCGCACACCCGCGTTTCCCTGTAGTGCAAACCTATATTTTTATGCTGCATACTCCACTATAGTACATGGTCTCATGTCTGCAGCTATAAATTTCACAATTGCCATGTTGAATTCTTTATTTCTGATTGAATGAGCTAGGAAATGCTGTCTAAAAGCAGCAGTTAGAGAGAGAAAGGTTATTTCAGTGCACAGCTGTTGTGCAGACTTGCTGATAGCTTTGCTGATAGAGAGAATGTGTGTTTGTCTTTGTGCTGTCGGTGCAGATGCAATGGCATTAGTAGCAGCTAGGTGTGATACTACTGTAGTATGGTAGTATGTTTAGTAGAAGTGTGTTTTGTTTTTGTTTTTTAAATCCCTGTAGCCTCTCCAATTCAAATGGTCGCGATTAGGTTTGATTGTTTACATAATATAATTGCATTATTATAATTATAGCAATGTTTCTGAGATGGAAAAAAAAAATCCTAGGAGAGACTGGAGTCAATAATTACACCAAGGTGGATATTATTGCCGTTCATCGTGTAACTGAAGTCCAACGACAGTTACCACATAATCAGAAAGCTTCGAGCTGTCTGTGGCCCCAGCACGTGTTTCTGTCTAATGTGAATTAAGTAGGAGGAAGTTATTCAGCATCCACTGTTTGATGTCTTTTACACATTCGTCAACTTTATGAAGCTGGTATCTGCTTTTGCTGAAACATACAGCTGTGGGTCATTAGCATAGCAGTGGACGTTAATACCACGTACCGAGATGTAGCATACATACAGAAAAAATAGTGGCCCCAGAACAGATCCTTGTAGAACACCAAAGATAAGTCACCATTAAAAGTTATGAACTGGTAACAGTTAGTCAGATAAGACCTGAGCCAGGAATTAAGGTGAAAAACTGCTATATCTTTTTAGGCATTCTTTCCAGGGTATATGTTCGAGAAGAAAGGAAGACATGCCACCCCCTTTTGGCATGTCTTACTAATGAAAGAAAGAAACCCCTTGTTTCTCTTCTCGTTCACATTTGGACAGAATAATTGAGGCCACACCCAGGACCGATTCATGGATCATTTAAAGGGACCATAATCGTGGGATTTCTTTGAAGGAATTCTTCGATGTGAATCAATTGCTCAATTCTATATGTCAGTTTTGTGCATGCATGTTTGCAAAGTGGTAGTGTCTTGAAGCTGTGCACGGAAGATATCATCTTATAGCATCTATAAGAAGCTATAAAAGATCTAGTTTGTTTGTTGGCACACATTGCAGTCCATCTGTGTTGGGGTGTGTTATGCTAACTGCACCATTTGCAGCTTCAATCTGTTAGCCGACTGTTCTCCTGCCCACAGTTTCCATCACCTCAGTTCTCAAAGCGAAAGGAGACACACTGCCACATAAGCCGAACAAGTCAGGGAACTCTGACCTGGTCATCAAGCATGGCATGCGCGTACAGGATATTTTGGGGCGAGGCATTGCTGAAAGCCCTTTCCACCAACCTCCAGGGGGGTACAGCAGGTCTTGATGAAGTGGGCTCTTCCTCCTCCCCACCTAGCTCTGATGTGTCTGGATGTCCTCGGTGCCAATTTCAGTGCTGTATTGTGATCATTTCTGTTACACTCACATTTCAGAGCAGCTTTATATTGTACTTCTTTGGAAGCCATCCTGTATTGGCAACCACAGTCTGGGAAATTTTAGTTGTGTGTGTAACACACATCCTGAGGTTGCTGTGCTTCTGTGGAAGTTTCTCACTCTAGAAGCTGTTATTACTTGGTAGATTAAAACTTGGGTTATTTCTTATTATTGCTTGCTGACAGACAAATTAGGTGAAATAGAGTAAGGAGGATAGAAGTATGCCTCGTTGGAATTTAAGCACTGAGAAAGCCTTATTGTTTGTAAAGTCTAAGGTAGTTTCTCTACACTGAAGTCAATGCCATGGGTAGTTGTCAAGTAGGCCTAGCCAGGTAAGTAGCCATCGTCTTTTGCAGAAATGAACTCCATCAAGTTCTCTTACCTTCAGACTGACTTTATTCGAAATCCTAGGGAAGCTGTTTAGCTTTTTACAGAGTGCACTTTTAATGACCTCAGGGGAAATAGAGCATTCGTTTAACCTGTCCCACAACATTTCCAAAGCTGTCTCATGGATGTCTGCAGGAGCTGCCCTAATTCTCTTCACATACTCACAGAAGCCCTTGCCAAGCCATTTGGATAACAAAGTTAGCTCTTCAACAGCTATAAGGTCTAAGATTCTGTGTGGCTGAAAGTTGATTTCTGTGCTCTGTAGCTTTCAGGATATAATCAAAAGTATGAGAGTCCTGCCGCTTGCCTAGTGGTTACTGTAAAATATGTGTGTGAATGTGGCTGGGCTGACCACTGCGGCAGAGCAACCAGCATTTATAATCACTTTATAATAAGCTTATAATTAGATTTCATTTTTATTCATATACAGTACTTTCAAGCAGAAAAAAATCGAGAGATGAGACTAATATGAGATGGGAGAAAGGGGCAGGACTTCCAGGGAACAGCTCAAAACTCCGGCGCAACTGTCAAACATTCCAGATTCACATGTAAACTGACTCATCTATGTACTTCCATGTACTTGTACACCCATGTCTTTTCGCATATTGTTGAGTGATCACTTGAAGCAGCATATACTGATGTAAAAAAGAGTTTGGCTCGCAGGTCTGCTGATAGCTGTTTGACAAAATAGCTACAAATTGCTGCAGAGTACAAAGTTTGCCAAATCAAACACTTACTGACAGCTTAATTGCACCGTTTACAAATCAAGCATAAACTGTTATTAGCTCTTCATATGAGATTCAAGACGCTTAAGGTGAAGCAATAACTATGTAGTTACTACAAGTTTAACAATGGGTTTCAATACAATCAAGATTCAAAGTTAAACGTTAACATGAACCACAAAAAACGTATAAACTATTAATCTAAAATCTGTATTAGATTTAAAGCACCTACAGACAGTTCCTTCAGGACTACAGCAGACTGACTGGACA
Organism: Pangasius djambal; assembly: GCA_022985145.1. Taxonomy (NCBI): domain Eukaryota; kingdom Metazoa; phylum Chordata; class Actinopteri; order Siluriformes; family Pangasiidae; genus Pangasius; species Pangasius djambal. The sequence goes on from CM041004.1 coordinate 6,635,880, forward strand.
CAATAAAAGTAGGACTGCTGAAGGATACTAATTTCCTGACTATATGCCAGAGGTAATGTTGAGAGCTGTCAAATCAGAAGGGGGTGCTAATTCACATAAACGAAAGACAGAACACCAATGCCTCTGGGATTGTGGCAACCTTGACCTAGATCAAATGTCCAGTCTTGTCTACAAAGGGTCAAAGGGTCAAGTGTTATGTTGCTTAGTTTTAATGAAATCTTGAAGCCATCTTAGCCCATTTTGGATAAGACTGGACACTCCTGATCTTTGCTGCACCTCAGACCACTTGGCTGAATGAATGTTGGCTGAATGCTCAGCACCTGTCAGTGTCCATAGCATTGACAAGAGCATGTGCATGTGCCCTGAAGTATTGGTCCAGGGCACGTTTTCTCAGTCACAGCATGCCCTTGGGTGTAAAAAGGAAAATAGTAACAAGGTTGACAGCATATGGAAAAAAACAAAAAGTGTAAGGAAGGTGGAAAAATGAGACCTGACATCAGCATATCAAGGTCCTACACATTCTAGTACAGACCAGCAACATAATGGTGGCGTTTTACGTCAACCACCACGGAGGCACAAAAAGAAAGGCAAAGTTGAGGTGGGCAAAGAATCTCTGGACGTGTGCAGCTTCCAGTCTCTAAGAGCTGCCTATGCCCTGGGCAACTGCGACCGTACAATAGATGTGCTGTCTCACTGCAAGCCTGTCCCAGCACATTGGAAAATTCTCAAGGATGTGGTTCAGCTAATTTGGAACATCGACATGCAGAATAGAAATTGATCTGTTTGTGAACAGATAGAGTGCTCAGTGTTCAGTGTGGTTCACGGACAGGACAGAGACCAAGGCTTTGGGCCAGAATGTGTTGGCGCACCACTGGCAAACATGTATATGTACGTAACAGCATTGTCTGGGCACCAGGGACAGACTTTCCATTGGGTGTGCAAATTAGCGTATTACATTTTCAGTAAATCTGCCTAACATTTTCAAATCCTATAACGCTGCAATGACAGTACATGTATTTCAGGTATTTATTAGGGAAACTTCGAGAATAGTTTTTAAAATGCATTACTAAAGGAGTAGTCATTCTAGACTTTCAGGAGTTTATGACGTGGATAGTTTATATATGTGATTTTTTTCTCTTATTTTACTTAGAATATTAATTCAATTCAATTCAATTTTATTTGTATAGTGCTATTAACAATGGACATTGTCTCAAAGCAGCTTTACAGAACATAAGAAACAGAAAAACATGCAAACAGTCCTAGATATTAGACAAAATTATCCCTAGTGAGCAAGCCTGAGGCGACTGAGGTGACTGTGGCAAGGAAAAACTCCCTTAGATGATGTGAGGAAGAAACCTTGAGAGGAACCAGACTCAAAAGGGAACCCATCCTCATTTGGGTGACACTGGAGAGTGTGATATGAACAATTTTAGTGGGGTAATACGATGGCACAGCAGGTAGCGTTGTTGACTCATAGCTCCAGGGTCCCTGGTTCAATCCAAAACTTGAGTTTTGCATGTTTGCCCCATGGTTGAATGGGTACCCTCTGGGTTCTCTGGTTTCCTCCCACTGTCCAAAACATGCAGGATTGGCTACGCTAAAATGCCCATAGGTGTGATTGTGAATGTGTGTGCATAGTGCTCTGAGATGGACTGACATCCCATCTGGGATGAATTCTCCTGGTTTGCACCCAGTGTTGCCGGAATTGTCTCCAGATCCAGGATAAAGTTCATTCATGTTACAAATTCATGAACATGAATAAATGAATAAATATTAGCATCTGATCTCTAGCTGTGCAGGTCAATATGGCACTGAAGCTCTGTTTCCATTTGCTGGAATGGATTTTTACTTGCTTTTAAATTGTGTACACATAGCTCACAGAGCTTCTGTCTCAAATGTCTCTTCTTTTGCTGAATTAGCTGTATTATCAGGGACAAACTCATCATTTAGAAATCAGTCCAATGAGGATTTAAATGGAAATTTGGAGAAAAGAGTAAATATTTTCCATCTTAGTTGATGCAAAACAAGCCGAGAGCTTCAGTGCCTTTCATTCTCTGTGTGTGTGAGAGAGGAGGAGTTAACGTCTGTCCTGCCAGCACTTTCTGAAAGCTTCTCAGACCCAGAAAACAACATCAGCACAGTTTGTCTCTTTAACGATTAAAATCCACAAGGTCCCACTAGAGTCTATGAATTTGGAATTGGTTCCGCAGAGAGAAGCTGGATGTCTGGATCCTGGATTCTTACATTCTTACATGTCTAAATAAAAGGGCTAAAAAGATCAGTCAAGTAATGCGAGTAGGAATGTAAGCAACCTGTGGATATTTCTGTGTTGGAACTATGCTCAAGAATAAAAAGTATATAATGCATACAAAATGTCTAAACTTGAAGTTTGTCATGCATGAGATGAAAATTTTTAAGCCACATTCAGTGTTTTAGAAAAGACGTGGTCGTAGAAGAGGCGTGGCTGCGGCTGAATTGTGAGAAGGGTTTGGGTTTTTGGGTTTTTCTGCCTATAATATAATTCGATACCACAGCTTTTAGAAACCATAAACGAAAATGTTTTTTTTTTACTTTTTAATCTTGCTATCTAACCTATTGAGCCTTTTTTTTTTTTTTTTTACAAATGCAGTGGTGAAACAATCTTCCTAAAGATGCCTAAAACCTTGCTAGCTAAGAGTGTTTTTCTCACACAGTGAATGTCTGTGTTGATCAAGATGTTGTATAGCTGTCGCAAAATGGATATAAACCTAATCATTTCAGTTTGTAACCAGACACTGGCTGTGATGTGAAAAAGCAGAGTTTAAAATGATCTAACTTTACATGTGTTTGAGACGCAAGCTGCACTACTTGTCGTTATAGCGCACAATAATAGAAGGGATGTATTTATAATCGCACTATCCGTTGCACCCAGATGAGGATGGGTTCCCTTTTGAGCCTGGTTCCTCTCAAGGTTTCTTCCTCATATCATCTCAGGGAGTTTTTCCTCGCCACCGTCGCCACTGGCTTGCTCATTAGGGATAAATTCACAGTGATAAATTCAAATATTTATAATATATTTTTTGTTAATCCATTTATTTCTGTAAAGCTGCTTTGTGACAA
>CM041004.1:6639078-6649153 GCA_022985145.1 Pangasius djambal
GCTAACATTAAAAAACATAATTTCCAGTTTGCCAGAAAAGCTGGTAGTTTTAGAACTATATATAAAAATTATAATTTACCTTACAGGGAGCAGAGAACAATAGCATATGGCTCCTGTAAAGCTCATGTTCTAAACACACAGATGGGAAGAGAGGACCACATGAAGGCTGAACCATACATCTAAAAAAACAAAATCCTGCTTCCATGTCTATTCCCACATAAAGACAGACAGTTGATCCAGAGAGGGACGGACAGCAACCTGAGCCGGGACACTTACCATCAGAGGCGCATGATTTCAACTTGCTAAAGCAAATCACAGAGCATGATTGGACTAACTCTTAAGACACTGTGTATATGTGTGTGAGTATGTATGTGAGCAAGAGAGTTGTCTCTGTTACACCAAGGCTACAGCCTTAAATAGAGCACAGTTGCTTGGGCAGAGTGAAGGCAACAGTGTTTGAATCCTTTGAGTTAATTCAAGGCATGAGGGGAAACATCGGTTGTAAAAAAAAAAAAAAAAAAAAAAAAAAAGTTAAAAGTTAAGGGTTTTGCTATAAAAGTCATTGAATTAAGCTCTTTTCTACCTCCTGCAAAACAACTTACCTCAAGTGACCAGACTGAAGAAGAAAGCGTTTCAGTGTACAACAGCGCCCTCACTTCACTTTAATGCCTAAAATTAAAGCAAATCTAATCAACATGCCATTGCTGACCTCTCCATTTCCAAGCTAGTATAGCAAGCTAGTTTACCAGTTACCGACATGCATATAAATTACGTATCAGCTGTGAGATTTGTAGTTCTGTCCTTGCATCTTAACAAAAACATAGGCCTTCATTTTCTGTTGTACAATGGCTTTGCACCAAACATTATTTTGCTTGGGTTCATCAGTGTTTCACCCAACATCAGTGCCTGACCTCACTAATGCTCTTGTAGCTGAATGAACGCAAATCCCCACAGCCACGCACCAAAATCTAGTGAAAAGCCTCCCCAGAAGAGTGGAGGCTGTTATAACAGCAAAGGGGGAAAAATCTGGAATGGGATGTTCAACAAGCACATATGAGTATGATGGTCAGGGGTGCACAAACTTTTGCCATATGGTGTAGCTACATACCAAACGAAAACTTTGGTTTTATGAAAGTCAGTAAGGAATAGGCTTTTTACCCTGGTTGTTAAACCTACCTGTCCGGCCAGACGCAAAATAATCATGTGTGCCACCGGCCACAAATTACAGAACAGTGACAAAGTCAGCAGGAATATATACATAAACAGGTGATCATTAATGAACACTGGTGGCTCAGCGATTGGGGCTCTGGATTATTGATCAGAAGGTTGAGAGTTTGAATCCTAGTATTGCCAAACTATCAATTTTGGGCCCTTTTGTGCAAATGTGCCTGCCAAATGAATAAAATTATAAAATTCATTATGTGAATCTCCAAGGACATTACTTCAACTGGATACAGTGAGTATCGCTGACACGCCACAAATGGCTGCTCGACTAGGATGTATTTCATATTTCATAAATGTATTTCATAGCGCCTGCCTAGCTTTATAAACAGCTTTATAAACAGCTTTATAAACTTCAGAGTATAACTCATTTTGTATAATTCCATACAACACAATAATATACAGTCAGGTGAAAAAATTAGGACACTTCATTAAATATTCAGTTCTTTATTAAGAAATGTCAAAATGTCAATTTCTGATCTTGTTTTAATTTGTACCTGTAGATGAAAGTGATGTAACTGCATGTAAACAACAAAAAATCACTTTGTTTTCACTTATTAAACAAAAGAAATCAACAAAAATGAGTATTTCATCTGAGGAAAAAGTTAGGACACCCTATGCCCTAATAGCTAGTGTTTCCCCCTTTGGCTGAAAATAACCTCAATGAGACGTTTCTTGTAGCCATCTACCAGTTTCTGACATCGACTGGAAGAACGTTTCCCCCACTCCTCAATGCAGAATTCTTTCAGCTGTGTGATGTTTGAGGGGTTTCTTGCATGCAGTCTGTTTCAAATCACCCCACAGGATCTCAATAGGATTTACACCTGGGCTTTGACTTGGCCATTCCACAAGTCTCCATTTTGTACTTTTCAGCCAGTCTTTGGTGGATTTACTGGTATGTTTTGGGTCATTGTCATGTTGCAAGGTCCAGTTCCACTTCAGCTTCAATTTTTTGACAGATGGTCTCACATGTTCCTCAAGCACCTTCTGATACAGTGTAGAATTCATAGTGGACTCTATGGTGAGCTGGCCAGGTCCTGCTGCAGCAAAGCCCCAAACCATAACACTTCCACCTCCATGTTTCACAGTTGGTAAGAGGTTCTTTTGCTGAAATGCTGTATTTGGTTTACGCCAAACATGCCCTCTGTTATGGTGTCCAAATAACTCCATTTTAGACTCATCTGTCCAAAGCACATTATTCCAGAAGTCTTGGCCTTTGTCTATGTGTTCTTTGGCAAACTTCAGTCTTGCCCTCATGTTTTTCTTAGACAGCAAAGGCTTCCTCCTTGCACACCTCCCATGATAATTAAAGTTGTGCGTCTCTTTCTGATTGTAGATCCATGCACTTTGACATCAACTGTAGCAAGAGCTTGCTGTAGGTCCCGTGATGATATTTTAGGGTTTTTGGAGACTTCTTTAAGCATCTTGTGGTCTGCCCTTGGGGTGAGTTTGCTTGGACGGCCTGACCTGGCCACGTTGGCAGTTGTTTTAAATGTTCTCCACTTGTAAATGATTTTCCGGACAGTGGAATGGCTGATTACAAATTCTTTTGAGATCTTTTAATATCCCTTACCAGACTCATAAGCATCAACAATCTTCTTTCTGAAGGCCTCAGAGAGCTCTTTGGATCTCACCATGGTGATACCTCTCACTTCAACAATTAAGAGCAAACCAAACTAAATGTCTGAGGTTTAAATAAGGCAAGCCTCCTTCAAAATGCTCTGTAACGATGTTCTAATAAATTGTACCTGATGTGATGCACCTGTAGGTCATTTTCGCCATTTTAAGTACAAATAAATGTGGGGATGTCCTTTCTTTTTCCTCACAAGAAATTGGATTTTTTTTTAAATGCCATTTTTCAGATCATTTTAAAAAGACTTTTCTTTGGTTTTATTGGTTTAGTTATATTACTTGAATCTCCCAATATTGTTAAAATGAAGATCAAATGTCCATATGTTTAACTATGTAAAACAAAAACACAGGCTTTCATGGGGTGTCCTAATTTTTTCACATGACTGTATATAATTCCAAAAGTACATTCCTTCCATGGTTTGCGTCTGTAGTCTGCAGTCATGTTGACTCGATTCCTCCAGACAACAGAGATTCAGCCTTGAGCCAAAAATTTTGTTTCCCACAAGGGGAAATGGTGAATGCAAGGCATCTTAAAAAAAAAAATCAGACTGAAATACAGAGCAGCTCTCGGCTATACTCAACAAAGGCAATACACACTTCCTCACAACTTAATACTCGGGGTTGTACATCATGGAAAAGAAAGTCAGCACTATTTCTTAAAAAGACATTTTATTTTGGAAGCTGTGCCATGAAATAGATTTTATACATTTACATTACCATTTTGACATTTCGAAGAGTGGTGAATTTAGCTGCTCAGTCTTTTAACGTTTCGGATGTTGATTACAAATCCTCCGTTTTTGCTAGCTATTAAATGCCAAATGGAATTCCACTCTGTTTTCCTGAGAATTGTATATAGAATACATTTACACAATTAATACTGTAGAATAAATTAATCCATAATACAATTTAATACTACATACAATACATACACATTAATACCTGACTGGCAGGATTAGGATCATCGAATATCATACTGTAAGTGTTGGGCAAGTTCTTTTCAAAATGTTAGGATATTTTTCTATAAGACGTAGTGTCCTTTTGTAATTTCTGGGTTTCTTTTAGAAAACACTCCTCGTGTAAAGTGTAAACGCACTACACTTAGGCTGTGTTCCAATGCTGCGCTGTCGACTTCCCCTGCAACTGAATCCCATGTTAAAGGGACAGTTCCAGGTATTCATGTGAAGCCCTTGCAGGCCAGAGGGATCAAGTCAACACCACTTAGATCTCAGGAACAGGATTTCGTTCACAAGGCATTTTGTTATGACGCAATTTCCTTTCCTAAAACAGCAAATCATAAAGGATAAAGCTGTTTATGAACAGAAACAGGCACAACAATGAATCTGCTATGTTCAAGCTAGGACATGTGTCTAGTCAGCAGCCTAAATTAGCTTGGTATCTAATTAGCAAATCATGACATACATGACTGTGTACACTGTCATAATGAAAGTTCCAAAGAAAATACCAAATGATTGTACAAATGACCTTCAATTAAGGTTGAAATTCCTGCTCCACACTCCTCCCTTTATGCCAGCTGTGTGATAGACACTAACGAGTGATGAGGGGAAGTCGACAAGGTCTAGCTGAACGCATTACATCAAATGAGGTTAATGGGATAACGTTAAGCAAAGTTTGAGTTACACATGGGAACATCTTTAAACCCATATATGGACTGAACAAATGTTTCAGAGCAGTTTTATTACAACTTGTTTTTCTGAAACATCCTGTCAAGTTAGCATTAACGTTGACGTATATGCATGAATATGAGTTAAAAAAAACAAACAAACCCAGGCTTAGCTCATGTCAGCTAGCTGGATAATGTTAGCAGAATTTCGATCAGGTTAGCTATATGTAGCTATATATGCAATCGTGACACACCCACATTTCCGTATGTGCACTCAATGACCCCGCCTTCTCTGGTCCGCGATCAGCAGAGAAGATTTATTGCCTCATACTCAGTCTAAATAGCAAACTGCATTGGCTTTAATGGACATGAAGTGATCGCTTAGAAAATTAAGCTTAGATCAAACATTCGGCACTGCAGCTTCTATAATATTACCAAATTTATAATAAATTCTTGTTACCCATGAAAGTAATGTTATTACTGCTTGCATTTAAAGTATACAGTAGCCGAACTGTAATATTAGTGAAAATAATAATTTGTGAAAATAATAGCCCACGACACTTCCACTTTACCTTAAACAACTTCTTCTATTTAGGCTTCTGTAGAATAAATGCATTTCACTACTGTCCTGTTCAGTTCTCTATTCTGATTGGTCAGAAGGTGTTGATTAATTTTCTATAACAGCAGCTCTCAGAGTAGTGCTGCAAGGCACATCACAGGTTTATATCAATGCGCTCGTTCTAATACAATCATTTCTAATCGTTTCTATAGTAACTATAGTCATCGTTTCGATAGTAACAACTAATCAGCTTCCACAGGACTTGTACGGCAGGTGCTCCAAAGAAAAACAAAAAACACGGTGATGTTTTCTGTTAGGAGACGCGTATTTAGCATTTTCTAAGGAGTCTCCAGTGTCAGTGCTTTGTAGTAAAGCTGTAACTTTAAAGTTTTCCATCTCCAGGACTTTCCGCTTTGACTGCTCTTAGCTGTTATAATGTAAATGATAGCAGGCATTAACTTGCTTTATGGACATTCCACGTTAAATATGACTCTAAAAACAAAGTGTGACGCTGTTTTTTAATAAATACAAAATATGATCTTCTGAAAAACTTCAGAGTGGCAACAGAGTGGCAACACCACCTTGTATTTTATTCTTCACGTGCTTTCTATCAAAAGTGTAATTTCTGATTAAGAATTACGATTGGCTGATTTCCAATACAATACATGATATATGGTGTCATGTGGGTGCTTATATTATCGAATGATTACATGTTTGCTTTTCACACATTGCAGACATCCTGAGTGTACAGAAGGCACTGCTTTGGTCTGAGTTGGCATCATGGGTCAAAGTTTGGGCTATTTCTGTTTACTGATGGTTAACAGTCCTGGTAAATAATAATAATAAAAATCAAATGTCCGTTGGTTATTGCATTATTGCATTTAGTGTTGTAGTTTTAGGCTTTTTTAAAACATCTCCTCATGGCAATACTGTGGCATGATTTGTCCATTTTTTACATTTATTAGGAATTTGTAATAAAGGCACTAAAAAAAAGGGTTTCCTGAGGTACAGCTTGTGCGCCCTAAAACTGAGAGTATTGTATATGAGCTCCATACATAAAACTGATACTAAGTAGTGCTCTGCTACTCCCCCCCCTGTGTGCAGCGAAGGTGTGTTTGGTTTAGGGATTGGTTTGGTTTGGTGTGGATCTGAAATCAAACACAGATCTTTTGATCTCTCTGTCCATTTCCTCCACCATGATAATGACTGTAAATGTTCTTTCAGTTATTCTCTCGCCAAATCTTAAACTCTAAAACCAAACGACTGAACAAATGACTGAAACTTTTTTTTTGGAGTCCTTTTTCATTTTTTTTAAACAAAGCAAAAAAAAAAAAAGCATTCTTAATACAAAAAAAGACAAAAAGATAAATTCATTTGTACATTGTCTTTTGTCTTGCATTTTTGAATATATTAAATTAGGCCCATCCATGCACTTTAGCTGTCCTGGTGGATTTTTAACGACCCCGTTAAAAATACGGGTATCACGTGATCGTCTACACACACGCACGCACGCGCACACACACGCACACACACACGCACGCACACACAAAGTGCTCTTGGGAATGCTGTCTCCTCTTGAATCCTGGAAGTTATCAAATCTCTGTGCCGACATTCAAGGCTGCACCAACCAGTTGTTGGCATCTTCCAGAGCAGTATCGTCCTCCTCATCTTCGTCGTCCTCGTCCAGTGGGTCGTTGGTTCGTAGGGCCAGCTCCCGCAGAAAGTCAGGCTCTCGTGCCGACGCTGGATGTGTCGACTTGAGGCCAATTTTCTTCTTGACCAGGTGGAACTGGTCGCGCACGAAGTTGTAGAAGTCGTACTCGTACCTCATGCGGTGGTACAGCACCTGCAAGGCCTCCAGCGTGGGCATGTGCTTCTTTACTGTGCCTGTTAGGTTACCCACCTTCCAAAAAGCTGTTGGAGGCAGACACAGGGCAGATTGACAAAATTTAACTAGATGTCTTGTACATTACAAAATACAATCCTCCAGTTACACTTAATGCCCAAATCTCACCCTTGCTTCTGTAGACTCATACCTAAGAACTGCTTCTGTAATCATAAAGACTGGGTCCTGTGTTTATCCCAGGGCTCCTATTCATATCTATTTACATACGTACTGAGGCTTTAACGCTTAAACTGTGCACATCAGTATACAGACCACAGACATAAATACACTTAAGTACTACTCATAAGTTGCACAAAAGTTGTAGTTTGCCAGAAATAGAGGCCAATCGACACATGACTATGTAATGATCCATATCCATGGTTTAAACTTTCTGATATTTGTCCACGCATTATAGTGAAAATGTACTGTTATGTTCTGTTGTGTTTTTTCACTGATTACTGCACATGGACGCCTCAGTGAAAATGTGTGTTCTGTTAGCTACAAGTTGGCCAGCTAATATTAGTGATCATGAGTTATGATGTTTTTATTTCTCAAAACAAAGATCAGTGTTACGCATTTAAACAACTATAACTATAGTTTGTAGCATATAATACGTACAGTTGGGTCCATAAGTATTAATGCAATATTTTTGTTAAACCCCTTGAATTAAAACTGAAAGTCTACACTTCAATCACATCTTGATCGCTTCATGTCAACTCCACTGTGGTGGTGTACAGAGGTACAATTACAAAACCTGTGCCACTGTTCAAATACTTATTGACCTGACAGTAGTCGAGAAGTGATATTTAATATTGACGGTGTGAGCAGCCATGTCATATCCTGATCTTGGAATTGAGGAGACCTTCCTGACTTTCCGACTAGCAATTCCAAGTTGAGGGGTATTTTATTTGAGGTTAAAAAATTCGGAGTTACACTCTTTACTCGAATGCAGCATATTATTCTCCTGCTCTCCTTAAACTGGAAGTGGTAGAAATATTTGTGTTCCTGTCTTTTAATGGTTCCAGATAAATTAATTCATTTATCATTTATTACAAACCGGGAAAAATCAATACTGCACAAGCCTACTTTCTATAAAGCCTGTATTTATGAATAATTATATTAAATGTACTTTGTAATTTGTTAACAAATTATTGTAAGCATCATTATAACAACTCATATATAACTATAACAAGCTCCAATACAGTAACTCTAACTCCTCGATGTTGTATCAAAACTGTCTGAATTGTTGCATTTTGAAATATTTTGTCCCTATGTGCAGGTACACAAAACACGCGCACTCATGCAATGTAAGTGAATGTTTAGATGGCAGGTACGTGCTCTTGTCAAGGGTCGACACACCATTCCAAACTGTTCTTATTTTTACTCTGTATTTATGTATAAATTATGTATAAAAAAAGCAGTTTGCCCTTAAATGTTTCCATTTTATTTATTTTTTTGATTTCACTTTATTAATATCAGTCACTTAAAGCACTTACTGATTTCAAATGTTCCTAATACCTGATCATTTGTTAAAGTCCTAACAGTACTGAAATATCACAGATGGTTATGTGGCCTGAGGCATTACTGCGTTACCAAATAAACCAGCTGCTACCAAATGTTACCAAATAATCACAATTATTCATTTTGTTTTATGATTATGGGCTTCACAGACAGTGTTAAAAAGATCTTTCGTGGTATGTACCTGGGCTGTGGTAGATGGTCAGCACATCGCTGAAGTAGTGAGGTAGCAGTCTCTCAAGCAGGAGCAACACATCCTCCAGCTCCTCCAAAATCCCCACCAGGAGGAAGTTCTCCATGACGTTCTGTTTGGCCCTCTCTAGTGCCCACACACCCGGCTCTCTGTCTCACACACACACACACACACACACACACACATACATGACATACTGTATCTTTATAACCTTTAAGAACAATTCAGATTAGATTTTGCCTTATAACTCAGATTAGATTCAGATTAGACTTCAGATATATAACTGCCTGCTGCTGCACTGGATAAAAGACTGGATACCTTGCTAGCTTTTTTTTTTTTTTTTTTTTTATCTTTGAAACTTTGTCTTGACTGGTTGCATGCTGGTGGTCCTCATGTGTCTCCATCTTTATGTGCATGTGCACTGTATACAACCTGAAACGCCTGTTCTGCCTCATTATCAGTGAGAGTGACGTGTCGCGCTGGCCGTGTGCATGGATTGCTCTACCTGCACTGAGGATGCTGACCACAGAAATACGGCACAATGTAGAAAAGGCGAGGATTTGAGCACTCCGGGAAGTTCTCCAGGATACACACGTTAATGTCCTGCAGAGACAGCGAGGTGACAGAGCGTGAGACTAATGAACAGAATACAGAGCATCAAAAACACACGACTCAGACATCTGAGGTCCCATGAGCTCCCAAACCTGCAGGGGGTTGATAATTAATAATTAGCTAAGAAGAAGATGAGGAAAAGGTATAAGAGCAACCTCTGTTACACACGGGGCCTGAGAGAGTCTGCAATAAAATGTAATTGATTTACCACTGATGAGGTAAGGAAACCGTGCCTTACACAGCTTGCTAAAGATAAATAAATAAAAAGTAATTATAGCATGTGGTCAGAAGGGGGCGACACTCACACACACTCAAACACACTCCTCAAGGAATTCGGCGGAAGTCATTCATAAGAGGGGCTCACTTATCTTTCATCAACACAAACAATACAAAACACAATGACTTCCTGTAAGAGTGTAACTCCCTCTGACTCATATGATGTGAACGCAAAAACAGAGACCATGGAATCAAACACCGTTGCATCTTTTGGAGACAACAATCACTTACATCAGACTTAAAGAATTTAACATAATTAAGAGCTTTCATCATGATCAAGGCTAGCAGTTATTACAACTGCGTGCAGGCAGCATGGTGATGCGGTTTACAGTAAATTTTATTCAGTGGCACTCTGAGACCATAATATGTTTGCTTTCTGAAGCTCGCGATGTGAAGTGCTGTTAAAAACATATCCACCTCTTCGCAAGACGTCTGAGCTTTTCCACAAACGCAGAATTCAACAACCCATATGATTACACAGAGTTCCTCTTCAAGTTGCTGTTTAAGTATCTGTACTTGGAAAAATGCTTTTTTTTTTTTTTTTTTTTTTTTTTTTTT
>CM041004.1:6663778-6694444 GCA_022985145.1 Pangasius djambal
CACACACACACACACACACACACACACACACACATTTATAAAACAGCCAAACCACACAAACAATCTCTGTGGCCACAGGTAGTGACATCATCTGCATGATATCATTTCCTGTACACCTGTGGCTACTCTGATATTTTCAGATGCTTGTGTGTGTGTGTGTGTGTGTGTGTGTGTGTGTGTGTGTGTGTGTGTGGACATGTTTTATAGCTTGGTGGTGACAGTTTTGCCTTTGTGTAGACATTTTACTGCACCTCTACACTAAAAAGAAAAAAAGTCTTAAAAAAAAAAATGTATTTATTATTAAATATAAATATTTATTTTTGCTTATTGAGGCTAGCGGTAGATTTAGGTGTATGCATTACAAGTGTGTGTGTGTGTGTGTGTGTGTGTGTATGTGTGTGTGCGTGCTTGTGTGCACGTGTGAGAGAGAGAGAGACAGAAAGATGTTAAATGCTGGGTGGTAAAATGATCAAATGGCTCAATTTTCTAGAGGAGAAGAGAAAAGAAGTTTTAGAAGACATGGGTGACTAACTCTCAGTGGTTAAGTAATGTTCAGGCCAAAGTTCAGAGGTCAAGGCAAGTCTGGTCTTCAGACTAGGCTTGGGAAAGAATGTATTTACACACACAGCATGGGTCTAAACACAATTCGACACCTACAAAAATGACCGCAATAACTAAAAACAATTTACGGTCATGAAGCACAGAGGTACGTGTTTAATGCTGAGAGGAGGGACGATAAGAGGATAAAGATGAGGAGGCCACGTCCCTAAACTGCTCACAGACAATAAGGAAGCAAGTCCTTAAAATTCCGCACATAGCTCTAAACTGTCGGACTTCTTTGGCTGTAAAACTTTCGAATGGACCCTAACATGAGGAACAGCTCAGGGCCACGAAATCGGTCTGTTCTTTCCTACAAACCACACACTAGAGGTTGAAATGGCTGTACAAACCTGATGGAACTATTCACAATAGGTCTGGCCAGGTCCAGATGCCATGTCTTAAATATCTGTTGGGCTCACGTCAAAATACCACGTTCTGGTTTGATAATTGTTCCCACATTGAAGGCTGTATTCATCATCAGCTTGAGTGAATTTTTGCACCACTGATGTAACCACAAACATACTTTGGAGCATGCAAATACACTGAAAATATTGATGGAATGGCATTCGAGGGAAATATTAAATATAAGGACATGATATTATGAATTAATTCGTTGTATGCATCAACCATTTTTTAATTTGGTGAGAGGAAACCGGAGGAATCTTAATTTTAATCTTAGAGACTTAGCTTATCTTGAGGACCGTGTTTTATATGGCACGGTGTTTGTTTCAGTAAAATTAGGAACACACTTTTCTGGAATTTCCAAAGAATGTACATTTTAAATACAAACATCGCTTGGTCTTTTTCCCGCCCAGATTCGGTGAACCTCTGTAGCCCACTGTAGCCTCAGGTTCCTGTTCGAGGGTGAAAAACAATGTGGTCTTCTGCTGTTGTCTGCCTCGAAATTCGGCATGTTGCTCATTCTGATGCTTTTCTGCTCACCATAGCTATAAAGAGTGATTATTTGAGTTACTGTATCCTTCCTGTCAGCTCAAACCAGTCTGGCCAATCTCCTCTGACCTCTCTCATCATCAAGGCGTTTCTAGTGGCAGAACCACTGCTCATTGGATATTTTTTGATTTTCGAACCATTCTGTGTAAACTCTAGAGACCGTTGTGTAACTTGAGCAATGTTAAAATCTGCTTTGTAATGTACTCATTCAAACCCACCCCTTTTTTTTAAACAATTGTGCCACTCTATTGTCAAACAATGTGTGCGTGTGTGCGTGTGTGTGTGTATATATATATAATCCATGTGTACTGTATATAGTTCATGTAAAAAGACAATGCGGTATGTAAGTAAATGAGAGAGCACTGTGGCCTCTTTACTCCAGCACACTGGATGCAATGAAACCGTAACTATGAGGTTAAAGTAAAGAATGTCAGCTTTAATTAGACTGTACGCGAGTCCATATCATGTGAACCATATAGGAATTACAGCCTTTATACACAGTCCTCCCATTTTAAAGCACCATCAGTAATTGGAGAGTTAGCTGTTTTCAGCCAGCTGTGTGTCACTGCATTGTGTGTGTGTGTGTTTTTTTTTTATTCATACACAAGAGGTCTAACAAAAGGTACAGAACACAGTTCAAGTGAATAACAGTTCAAGATTTTCAAGCATGAAGAGGTACTGCTGAAAACCGAGTCACTCCATCCATCACGGTGGCTCCGTCATAACTAAAAGATGATACTCGTGTTAGCATCATGTTAAAAAGTCAATATGAGAACTGTATTTTGACATTGTGGTAATTTCTGATGACTTCTGGTACCCTCTCACGGACTCTTTACCCTCCTGCCATCACTGCGCCGCCACCAAGAGACTCTGCAACAGCTTGCTTGATTTTTCTGTTCATTTTCCTCCATCCTGCTGCTATTGGAAAAAGTGAGACAATTGCTTTCAGTGGTTTCTTCAGTTTGATACAGTTCTGTTGTCTTAGCTTGTTGGCATAAACTGTGTAATTATTGTCCTGTATATCTGCACTTCATGGAGTCTTGTGTACCGCGCTACTTTGTTGTCACACCATCGGCTATCATGGGCACGGACTCACCAATATTGGACAGCTGAAGACTGTCCAGTTCCTGTTCCCATGACAGCCTCAGATTCTTATTCTAGGCTGACGTGGTCTTCTGACGTGGTCTTCTGCTAGCCCATCCACCTCAACGTTCAATGTTTTGTGCATGCTGAGATGCTTTTCTGCTCACCACGTTTGTAAAGAGTGCTTATATGAGTTACTATATTCTTCCTGGCAGCTCGAACCTGCTCGAATCTGGCCAGTTTCCTCTGACCTCTCTCGTCAATAAGGCGTGTCCACCCACGGAACTGTCGCTCCCTCAATGTTTTTTGGTTTTCACACCATTCTGTGTAAACTCTAGAGACCATTGTTTCTGAAAATGCCAGGAGAGCAGCAGTTTAGGAAATACTCAAACCAGCCCCTCTGGTACCAACTACCATGCCACGGTTAAAGCCACAGAGATCACACTTTTTCTCCATTCTGATGTTTGATGGGGACATTAGCTGAAGCTCTTGACCTGTAGCTGCATGATTTTTTTTGCACTGTGCTGCTGCAATCTAACTGGCTGATTAGATTAACTGCATGGATGTGCAAGTGTACAGGTGTTCCTAATAAAGTGGATGGTGAGTGTAGATGGGTTCTTTATAAATGCCATTTAATCTCACAGTTGCACTTCAGAGTTGTGCTGAAACAGGAGGCGAAAATAACAAAGCAGGTCCAATTTCAGATTATATACATGTATACATCTGTACATCAAAAGCACAAGAAGATGCAGGCGGCTAAATTCTGTACTCACATTCCAGCCACAGCCGCCGTGATCAGGGTTACGTTCAGTGCATCTCCAATCAGTATTAGTTTTCATATTGCTACCACACACCTTCACGTACACGTACCTTTCCACTTAAAACATTAGTCACCCTCAGGGATATGAGTATACTTCCTTCCTTGATGAACATGTCCTTTCTCTCTCTCTCTCTCTCTCTCTCTCTCTCTCTGTCTTTCCACCTGACAGCAGGAAGCGGAGTTTAATTTCATTAGAACATTTCATGTGAGACATTTACAGACTGGGCACACACAGTTGTTCATGATCGTGCAGTGGCTTGAGTTCCATCCAAAATGAGTGAAAGGCCGTTTTCTTTTTCTTTTCACCATGAAGAAAAGTGTGTGTTTTTCCTCCTCTGAAAGTACTATTTGGATGTGCTTTATTGCTAGAGACATGTTCTATGGTTAATGTTTCCTAATGTCAACAAGACATTTAATTAAAAAAAAAAAAAAAAAAAAAAAAAAAAAAAAAAAAAAAAAAAAAAAAAAAAAAAAAAAAAAAAAAAAAAAAAAAAAAAAAAAAAAAAAAAAAAAAAAAAAAAAAAAAAAAAAAAAAAAAAAAAAAAAAAAAAAAAAAAAAAAAAAAAAAAAAAAAAAAAAAAAAAAAAAAAAAAAAAGACACAACATGAAACGAAATCCAACACCACCAAACAAATTCCAAAAACAGCACAATGTAATTGCAACACAATATATTATATAATTGCAAAAAAGATCTGTGTGACAAAATTTAGGCAAACAACAACAGAAATGCTTTCTCAGAATTTAAACGTTTCCTCACAGTGGAAATGCTTCCTCAGAATTTAAACGTTTCTTCATAACGTAAATGCTTTCTTAAATTTGGAAACATTTGCTCACAATGTGAACCATTGTGATTTCTCAAACTGGAAACAGAAAAGTTTTCACGCAGCAGAAATAGTTCCACACAGTGGAAATGGCTCCTCACAATAGAAATGTTTTCTGAAACTGGAAATGTTTCCTCATAAGGGAAATGCTTCCTCGGAACAGAAGTGTTTCCTCACAATCAAAATGTTTCCTCATAAACACGGAACTGAATGACCGTGACTTGATGCTAAACTGTGCGTGTGTGTGTGCGTGCGTGTGTGCGTGTGTGTACTGACCTGCTCGTGCTTGGTGAGTCTGGTTTTGTTGTGGATGTCAGAGGAAACCAGGTTGAACTGGTGTTTCTCAGCCAGAATCCTGAGGAGCAGCACCACAGTCCGACTGCCACACTTCCCAACTCGATTATAGATCACCTGACTGGGGAATGGCAGCACCTGCAAAACACACACACGCACACACACAAACACAAAAACAACAGGTGTAATAGAAGCAGAAGATAGACACGAATACATATAATATGGTACTGTACACTAGGCTTGTTTTGTGTGTGTGTGTGTGTGTGTGTGTGTGTGTGTGTGCGTGCATGTATACCACAAGTCAGGAGGGACTGCGCACTCTCTCAAAATATCAAATAGGGCTCAAGTCTCTAAGAAACCTCTAAGACACACACACACACACACACACACACACACACACACACACACACACACACACACACACACACACACACAGGATACCTTGTCCTCATGCAGCTGTGGTGTCCACTCCCTTGCTCGCTTTGCTTCTCTCAGTCTAACCCCGTCTCTCTCCCCTTCCCTCTCAGGGGTGTTGCCAGGGCTAATCGATCAAGGCTCAACACTGAATGCTGAGAGTCTAACCCTGATTTTTTTTGTTTTGTTTTTTTTTTGCACGGGAGCTGAGCGGAGTTTTAGCTGGAGATCTGATTCTTATCAGAAGTAATTAAGCACAACAGCAGTGTAAAAAAAAAATAAAAAATCAAGATTAGAGCTAGTTCGCAAATCTGTAAACTGTAACCGAATAAAGGAAACGGCAGCGCAAAGCGCTTACACCAGGTCCCCTTGTAGGAAATAAAGGAAATACAGACGATAGCAGGACTCAAATAATGTCTTTTACGTTCGACGCAAAGTCAGAACACTAATTTCACAGCTGAAATTTTGGCCAATGACTTGCTGAATTTTTGTCGAGATCATATACTGATTTATTTCCCTCAATCTGTATAAATGCACAATTAGCTCACCATACATTATGATTATTACATTAGCTAACAATTTTTAGCCTAGTCAGTTACACAATTTTCTCTCTGGCAAGTACAGATCTTTCACTATAACATTCTCGCCACACACTACACACACACACACACACACACACACACACACACACACACACCCCAGCACAAATAAGCACACACTCAAACACATGCTTATCTAAAGATCCTTGTGAGGACCTTCCACTTCCATAAGACCAGCCAAAGGACCCCACACAACCAAACCTGTCAGATAAACCTATCCTTCTGGGCACAAAAACATAACTCCCCCCAGATCCCCCAGCCCACCCCTACACTCACAAACCTCCCTGACACTCCTGGAAGTATTACGGTTACATTACTGTTATTATTACAGCATGCAGATGCGTCACAAGAGAAAATAATTAGAAAATATAGCCACAGTCTGCAGGGTCCAAGCACCCTTTGCAAATAGCAAAATTCTTGCCAAGATACACAGAACAATAAAATGTCTATACATGAACACACGTATAAAGTTTCGTGATGACAGCTCTCAATGACTATCGTGTGAAATGCTGGAATCTGACTGGCTGACAGCAACCATGTTTTTGAAATAACCCAGGCATCATTAAAAATGCTATTACGGATCGGCCCAAAGATGCAGTACACCAAACTTCAGCTCAGTACGTGCCATGTGCACTGAACCCTGCCCCCATCTATGGCCATGCCCCAGACCCTGCAGAGCTCTTCAGAACCTTGTCAAAATCAGCGTCTTAAGTTTGATGTGAATACATGCAAGCAATTATGAATTTCAGATTTTTGAGTAAAGTAGGCTCCACCCCGCTAGAATTGATTGGCCTATGGTGGCCACATTCTTTACAAATGTTTATTTGGACTCTGCTGAGTAGTTTGACACCGATTTTGTGAAGATATGGCAAAAAGCCTTGGACTAGTTTGCAAATGGAGGTTTCGCATATGATGTAAATTAGCTCAGAATCTAAGTGGGTAAAGGAGCTAATGGTTCCTGAGGCTTTTTTGTTCAGCAGAACCCAAGAAATAAGAGAAATGGGTATTTTCATTGTAGGTCTTACAGTTTACGAGATATGATCCAAAATGTAAAACACGTCGCTGAGGCCGATCGGGCCAATCTCTCTTACCCGAGTAGTGGGAGGGAGTACTATCTATTGACCAAGTTTCTATGACTTACGGTTTGGTCTATGGTTTTCAAGAAGAAGAAGAAGAAGAAGAAGAAGAAGAAGAAGAAGAAGAACCCAAACAAAAACAACAGGATTCCATTATTTCATGCGTGGAACCCTAATTAAGCTTATTCACTTGAACATACACGACAGAAAACCCTCTTCTACACAATAATCACATTACTGTTGACGTGGTGAAGCTTTCTGTATGGAGTTTTCCACCATGGGAGATCACTCAGGACATTTTGAGGTTTCCTGGTAACATGAGGAGCTGCATTTTTTTGTGTTATTAACTTTAAGAGAAAGAGAGAAAAAGAGGCTGGTGAGGGAATGACTGTTTATAGATGTTATGACATAAGTGACATCAGGATTATCTCGTATCACAGACATTGCACAACATTAAATGTAACTATAAACTGAAAGATGTACAATGTGTCATACTTTAATAAATACAAAATTGCCAGCATTGGTAAAATGATGTGGCATAAGGGGAATAAAACACTTCCGGACATGTGGCTATAGGAAAATAATCCACTTCAAGGTGGTAAGAGTGACTCCACAACACAAACACAACAGTGTAAACATTCATTATGCCTTTAGTAAAACTGACAGGGAATCCTGAGCTAGCGCTTTCTGAGCACTTCCTGTCTGAAGAGGTTTGGAAATGTGAATATTGTTGCATTTACAGAAATGTCGTGTTTTTCAAGGTTTTTGCAAACCCTCGTATTTTTAGCTAGAGTCTGTTTTGTTTTGAAATCCTAGAAACACCTCTGGCCTCCTCTTTCCTTCCACCACATTTAACCGTCGCAGACAAATTAAGCATCAAACATCTAATTACACTTTTACGTTTTATTGCACTTGTTAGTTTTGACGTAAGCTTAAAGTCAAAGCATGTTTCTATTTGTAGCAGAGAGCTTCTTGATGTGTGAAAATCTTGGTTTGTGTGTGTGCAGTGTGTGAGGCTTGTAACCTGTAAGCATGTCCTGTTGTAAAGAGTGGATCTTGTTAAGTCTGTAAACATCTGCATACTTGTTGGCCAGGGAATGTGTAGGACAGGAGCTGGTTCTCCTGCAGCCGTGACTCATTAACCCTCGTTTTTTTGTTTTTATTTAATGCAGGATGCGCTGAGGAGGACATTCACAACACAAGCAACACAAGCATTGGCCAATTTCATGCCTCAGGCTTGTGATTAGGGCTTGTGTGTGTGGTCTGGGCCTGAGTGTGTGTGTGTGTGTGTGTGTGTGTGTGTGTGTGTGTGTGTGTGTGTGTGTGTGTGTGTGTGTGTGTGTGTGTGTGTGGGGGGGGGGGGTGTGTATGTCTGAGTGCCACATGCGTAAATGGCAGTCTACTTCTCAGTACTGCAGTAACAGGAGCTGTGTTGATAACAGCCTTAGGTGGACATTTGTTTACTGGAATTACTTACTTAAAAACACAAGCCGGGTGAACCACTGTCACTCGGGCCGTACCATCAAGTGTCTTTTGTACCTTTACTATGTAAATTTCAGAATAAGTGTACCTTTAAATCTTCACCTTGGGTCATACAGTGATCCTAAATGTCCAGTTATGTATTTTAAATTATTTTAGGCTCTCGTGGCGTAACAGAAAAGCATTCGGCACATCGTCAGAAGATTGATTTGTTCACATCCCGACGATGTCAGAGCTATCCATGAGCATGAGTCCAAGAGAGTAAATCCGGCCATGCTCTCAGGGTGGGAGGGGCATACTCTATCTCCTGTCAATCAGAGCAACACTAGCCAATGAGCTCGCGTATGTGCACGAGGGTAGCTAGTGCTTTCCTCCGAATGCGTTACACTGCCATGTGATGCTGCATGAGCAGCAGCTCGAAAAGATGCAGAGGCTGGCTTTCACGTGTCTCAGAGGAAGCACGTGTCAACCTTCACCTTCTTCGGCTGGTATCTGTCGTGTGATGGGGAGAGTTGGCTAGTGGGTGGGAATTGAAACTTGTGGGAGGAAATGAGGGTAAAGTCACCTAGCTAGTCTACTCAAATAATTACACATCTTTTAAAGATATGAATTATTTTTTACACACCAGTCTCTCCTTTCTCCATAATAATCAACTCAAAGTCCATTATAATTGATCATTTATTATTCATTTCCATCATTGCCTGCTAAATCCCTAAACTGACCCTAAACATTCAATCGTTGCACCTGTAGTCTTAACAAAACTTGAACATTTACGTGACACACAAAATGTCTACGAATAATTAGATTCAATAAACTGCCAGTGTTGCATTTAAAAAATAACTCTGAAAACAGGAGAAATAAAACATTCTCTACAAAACTGTAATATCTAACAATTTCAAAGATTCATGACAAAATTTTAACACCAAATCAGCTGCTTCCAATCAGAGTTTGTAAATGTTATTTAAACTGAACATGTGATAGCTCAGAACAGTGCACTGTGTCATAATTTACCACGACTGATATTATATTGTCATATTCTGAAATACGCATTATTTTGGTACTTAAACAACAGAAACCCTGCCAAAAATAGCCGTGAAAGACACGTGAAGAAGCGTTGATGCCGAGGGGCTGCTCCTGTCTGAAGCGGTTTAGTCTGACCTTGTCTGATCAGCACTGCCCTGTCATTACTCCAGTGTGAATACAGGCCTGGATGCCAGATCAAAGCCCAAGCATGTGTGATTAGATCAAATTAAAGGTAAAGGACACCTTTCAGTTCAAACCACCGCGGTATCTGGGATTGAGTCACGTATTGAGCAAAAAATAAGCCCAAAAAAATCTATTTCAGAGAAAGCTTTCAAAATAAAATATGCTCATCAACAGTCACCAAAATACTTAATTTTGAAGACTACTGATTTTTTGCCAGACACCTTTGAAGACACCTTTCAGTTCTCCTGCATTTTAAAATAAATAACATGGGAAATCACCGCTGCAACAACGTTTGTAAAACCCAAATACACAACTTCACTCCCCCAAATGCATTAAATAATAAAAACCTCTCTTATGTAAGGAATAAACCAGAACAGTGCATGCTGGCTGATTATTTCCCTATAACGGCATGCCACGGCAATGTGCCAAAACACACATTTCTTATTAATTAATAAACGCCATTCTTTTTATTTGTTAGTTAGGGTATACTTGTGGATCTCAGAATCTAGAATTTAGAATCAAGACCCTCTGACCAATCAGAACCGAGAATCAACATCCTCTGACCAATCAGGTTCTAGAATCAACACCCTGTGACCAATCAGGTTCTAGAATCAATACCCTGTGACCAATCAGGATCTAGAATCAACACCCTGTGACCAATCAGGTTCTAGAATCAACACCCTGTGACCAATCAGGTTCTAGAATCAACACCCTGTGTCCAATCAGGATCTAGAATCAACACCCTGTGACCAATCAGGATCTAGAATCAACACCCTGTGACCAATCAGGATCTAGAATCAACACCCTGTGACCAATCAGGTTCTAGAATCAACACCCTGTGACCAATCAGGTTCTAGAATCAACACCCTGTGACCAATCAGGATCTAGAATCAACACCCTGTGACCAATCAGGTTCTAGAATCAACACCCTGTGACCAATCAGGTTCTAGAATCAACACCCTGTGTCCAATCAGGATCTAGAATCAACAGTGCTGTGTTATGAAACGAATCTTTTTCTTTTCTCTCTCACATCCTCACTTTTCTGCCTTTATTAGACAGTTGTTGTTAACACAGACTCTTCTTTGTCTAGCGTTACAGCTCGTGAACCAAACCCACATTAGTTAAACACGCTTGACTGAATCTCACTCACAGAAAAGTCTGTCTCTCGTCTCTTATTTGCTTTTCTATGCCGATTTTCTCCAAACGTTTGTAGTGTTTACAGAAGTGACTGGAATTAATTTGACTAAGCACCTTTAAACAGTGATTAATATCTTTACTGACTGTCCTGACTATTTCACAGAGATCTAAACACACACACACACACACACACACACACACACACACACACACACACACTTACTTTGGAATGCACACATTTGGTGTCTAGCTTGCCAGTGCTTTGTGGTGCTGGACTCTTGGTGGCACATGAATGTAATATGATTTAATAAGTAATAAAACCAAAACCATGTTTTGCCCGTTTATAATCCCTTCTTTTTTTTTTAACGTAGTCTGTCCATCACACTACAATGTTTCTGCCTGGAAAAGCAACACTGAGGTCACATCAGAAATGTCTGGACTCTGTCTGTGTGTGTGTGTGTGTGTGTGTGTGTGTGAGCGTGTGTATGTGAGCGTGTGTGTGTGAGAGAGAGAGAGAAAGAGAGAGAGAGAGAAAGAGAGAGAGAGAGAGGTATGAACACAAAATAAAACAATCATTCCTCCACGGTGCCTTAGAAAATCTGACGGAGGGTAGGGGACTAAACAGACTGAAACCCAGCGCATCGCTCGTGAATACATATTAGGAAGGGATCCAAACCCGCTCAGTTTGATGGTCGTGATTTCTGTGCTGTGGAGTATGATGAGAGATATACTACATATTAAACTGTAGCGATATTAGCGTAGTGAGTTTTCTTGAATATCTTCACAGGACTAGCTAAAATACATTAGCCTGTTTTGTTTATTCAACATTTTATGCCTGGCATTTGGAAATAATGTGCAGCCATTACATAGTATACTCATAAAGTTACCTATTAAAAATAAAAGATGCTACAAAAGTCATGGGGCAATTATTCCAAGTTTACCGTGAACAATGAGCACTCGTTTTAGTGCTGATCAGGCAGAACGTTTCCTTCTCCTTTTCAGTCACAAGATCATGTCTTTAATCCTCATTCTCTCTATGACTCTTTCCCTGGAAAGCGCTAAACAGAACTGCCCTGCCTTTACAGGAAATGAGTGAGTGTGTGTGTTGCGGTGTGTGTGTGTGTGTGTGTGTGTGTGTGTGTGTGTGCGCGTGTGTGCGCGCGCGTGTGTGTGTGTGTGTGCGTGTGTGTGCGTGTGTGCGTGTGTGTGCGCGCGTGTGTTGGGGGTGGGATGGGGGATAACACGTCCTCAAAAATGTGAGGAAATTTCATAAGACGTTCTATAAAGCATATACTTCCAAATACAAAAATATATATCGAACTTTTGCTGACGTATAAACATGTAATACAAACACATCGCTGCTTAGACAGTAACACCCCACTCGAAGCTCCCGGGGTGTTAAAAAAAAGGTCAAACAGAGTCTAATCTTACACCTCAGATGTTTAATCAGATGTTTATAATGAGTAAACTGTTATATATGTCAAGATATGAACAACAGTGAAGGAGTATTGAAAGTGAATACAAAACATTAATATCCTTTATAATGAATTATATGCACAGGGAAGATGATTTAGACATATGGGATGAGAATAGGGGAAAAAACAGATTGATGATAACATTTACCTTTGGGACAGGGGGACCGTGGTCATCCTTAAACGTGGATTCTCCTAGAAAGAGCAAGCAAAGCAAGAAATTAGACATTTATTTTAAAACATGCAACTAATCAAAGCATACGAAAGTCTGGGAGCTTACTGCAGCAAAGTCAATAAAAATACACTTCAGTTCAGCTTGAGCCATAGGAACGATCCAACTCAAACGTTCTCCGACAATAAACGCAGGAAGTGCAGCAGACTGATAAAGCTTAAATTGCTCTAAGCGTGTCTGCGAGCATGTGTACATCACAACGCGCTAAATCTCTGTCTTCGCACACAAAACTCTTTTCCCCCTTCAGCACCAAAGGATTACGCTAACAGCTAACAGCTAAGAGTAACGAGACAGGGCACTTTTTCTTCTCCTGAACCCGTAAGTCATCCAGCAACATGGAGTTGTTATACTTCTCAGCACATCTAGAACTTTCTGAGAGCGAGACAGAGTCATGGACAAAGACACAGGTTACAGGAGTGGACAGGGTCGGTTCCTGGGTAAGACTGAGTCTTCTTTAGCGTCACTTTATACAGTCGGGGTTTAAAGTGAATAAATCACTCAATTAATCAGCAACTCCTGGGTTTTTTTGGCCATGATCGGCTTTTTAAACAGGAGCAGGATGCATGATTTCCTCTAAGACTCGTTATTGTGGATAAACCCCCGTATTTCTGTTCGCACATTAAAATTCAAAAAGCGTGTAATGTTTATGTTTGGAGAAATGCCTTTTTTGGATTTTTGCAGAATGGCTCATGTGTCTTGTATCGCTGTGGGCCCACACAGGCATGTAAACACACAAGTTCAACATCTCACTTCAGTTAGACTGCTCTCGCTACAGTGGCATGTGAAGTGACGTCATCACAGCAAACACCAATATGGCGAAATAAGAGCACGGGCTGACTAAAGGCAGATACCATACGAGCTCATGCGCAGAGTTTTAATACTTTTGTCACATTCACACACACTAATATGTTTAACTGTACGCAGACACACACACACACAAATCACACACTAAATTAATGGAGCGTAATCGAACATAATCAAGTCTACGCTAAGCATTTCACATCAGACGTGCTTGTACGTGCTTATACCAGGTCTTGGCTGAATTCTCGAATCTGATTGGTCAGACGGTGTGGATTATTTTATAACCTCAGACAGTAGATCCGATTATATGAATAATATTATATGAATGATATTAATGCACTCGTTATTGTTTCTATAGCAACCGCTCATACACAAGGGTTTGCACATAATGGCGGCTAATTAAAAAGTGCAAGGTGTCGTTCATATTTCACTCCCTGTACCACTTAAGACCTGTAAATAGCTTCATTTATTTATCATGAAAAAGGCAGAGTAACTTTTAAACGTGATTTATAGAGTGCTTTCAGCATAGCCTTAAGAGTAACTCCCCCTTCATACCCTTCTCCACCTCTCAGATCACAGCCACACCCCTGAGGATGGCTTAGGGCTGCATTTCAGTGTGGCATGACTGCAACCCGGTGATGAAAGCAAGCTAACAAGGAGTTACATGCAGCGATGAGAAGTCAGCGTTTAAGCCTTAGAAAGCAGAACCTAAGGCTTTTCATTGAACAAATAAGGCAATGTAAGAGCAATGCAACGACAATTTTGCTTTTCAATGTCGCACAAATGAAAAGGTAAACAAAACAAAAAGGAAACGTTCTTTCAAATGAGCTATCACACATAAACCCACAATCTTCTTGTTCTTTGATTCTTCTTGCAATTGTTATACATGTGAAGGAAGACAAGTGCAGTCGTCTGCACAGCCCATCAGCTATAGTGTGTGTGTGTGTGTGTGTGTGTGTGTGTGTGTGTGTGTGTGTGTGTGTGTTGTTGTTTTTTTTTTTTAGAGGATTGCAAAACACCCGGTAATAACAGCTGTATGAATATTTCCCTAAATAACATATCATTTCCCACCATAGAGAAAAACTCAGCCAGGGAGCTCCACATCTAATTCGTCTTTTCAGTTACAGAAATGGAACTGAATGGGTTTTGTCACTGAGGATGTGTATCATATGTTCGGGATATGTTTAATAACACGGACTGTCTACCGTTTCTGCAAGAACAACTTTTCTGGTTTCAGAGATGAAATTTAATAACCATTTGCTCACGGGAATTTTCATCAATCATTTCTTTGCACAAAGTAGACTCCAGAGGAAGCAACGTTAAACCAATCACTTCTTTCTGGGCTAAACAGTACAGCGTAGCTGGTAATGATGCAGTCGTTTTTGCTTTTCATTACTTCTACAACTGTTCCATTCGTGTCTCGAGTTGATGAAAACGGAACTAGAACGAGGAGCACAGGTTCCAGTGGCTCCTGTTTGGGCCACTTCTTGTTCTCGAGTGTGTGCTGAACAAACGCCTGTGACATTTATACCCCTGAGTCTGCCCCTTCTCTACAATCCGTTATTTCTCAGGATTTGGAAAAAGCCTGTACAGAATGTACGCACCCACTGAAGCTTGTGTCAGCATGAATACAATTCATCCTCCTTAGGAACATGCCAGGACTTTCTCTCTCTCTTTCGCTCTGCGTCACAGGGATTGAATCTCTACCAATCTTATTATAGACTTCAGTCTGAAAGGAGATTGCAGCCAAAGAGAACACACCATCCCTTTGTTCGCTGACCTTTTGCTTTATCTTAATCACCCACTTTAACCAGACCATTACCCAGTTTGAGGATGATCTCCTGGCATGGGACAGGGGATCGCTTGTATCAGTACTGGGATGCCATTTTTCATCAAATGGTGATGAACCTGAGCAAAATACAGCGTAGAGCACAAAATACAGTGGGGTCCAAAAGTCTGAGACCAGACTGAAAATCCAGAATTTTTCTTCTTTTTCATTTAAAATTGGAAATGAACAGAAAGTTTTAGAATTTTTAAAATATTGAAAAAAAAGAAGATAAATGTTCAATATCCTGCATATTTAATACTCAAGATTCTGCACTATTTCTAGGTCCCTATTTGAATGTAAGCAAAGTAGCGATGCTGACCATGTTAGCTGCTTTGTACAAAAGGCCAGATTTTCCGTGAGTCCTATCCCTTCCATTAAAGCACATGTTCAAACGACATGCCAACGGATATGACATGAATGATCAGGTTTTACAAACCCGTGGAGTCCGTGTCAGCTCAAATGCACTGTCATTATAGCAAAAGGGGGACATACGAAACTAAAGAATTCTGAAATTCATGTACATATTTCCATCTCAGGTTACGGCTGATCTAATTATTAAAATGTTCTAAAAAAAAATATATATATCTAAAATGTAAAAGAAGCATTTTCACTAGGGGTCTCAGACTTATGGACCCCACTGTAGATGTGGATTTCAAAGACATTGTCAGAGGATGAGGACTATGGCAACACAGAATTGTCTCCTCACCAGGAACTTGAGTATTTTCTTATTTTCATTTGACTAAATAACTCAGCTGGGGCTTGGACTTGCCCTTGCTAGCTATGAATTTATGATTTATCCATCCCTGAGAGTCAGTCGACTTTTACACCCTGTACTCGTTGTGTTCTCATGAATACACACCGACAGCATATAGGGCTTTCTTCAATAAACCGTTTAAAGGGCCAAATAAATCGCTGACCCATGATTCTAGGGGACAACGGAGGTCCTGTTTTGATCTCCCCACCCCCCAGAGAGTCACTTAACGCCTTGTATAGCTTCAGCTCTCTCAGCATCGCAGATGCTGGTTTCCAGGTCGAGAAATAATTAGCAGGCCAAAGCACATTTCAAAATATAAACACTAAAATACAACATGTAATCACTTGCTTTAATGGATGGATAATAGAAGCAAAGATATACGAAGTGAAGCGATTGTTTTGGCATGTAAGAGCATTTATTCGTTTGTTTGGGTTTTGTCGAGTAAACCATGCTATCTCTATGCAAGTCTTTAATAACACACAATTAAAGCCCAAAAGCACAGGAACCACAGCCAGATTCACAGTGGACAGCAAAGCACCATACAGCATGGCAGAAATGACTGCAAAAATGTTAGACTAAAGCAAAAAACAAAACGGAAAGTAGCCAAATTCTGCTGAAATGTGAAAAATGTCTAAAGCTAGTCAAAATTCACTTCTGCTGCAGTAAGAATGCTGCCATTTGTGTAGGAATTTCCCTAAACATATACTTTCAGCATTGCAATATTTAATTCGCATGATGTAATTAGTAACTTGGTTAAGTATGGCTTTGAGATGAGAAGAGACTAAAATACTCGAAGATGGGTCAGAAAGCCAAACATCGCTGTTTAGGCTGCTAGGTGCTGGTAAGTGCAAAAACGACAGTTATTTTTGACTGACCTGTCATTTTCCGCCTCAACCGTGTGTGTGTGTGTGTGTGTGTGGGGGGGGAATATTCTTAGGAGCTGTGTCATGTAGAGAACACTGGCCAGTGACTGGAGCGCAGTTCAAGCTCAGACGCTCCATTACAACAGCACTGTGGAGGTAAATGAGGAATATCAGCAGCAGATCAAGCTCAGGATTCTTGAATCAGACTCATCAAGCTGGATCATTTTTCCTCAAGTTCAAAAATATCATAAATTACTTAGATAAAATGCTGAGAAAAGGACAGGTACCTACACGAGTCATACTCTGGAGTCATATTTCTGCCAGAGCAACACTTTTTCATACTCCCTAAAGAAAGCACTGTGGTTTTAATGACAGGAGAAGAGGTGGTGCTGCTGACATCATTTCCTATCTGTGGACCTCAAATCAAGTTCACGTGATTTGACATCGCATCCTGAGACGCAGTGGGACTTTCTCCAGTTCTCCGTCCTGTATGTCGGTGACCAGCTGGAACTTTAACACCAGGCTGGAGCCAGTCATTATAATACGCTGGCTAGCTTGTTAAGGGGAAAAAACCGACTGTGCAACAGTTTCTTCCCCCAAATGATCAGACTCCTCAACACTCAGAGTGACTGACAACACGCGCACACACACACACACACACACACACACACACACACACACACACACACTCAACTGAACACCATCCCACTCCCTTTGCAATTTTTGCACATTTCTGTTTTTTTTTTTTTTTTTGCGCTACTGTATTTATAAAATATTGTATGTAATTTCTTGTCATTACTATACTCTCTACCTGGCTGCTACCCCAATAACTGCTATGTCCATATATGGTATAAGCTTAACTAGCTGTATATGGGATA
The DNA here is from genome assembly GCA_022985145.1 of Pangasius djambal. Taxonomy (NCBI): domain Eukaryota; kingdom Metazoa; phylum Chordata; class Actinopteri; order Siluriformes; family Pangasiidae; genus Pangasius; species Pangasius djambal. The sequence goes on from CM041004.1 coordinate 6,681,087, forward strand.
ACTAGCTGTATATGGGATAACTAGCTGTATATGGGATAACTAGCTGTATATGGGATAACTAGCTGTATATGGCTGAAATGACACTAAGCCACTTGACTTGACACTAGCTCAAAACAGACATTAAAACCATTTTGTTTATTTTTGTTTTCACAGATGACATTTCCAGGCAGTTATGTACCAGATATTAAAAAAAACAACACTTGTTAGTTGCATACATTAAGATCATTTCCAACCAAGATGGAATGGAAATAAATCAGTCCTTCATCTTGGGTAACTGCTTTATCCTGGTCAGGGTCGTGGTGGACTCGGAGTCTATCCCGGGAACACTGTGTGCAAGGTGAGAGAATTCACCCTGGATAAGTGCAGACAGCTCAGCATAGCCAGTGCCTATGTGCATGCTTTCAGGAGAAAGCCCAGGAGAAACCCACGCAAACACGGGGAGAACATGCGAAACTCCGCACTGACAGTAACCCGAGCTCAGGACGGACTCCAGGACCTGGAGCTGTGAGGTGGCAATGCTAGACGCTGTGCCGCCCCAAATGGAATCATTTAAAACAGTTCCCAGGAAACAGATGAGATACGCTGGGGCCTAAGAGCTGACTCCATGTTTGCACTTCCTGCCATCTTATCCACATGCAGACACACAATATGGTTGCAAGGGTGCTTTCATAAACAATTTTTTTTTTTATCTTTGTCTTCTTTCTACTGGAATCGGACACCCCTGACAGAGAATTAGATAAAAGGGTCTGAATGGAGTTTAAGGATGATTCTAGCTTTTAGATCTAGCTTTCCCCACGTATAGTAATTTTTTTTTTTTTAAATTCAAGAACATTGTCCACCCATGCAAAGTGTTTTGTTTACACACCATTTTCGCCAAGAACATTCGAACAGATCTTTCTCTTACGAGGTCCCAAATGTCTACTATCTAAAAACTGATTGATTAACACAAACCCAGCACCCAGCAGAGACGGTGTGTTTGTTCAACACACAAGTGATTGCCAGATCCTTTTTACATTTACAATACAGAGCCAGCAAATGAAAATATTAGATTCAGCACTCAGCCCTCACACACCTGCACCATCACCTATACATAGAACAGCAGATGGGTGTAAACTGGGTGTGTACTGTATATGTTTTCATTTTTCCAATGGACGTGTGCTTATATGGGTATTTCAGGAAGCATGTGGTCCAACATCTCCAAACGCTTGGATTTAGCGTGTAGCAGCTGCCCAACATTAAACTCCCTGGGTCTAAATCATCAGTGTAATGATGTGTAAAGTGGGGGTTGATGTCTCCACCCAGATCTGTTATTCTATGGGTTTGCCACTTTAACTGTGTGCCAAATGTGGTAGCGATGGTTTTTCTTTCTTTCTATTTTTTTCTTTTTTTTTTCAAAAGAAGTAATGGAAATATGTTTTTAAAGAAGCTTTACCATTAAAAAGGTCTGGGCTCAGAGCAAGTTCAGATCAGGATAAACTGACAGTGGAGTTTCCGTCTACCTCTTTTATGCAGATTATGAATTACTGCAAAAATAAAGAAAGAGAAATTCCATAGACATAGACAATTCCATAGACAACATAGAGAAGCTGTAAAAAACAATACTTTTTCAAACAGTGTGTGTGTTTTGAAATCTCCACCTCTGTGGCCTTAAGCCGCCTTTACAGTAAGAGCTCCAAATTTTCCTAGCTTGCTACCAACTAACGCTACACAAACACCGCTGATAAACAGGAGATACCACAGGGGGGATACTACTAGTCAGTTTTGAGGGGATGGCATAGCCTGCTATTCAAGATTTTAATTAGTAAATAATTGTAATTTTCTCTGTGTTTTGAATTTTCAACTGTTCAGTTTCAGTGAGCCTTAGATTCCTGTTCTTGAGATGCTTTTCTGCTCACCGTGGTTATAAAGAGTGGTGATCTGAGTTACTGTAGCCTGTCTGTTCAAACCAGTCTGGCCATTCTCCTCAACAGACCACAGAACTGACACCACATGTGGAATACTACTGGATGTTTTTTTTTTTTTTTTTTTCACACTATTCTGTGTTGAAAATCCCATGAGAGCAGAAGTTTCAAAACAGCTCATCTGGCACCAACAACCATGCCAAGCCACTGACATCACATTTTTTTCCACATTCTGATGTTAGACATGTATCTGCATGGTTTTATACACTGCGCTGCCGCCACATGATAACTGGACAATTCTCATACAGTGTGCATCATTCTGATGTGATGATTTTGGGAAACAGCTAGATGGGTCACTGCTGGATCATGGCTTTTTGTGTGTATATTTAAACACTGGTTAAATGAAAGATCTAGACGTGTTCCAAAAAAGGTGATGACTCACAGTTTTCAGACTTGCAGTACACTCCCGCATCGTTAGATCAGCACACTCCTAGCAAGAGCACGGAAAACAAGTGATAAACGATACAAACTGGAGTATCTCAGACTCACACTAGTTCTTAATCTGGATTATATGATATCTTTATATATTTAATCATGGCAGTAAACGAAATCACACTCTTAAGAAGCTAGCATTAAATCATGATCAGAAAAAAGGAACTTCCATGCTCGATGACAAGCTAGATGAAAATTGAAAATTGAGTACAAGAAAGTAAGAAAAACAGAGAGAGAAAATGATAGATCGAGAACCGCGACATGACAGAACGAATCGGAAACACATCAGAGACTAAGAAAAAAGCCAGAACAGATGCAGCAAATCTGTCTGCGTCACACTTCTTTGGACTGTTCTGGGATCAGCTGTGTGTGTGTTTCTGTGGTGAGGCCAGGCCAGGGAATTCTTACTGTTACCACACACACAATGACACACTGAATAAGCCTCCCCCAACACACACACACACACACACACACACACACTTTTCCAATTCCAAAGTTCATTACTCTTGGTTTTATGAGATCTTTTGCTCTTTGATTACAGGAAGAAATTTATCAAGTTTAACAAGTTTGACTTTTGATATTTAGGCTAAAATCTGAGGAAATGCACTTTATATCAGAAACCATGCTAATGCACAGCCTTATTAAAAGTATTATTGCCTACCAAATAATACTAGGCCATATTCAGAGTCAGCTCTACATCAGTATTTATGCCGGGAAAGTTACGTGTATTCAGAGATGGTTTAAGCACCTTCTTAAACTTTCTATGCTCCCCTTTCAGAATATGCAAATTATGCAAATGTTTAGTTCATGCCTCCATGGATGCTGGATTTTTCTTGAGCTAAGATTCTATGTGTGATGAAGAAACGACTGTGTTGTGACTGATCTTTCACGATTAAAAAAACTGAGCAGGTTAAAATAGTTTACAGCACGACCAGTTTGCTCACTCGCACCATGTGTATCCTTCTTACGTTCTGCTTTCCTCATCACCAACTCCCACATTACCACAGAAAGAGAAAGATGAGCTTATAATGAGAAAGAGTGCTCTAATACACTTTAAAGAGCACACACACACACCTGTATCACAAATGTACATACTGCCTGGAAAAGAACGGCCAACATTAAGTGTAATATATGGTTACCATGTTTTCCTCAGACTCCAAGATAACTCTGTTATCATCATCAGTTAGCTAATGCATACACACACGCTCAGAGGTCATACTTCTGCTATACTGACAAACCACATGGCAGCAGGAAAAGGTATAAAACAAGTGTCAGAGAAGGAGAATGAAGAGGTGGAAGCCCTTTGAGGATTCTCCCCTAGGCACATGTGGAAAGACTACACACACACACACACACACACACACACACACACACACACACACACACACACACACACACACATGGTCATATTGGATTCATTACTAAACTCTAAACAATATTAAAAATATTATTTCTCTCTCTCTCTGTGTTATATTTGTCTAAGCAACAAGCCTCAAACAGTAACGCAGAAGGCTTCATTAATACTGTGGGATTTTCTTTTCTGGAAGGTTCCTGACAATAAAGATGAGCTTGTGCTAAGTCTTTCCCAACTCTCCCAACACATTTGGAGTCTCAATATCATATCATGTGACAAAACAAATTTTAAAATTCACACATTTTAATGGGATTTCAAACCAAAAGCGATACGTCGGCTGCCACAGACAGAATCACACAGGTATGTATCCATGTATACACACTTATACACAGTATAACTTGTGCACATGCACACATTATTAGCAGGGTTAGAAAGTATTTATCTGGAAGTGTGTTTCAGCAGAAGTGTTCTCTGATTCGATTTGCCCAGCACTGTACCTAGTAACTTAACAGCTTTTACGATCAATAGAAAGAACACAGTATATGTTATTTACAAATTAATATACAGTGTGCTTCATAAAAATGAGGAGAAATGACAGTATAAACATTATACCAAACATCATTCAAACAATACAACAAACTATTTATCTTCTGTAACCAAAAAAAGGTCCCACTAGAACTACGTTTTAGAAATAATTAGATTGCAACCATGTCCTGTTTTCCTGGAGTACAGATACCAGTTTGCACACTTGTAAAATCTTTTTGTCATACTTTACCATGGAAAAAAGAACTTTCAAAACAAGAGAGACAAATGATAAGAAAATGTCTAAAGCAGCTGAAAATTCACCAGGAACTGGACCCATGAGCTCTCTGTCCCTCCCACAGTAAGTAAGGAAGATGAGGAAAGAGGGAAAAACAGGCCAAACGTCACATTTAGTTGATAATTGTTGTTCTCGAGCTTCAAATTTAACCCTTAAACAAGCAGTTTAGAAGCGTTGCAAGAAAGAAAAAATATATATCTCACAAAATCCAGCACCTGAACGTCACCGGGGCGTCTTTAGAACCACTACTGGCTTCATGTGTTGCAGACGGATGAGATCAAAATCAAACTATTTGGTCATGTAGACCAGGGCTGATCAGCTAGACCATACAAGCCGATGTACAATATGGAGGTGGATCAGTGACGCTTTGGTGCCGTTTCGTGGAATGTGGCTTCAAGTTTTCTGCCAAGTAGTCAAGTCAAGTCACTTTATTATATACAGCACATTTAACAGACAAGCTGAGTCAGCCAAAGTGCTGTACATCATCTCGGCTAAGTCTAAGCAAAAAAATAAAATGAGATAAACAATTTCAAATAAAAAAACCTAAAGCAGAAAATCAAAGAAGAAATAAAAACATTCATAGACAAAACCACAGATAAAAGACAGGACAAAACCAGAAGACCTGATACCATAGATCTTAAAGAGCTATAGTAAAAGAGGTGGGAAAATAAATACGTTTTTAGGTTGGATTTAAAAATATCTATATTGGGGGATGCCTTTATGAGAAATGGCAAGCTGTTCCACAACGCTGAAGCTGCGACAGAAAAGGCCCGGTCACCTGCGAACGGTTAAAACTAGCTGATTAGACGATCTCAAAGCCTAATACTAGCTGAAAGAACTAGCTGAAATCCTGGTTGCCTCTGCCTCTGGTTCAGACTTGGACATAGACAGAGCTTTCACCAAGACAGTGAGCAAAACGTACTTGCAAATTAGCAGAGAAATGGTGAAAGGGACACAAAACTATTGTTTGCAATGACCAACAACAATATAACAGTGGACCAGGATCCCTTTACAAGCGTCTCCAACCTTTTCACAAAAAATTGCACCACTTTTTACATTTAAGTCTTATTTAAAACTTTTTTAAATAACGTAACTCACGATAAGACCCTCCCCATATAGTTTGAGCTTAAAATATTGCGTGTTTTTTAAAATATATTTTGTGCTCATTTTCTTGAAATTTTATTTTCTTGCCAATAATTCTGCATGAACCAACCGTTTCCCACCCTCTTTTCAGCCCCGAACATCAGCATAATATCTCCCTAGAACAACATTACTAAAGTCACATGAAGCATAAGAAAAAAAATGTTATATACTGAAACAATTCTCACCAATAGGATAAGAAAAGATTAATAACTTCAATGCCTTAAACAGATATACGCAAACTGACCTTTTCATTTATCAAGACTGGCTTTTAATCAAACGTCAAACGTGTGTTTAAATCCATGTTTTCATCAACTACCATTATGCAAAAAATCCTGAAGATGCCATAACATAATTAGAGAGCAAAGACTACAATATCCGGTGCGCATGGCTGTTGTTGGCCTGTGCATGCAAAAGAAAAACAAAAGAAAAGAAAAGAAAAGGAAAGAAAGCCAAACAAAGAGCAAAGGAAATATGGAGAGCTGTGTTCCATGAACCAGAGAAAAACAATTCACCTTTTTTAAAGTGAGACTCTAGCAAAAAAAAAAAAAAAAAAAAAAAGGCTAGGAGAAGGGGGTTGGAAAGCAAAAGGGAGGGAGAGGTTTGATGAGCTTGGCAGGCCATCTCCACCCATACCACACCCGCTCCTCCCTCAGTGTTTACTTTAGACCTGTGGGAAACCTCTCACTGTATATCCACCATACATTTCAGTTTGACATATCAAAGCTCGAGGCAACAGCTCTAGACTAGCCAAAGATTGGCTCAATAGCTTAACATGAGGGGCAAAAAAACGCAGAAACGCAAAGATAAACACAATTATGCTAACGAGTCGCAGTGCTTACGCAAGGTGTCTCTGAAACATGCTCTCTTTTGGGGTTGAGTTTGCATGGTACATGGATGGAATAAAACACAGGACTTTGTAATTATATGGTGTGTGACGGTCCGACGTGCAGCCTTGGCACGTGTTTGCATGTCTTAAACATAAAAACTCCAAACGGAAGTGCCAGCTGGGAGCTAAGGCTCGGAGTAAGGCTGGCCAGAACTGACCCGTGCTCCGTTTCAGTGCCGCACGCCTCCTGTCCCGAGAGCTCGAGGGAGGTACCGAGTTCACTCCGAACGGGCCCGTGGTAAAATAACGACTAGTATCAGGTACTTTCTGCACCCAAGGCCAGCATGAAATTTACCCACATACACACATGACTTCTCTCCATCATCCACCCCCACACACACACACACACACACACACACACACACACACACACACACACACACACACACCACTCCCTATGCTCCAAACGAGAAGGCTTGCAGCATATGTTCTGCACATGTGCGTGTATTTGCTGATTACAGTGTGATACTGGGTAACTCACACTGAGTGAATAAAACAAGCCCCGCTAGCCGGTGGAATATTCCACTGAAGAGTTTGCTGGGACATTAAAGACACATGCTCACTAAAGCTTTGTTTCAGATCAGATTAGACTTTTTTCCACAATTATCTGATGACTTTGTAGCTAGCTCTGAGGGAAAAACCAACTAATAATCACGTATACAATACATCACAATATTACACTACTTACTATGCTCTACTAACATGTTCAGTGTGACAGTCATGTTATATTTAAATATGTAATGTAACCTAATAAGGAAAACAGCATTTATAACTTTGCTAACTAGCATTAATTAGCTCACTCAGAGCTGGCCCTAAAACTGCTAATAGCGTCGATCCAAGCTGAGAAGCAAGAGCAATAAAGCTGGACTGCAAATTATACACACTAACTGGAACCCACCACCAACTTTATTTAAACGCTCATAACAGATGACAGATTTGTGATACAATTTGTTGCGCCACTTCAGATCTGTTGTGGTACAATCAGTCTACACCGACTGGCTCAGGAGCTGTGCGTATAAATGAAACTCTGGAATAAAAAACAACCTTGACAAAGGTCGTGAGTCCCAAACTGCACACTAAAATCGTATGTTAAAATTGTACACTGCCCTAGAGACTTTCAGTCACTTTAAACAGACAGTATAGAAAGACGAAAACAGATACTATAATGCGTAACAGTGCTACTGTACTCCAGCAAGAGTCGTCCCTACCTAAGCGTTCAACCTGTATCTTCACACACACACACACACACACACACACACACACACACACACACACACACACACACACACACACACACACACCACCATTTTCTCGCCAATTTGGTCACCCACCACTTCCCAATCCACCATCAGCTCTCCCCTATCAAACAACAGCTACCACCTGGCTATCGTGCTTCCTCTGAGACAGGTGAAGCCTGCCAAGTGCATCTTTTCGAACCGTAGCTCACGCTCACGCAGCACCCTTGGAGGAAAGCGCTATCTCCCGCCCAGAGAGCACAGTCAAGCTTGCTTCCTCTCTATCTCTATATTTCATGAGTACAATATTTTTTTAAATACAATGTAGGGATAATATTGTAATCCATGATTTAAAAATAAAATAAAATCAGTACATGCCTAGTGTCGACACTTTAGTCACCGGTGTTAATGTGCAAAGCGGTTTGCTTTGATTCTAATGAGGATAAATGTGTCCAGTGGCTTCAGGCACCAGTCCAGACCAGGCCGGACCTGACCCAGTTCAATGATTTGTTCCCATAATACGCTATCCCTTCCTCACACACTAAAAGTGTTCGACAGCCACACTGGAAAAACAATCTCATGCTGCTGAAGAACACAGAATGCCTGGCACAAGTGTACAACTCGAACATTTCCCTCTCAAATGCGTTGGAGTTACAGATCAATATCACACCATCTGTGCCTCGTGACCTTATCACCATACAGCCGAAGGAGTATTTGATACGTACGTACACAATTCTTGACCAGCTTTTCACTTTAGACACACATACATCCAGGCCTTTTTAAACTGAACTGAGTCTCGTATCAAAGAACTGACTAATTTAGTAAACCAGGTTGCTAACACAGACTGCTAGTTTGCATTCAATTAGCTAGCTATATTTAATAAAAGTCATGTATTCAATAAAAGGTCACTTTTGATCAGAACATGTTAGAGTAAGCATGCGCTAGAAATTCAATCTGTCAGATATTCTTACGTTGAACACTAACTGTATGAGCGTAGCTTATGTTAGACAAGAAACCTGGACTAAACTAGCTAGTTATGCTAACTACTTAATGCAAGCCTAAAGACTGTAGTGGCTCATTCTGAGGTACTCCGTTCAACTCAGTTTAAAGGAATCTTATGATTCACAAATTTCCGCCAGGAAAATTTAGCAGCCACGCTTTGCTACAGTAACGTTAGCTACATGAAAGAGGTCACTGCCTAGCTTATTTCCCACAGTCTTCATTTTTCTTAGTTGGGGAAAAAATGATGACGCATTGTGCGGATCATTTTTACGTACATTAAATTAAAACCAATGACTAAAATGACCATTGACCAAAGCCAGAAATGTAGTCCATCAGTCTAATTCATGGAAACACATGACATACTGTCGTACAGATGAATACTGCCAGGTTCTCGGATCAAACAGGTTATACTCAGCTCCAGATGTCTGAGTGCAGTAAGGGCAAGGGTTTCTCATGTGGCGAATATGCATTTCTCTCATTTTAGGAAAAAAAAAACATGCAAGTCCAGCCGGACTGCGCTTCTGAGGCAAGCTGAAAAAAAAAAAAACCCACGCCTGACGTGTGTAAACACACTGCGCGCAAGGCCGTAAATAATCGCGAACCAGCTCCACTGGCAGATACACATGCCCATGCCACCATGGCTCACAGATGTGGTGGTGTACTTTGTATCATGAACAGCTCTTTTGTTCACTTTTCATCCACCCCAGGATGTTTTTTTTATACATATTAGCTAACTGTTACCTCAAGTTAGATGCTGTTAGTATGTGGCCATCTGGGAAAACCCACATGGGAGAAATGTTGACAGTTTCCACTATATACACTGTAGTTCTGGAAACTATGGACTTAACTGAACTGGAAGTTGTAGCATTTTAAAGTCTGGCTACCTCCAGAAGTGATGAGGGAGGAAACTGAAATTATTCAGAGATTCAGAGCATTTACTAAAGTCCCCAAGAAATGGCGTCTTAGCTGTGGTTTGATTCAGTATGGTGATGAAGTTCTTCTTGAAATAGGAAGACAGAGTGATGTTGTGCTCAACTGCATGACCCAACTGTGAACAGTGTTCGAGATACAGTCCAGCACTGAAGAGCCCTAAACTGGTAAAACACCTCTGAAATGCATCAGTCACGGAAAAGTGACCACATACAAATTCCACTCCCTTTAAAATGAATAAAATCCAACCACTGTTACTGCTTCTAACCATGATCACCGCTAACAAGCTGCGACTGTAAAGCAAGACCTGCCTCTGGGGGTGGGGCACGTGGTTCTAGTGATTCACAAAGTTAGGACTAGTTATAAACCAGCAAAACTTTTTTGATCATTTTCCCAGAAATGATAAAGGAGAAGAGTCCATAGCATCAAGGGACAGGGACAAAAAGCTCTGAAACAGTGTGCGTAATTAGTTCATTTGCATTTAATTCAATATGCAATAAATAAAATAGATTTTTTTATACTGTAAGTATGCCCATTTCCTGAGCCAAATCCTTTGTTACAGTCGTAATCCCCCTGTCAGGCCTGGGAAATAAATGTCTGTACAAAGAAGTAGAATGCAGCAGAATGATAGCATTAACACTAATTAACACTAATTTGATAACCATAGGTTATGAGAGTTTCTGCCAGGATAAAGGCAATGCAGAAAAAAAAGCATGACTGTTTTAGTGATTACAGTCTTTCATTATGGCCTCCTCAATATTCAACCCCAGCAGCTATTCAGGACCTTATTCATATCCTTAACTGATTTATTAAAGACAGACAGAGAGAGAGAGAGAGAGAGAGAGAGAGAGAGAGAGAGAGAGAGAGAGAGAGAGAAGTCAAGTGAGATACTGTTTGACCCTGTAAATCAATCTACACACACACACACACACACACACACACACACACACTCCAGCACTGTTCACTCATGTAAATTCAGCTGCTAGCTTTAGCGTCCCAACGCCACTGAAACGCTGTGTTTCCTCCTCCCTCCGAACATAGACACGGGAGTGTGTTTAGCGCAGACTCGGGAGCCAGAAGTGTTTGCTCGCTGTGCTCGATGTGTTCTGCATTCATGACTGTGTGTTTGAGGTGGGAAAAGTCCAGACTCAGTCTGGCCTCCTCAGCCTGACCCTTAATCCCTCATAAAGCTGCTGTGCTCAAACTTATTTCATATTAATGCTGGGGAAAGGGTTTGTAGTGAGTGGAGCCTATATGCTTACTACACTGGCTGTATGAAGATATATATATTATATATTGATTGAATGTTCTCTGTGCAGTTGGAAACCTAACGCAGCACTCTACAGAATTACCTCCAGAGATCTAGGCAACAATTAGGCCTAAACTTAACATTACACACAATTTTTCTTTTTTTTTCCCCTCACAAAACAATTAAGGAGAAAGCATTTACCTTTCCTGAAACATAAAGCTATTGTCAAGAAATATATGTGTGTCTATATTTCATTCATTCATTCATTCATTCATTCATTTAAACTGCTCTTTGGTCTCCAAGAACTCTACTGTTGCATTTGACATATCCCTTTTTCCCTGGGATAAAAAGATTACATACATCATTTATCACCATGTGACGAGCTTTCAACACAAAACACATAAAAAAAAAAAACATCAAGCACAAATATATAACAAACACACTATATGGACAAAAGTGTGTGGACACCTGACCACACCAGCTCATAGGTGCATGCTGAACATCCCATTCAAGATTTATTCCCCCATTTGCTGTTATAATAAGCTCCACTCTTCTGGGAAGGCTTTCCACTAGATTTTGGAGCGTGCCTTGTGCTCTTTCAGCCGCAAGAGCATTAGTGAGATCAGCAACTGATGCACAGTGCACAGTCAGTGTTCCTGTTCAGCCCAAAGGTGTTCAGTGGGGTTGAGGTCAGGGCTCTGTGCAGGACACTCGACTTCTTATATTCCAACCTTGACAAGCCATGTCTTCATAGAGCTCACTCTGTGCACAGGGACACGGTCATACTGGAACAGAGTTGGGCCTCTTGGTTCCAGTGAAGGGAAATTGTAATGCTACAGAGTACGAAGACATTCTATACAATTGTGTGCTTCCAGCTTTGTGGTAACAGTTTGGGGAAGAACCACATATGGGTGTGACGGTCAGGTGTCCATGACATTTTGCCCATATAGTGTACATAAGGGCTTAAAAATACCATTAAGCACATAAAAGTCCATAAAAAGTTTCAAAAACCTGAAATACCTGGAACTTCAAGGTGTTCTTGGACCTACAACTGGCTTAGATTTAGTCTCATTTGGCCACAAGGCAGTTCTTGTGGTCAAACAGAATCCAAACTTGTTGATCGAAGACATCTGTATGAAAAAAACGAGACTACATACAAGTGAAAAAACTGCCTTGAGGCGGAATAGCCTATTCTAATGAATGGTGCCAATAATTGTGAACTTGACTGTACAGAATAAGACTCTGTTTGGAACATGTCATGTTACAGCAAGCCATGGATGGATCTAATACTGTTTTCAACACGCCTTTGTCACGCTTCCCTCATGACTCTAAAGTGTGCCAAAGTGAGTTTTGTCCTGTTATGAAAGCAAATTGCATCACATTGCAGTGTTTTCTGGGAAAGTTCTGCTCTTTAGATCTTCACTGATATGGATGGCATCTAATAAATCAGCTTATACGTTTCTTCTGTGCTGACAGAATGAACAGCCCTCAAAATGGACACTGGCCAGATGTGCTCCCAAAAGGGAAGTACTGACAATGCTAAAAAGGGGTAGCTAACCTAGTACAATAGCATATGGTGCGCTAGTCCGCTAGTGTATAAGGTGTATTAATTCTTTCAGAATAGGTTTTATTTTAAAATCTATAAATAAATGTTTGATCTGTTTAGTTGTATGTAAACTGAACTGTAATGCTACAGCATCCAAAGACATTTTAGACAAGTGTGTGCTTCCAATTTTGTAGCAACAGTTTGAGGAAGAACCACATACGAGTCTGATGGTCAGGTGTCCACATATTTTTGGCCATGATCCCTAACTCATATGACCATTATCCACTTTTAAGTAAGGTTCTAACGTAGCACATTGAGTTTACGCCTCACGATTTGGCTAAGAGCTGTGGTGTTCTCTTCCCGCATCGCTAATAAAAGATAATTGAGTGTGGCTAGCGTCTGTACTTTCTTTCAATATGTTTAACCACTAGCTGGCAGAGACTTGAAGCAGATGTGTTTTAGGACAGCTTTGGGGTAGCCTTTATTGTGCTTGGTTTTCTCTAGTGTTCCACATACCTGCGTCTACCGTCAGCGCCTCGGGCAACGTGTGTAGTGCAGCAGGTGGCCGGATTCAGAACAAGTAGCTTGCACTGTAGTTACTATGATTTAATCTCGCTCATCTCTTCAGCTAAATCATCGACCTGTATATTAGATCCGCTACCGACACGTTTCCTTAAGGAAATAGTTGGAACAGTAACTGAACCCCTGCTTAAAATAGTTAACTCCTCACTTAGCAGTGGGTATGTTCCGAAACCTTTTAAATTAGCTGTTATTAAACCTTTAGTTAAGAAACCAGACCT
>CM041004.1:6694544-6716145 GCA_022985145.1 Pangasius djambal
CACTGTGTGTGTGACCGTTCCTAACCGCTCTCCCTCTCTTTCTCCGAGTTACACCCCTGAGCTGCCGGTGTTCCAGATGCCCACCACCCAAACACCACCACTCTGGACCTGTCCACCGGCGGCGCCTCATTCTGCCATGAAGACGCCTCAGATGTTTTCTATGGACTACACAAATACACATTTACACACACACACACACTCCTGTTAACCCATATGAGGATGGGTTCTCTGTGGAGTCTGGTTCCTCTCAAGGTTTCTTCCTATCTCCATCTCAGAGAGTTTTTCCTTGCCACCGTCGCCTCGGCTTGCTCATCAGACACACTCTCACACTTCATCTTACTTTTTTGTTTGTGTAAAGCTGCTTTGAGACAATGACCTTGTAAAAAGCGCTATACAAATAAACTGAATTGAATTGAATTGAATTACTAGGAGTAGGGTAACAAAAATACTGCAAAATAAATGAATAGCCTGGACAGAAAGTCTGCTTGCCCTGGGACTCGGGCTGCTGATCTTACACCCCTACGTGGACTTTTTAAGGGGAAATTACATGGGCATGTTGACTAGGAGGGTACAGCAGCTTGTGTTGGTTTGACGGTCTGTGGATGTTCTCCCTGTGTCCTCCTGGAGTTCTTCTGGGTTCTCTGGTTTCCTCCCACCTCCGAAAAACATGCTGGTGGGTTTACTGGCTTACATTAAATTGCTCATAGTGAATGAATGTGTGAATGAACGAGAATGAATGTGCACCATAGGTATAGTTTGACAAGTGTGCTAAACATGACGTGTGATTTTTGCAGACTAGAATGCTTTCGTGGCTTTGATCTGAATGGCCAGAAGTGTTTCCCAACTGTGTCCACTCTGTGGGATTCTCTCTGACCTTCTTGAACACGCTGCCTGGAACGATTTTAGGAACTGAACTGAACTGACCCACACATTGCATCTAGGATCTGCAGACACGTTCCGACACATCACACCCACACACAGTGTTCCCTAACTCCCTCATTTGAGCTGGGTGGTGAGGGGTATAAATAGTGGAAGTGGCGTTTTAACGTGGGCCAGAAGCCCACAGAGCTGCTCCACCCAAGACCTTTAAATACACTCAACCCACGCTGCCTCTCTCTCTCTCTCTCACACACACACACACACACACACACTCCGCTTTCTCCATCTATTCTTAAAGCTGGAGATGAAATCTTCTGCAAAGCATGCCACCTGTCCCACTGCCTGCTGTCTCCTCTTCTTCCTCCACTCCTCTTCAATTACACCTGGTTCGTGTTCCATCTTTACATCGCCAGGCTCTCACCTCCTCCATCTTCTGCGATAACTGCACATTAGTGCACACCTCAGTCTCAGTGTTGGCATTTGGCCACTTTCTTAAAGAAGGCGCACAGTCGAGAATTAGCTACTGGTTTTCTAAAAAAAGCCAAAGAAACGCAGACTGACGTTCAAAAAGAGACAACTAACAATATCCCAGGATGATATACTAAAGTCGCTCAAGTTAATTTACTGTTGAATTAAATGTTAATTCACAATACTGTACGAAAAATATCCTGTACTGTAAACTCAGCGCTTAGTCCACACAGCGTCTTGCATCTTTTATCTATACATCTAGCTGGAGAGAAGCTTCAGCTGCAATCTGATTGGTTACTCACGGGTGCCTGTACTGTATGTGCGCTTTCATACGCCAGTTTTTCGAAAAGAAAGAAACCTTTTAAATAGATAAGAATGCTTACTGATGAAAAAGCACCAGCCATACACATCATATATACATCATACTACCGCATCATATATACAGTGCTGTGCAAAAGTCTTACTAAAAGTGTTACTGAGCATCTTGCAGACGCAGCCGCAGCGAAACCCAGCAGCCTTCCTGCTGTTTTTTTGTGTGAAAAGTGTCTCTTATGTAATCTGCTGCTTTCTTCACTGCCATACAAACATTTTTTCTGGAACATTTAATTTGTGATGGAAAACTTATGTTTGGAATCTAAAATGTTTTTGTACTGAATCAATAATGTAGGAGTCATAAATTACAAATCTATAACAAAGTTTGTACCAAAAAAAAAATAGGGTGCCTAAGACTTTTGCACAGTGCTGTACATCATATAACCACTTACTCGAAACCACATTAAAAGGTGGGGCTGCAATATGTACTGCATTTGAGTCATTCATTCATTTATTGATTCATCTTCAGTACCGTTATCCTGGTCAGTGGATCTGGAGCATGTCCTGGGAACGCTGGATGCAAGCCAGGAATACAGCCGGGATGAAACATCGGTCCATCGGCGGGCACCTGACACACATTCACACACACACATCCAACTAGGGACAAGTTACAGTCACTAATCCACCTATTGGCATGTTTTTGGGAGGTGGGAGGAAACCGGAGAACCCGGAGGAAAGAGAAAAGTGAGAGATCAGCATTGAACCGGAGAGCCTGGAGATTAGGATATTTCGAATATTAAAATTCAGCTGATTTACCATCTAATAACAGTATTTCATCACTACAACAGTCAACTGTTTACGCCGTTACACTTTTCCACCAGTATTCCCAGGAATTCTGCCTCCCGCATTACTGAATCTTGAAAATTGCGCTCAAATTGTGATTGAAATATAAACACAATTAATTGTTCAACCCTAATAGGCAAATTACTACTAATACTATAGCTCAATCAATTATTTTATAAATCTGTTTTTAATCCCAGATTAGACGTGAGCCAATAGTGCAATTGGTTGCATAATTGCACTACTTGTCGTTATAGCGCACAATAATAGAAGGGATGTATTTATAATCGCACTATCCGTTGCACCCAGATGAGGATGAGTTCCCTTTTGAGCCTGGTTCCTCTCAAGGTTTCTTCCTCATATCATCTCAGGGAGTTTTTCCTCGCCACCGTCGCCTCTGGCTTGCTCATTAGGGATAAATTCACAGTGATAAATTCAAATATTCACAATATATTTTTTGTGAATCCATTTATTTCTGTAAAGCTGCTTTGTGACAATGTCCATTGTTAAAAGCGCTACACAAATAAAACTGAATTGAACTGAATTGAATTGAGAAGTGAGCCAAAAGCAAGTTATGCAAAACGATTCTGGTGATCAAGAGGATATCATGTTGAAAGTGGATGGAAACTGCACACTTCATCCTCCATCAAAACCCCAAGCTGGATGTATTTTAAGGAACACTCAGATAGCGCAGCAGGAAGGAACACACTTCACTTTGTCATTATTACGGAACAAAACAGGATCTCATTGTCCAGAAATGTGGTACTTTCCACTTCAGCAGATAATCGTTCTTCCCATGGGCAACACTGACGCAGTCGGCTAACGGTGTGCTAGTGCACTGGATTCTTATTAATCTGGATTACATAATGAGAGCATGAAAGGAACCAGTGAAACATAAGCACCAAAGGCTGGACTGCAATAAACACAGGATTAAAGATTGATACTGATGATAATTTCATTTCATTTCCTGGATGAACGACGAGTCTGACATGTTTCCGCATGTTGGAACAGTTACCCGTCCAAGACATTCAATGTGTGTGTCTGTGTTTGGTGGACCAAAGATTCAGGTGAATTTGTAAAAATAAACAGAAGCAGTATTTTCCCCTCTGAGCTGAAATGTGCTCCTTTCAGAAAAGGAATCCATACAGAGACTGCCAAAGTCATTCTTACATAAATGCTTCAGTTGCAAGCATTTATAATTTACTGATTAA
Source organism: Pangasius djambal (assembly GCA_022985145.1). Taxonomy (NCBI): domain Eukaryota; kingdom Metazoa; phylum Chordata; class Actinopteri; order Siluriformes; family Pangasiidae; genus Pangasius; species Pangasius djambal. Next base: position 6,698,255 of record CM041004.1, read on the forward strand.
TATTTTCCCTTTGCTATCATAGTTCTCATTTCTGGCTCTTTTTTTCCGTCTGTTAGCAGTGACTACGGTGGATAACGGTTCTCGCTCGCACCATCACAAAAGCATGACGTAAGAAAATTATTTGTGATAAACTGGAACACATGCAACTTCACAGAATTGGGAATTACAGACAGTATTTGCACAGGAATAGTTTTACCAGCTGTGCAGTCGGGAACTGCTTGATGGCAGTGTCAATCACGAAAACTCAGCTGGAAGATGGATTTTTAGGTGATTGTGCAGTAACACACAGAAAACAGTAAAAAGAACATTCAAAACAGTACATTCTCAATATAATCCATGGTCTAGTGTTCACATGGCAGACATTTTCACTGCTGATGCTGTTTAAAGAGTGTGAACCAGTCTGAGCACTGACTGGTGAGCAAAAAGACAAACAAACACCAGAACAAAACTCCATATTTAATTACTTTCAAATGATCATCGCCAACCACCGATATACCGGTCCATTAATCTGATTGGGTGAGCGATGGGTCCAAGAGCGCCTATATAACCGCACTGGTGTGTATCACGTGTGTATCACGTTGCTCATCCATGTACACCACGTAAAATTCCACTTCCTAGTTGAAACTATTACTACAGTTGTGTTAGTGACATCATCAGCGGACATGACAGATGATACTTTTCAGATACGTTTTGACTTAAAATATGAAAGCTCATCAGATGAAAAGGAAGAAGGGACGCCAATCTTACCGGAATCACCTTTAATGGGAATTTATGACGTGAGCTAGCTAGCCAGCTAGCTGATGTGCTGTAAAGTGAGCGTGGCTTCTTCAGGATCTATTCCCGCTAGTGGTGCAAACCTAAACAGAACACATGTCCATATTGTGCTCATAATGTCAGTTACCTGATATTAATTTCTTGTGTACAGATCTGTTGTATAAAAGCTACATCGCGCTCGCAGTCGTGTGGTTATACTGAACACCAGCACGGCTGTGATTACCTACCTACCCCCGGATCACGGCCGGGCCGATATTCAGGATAACCACAGCACAGTTACAGTGGTGAATATCGATAGCGCTTAAAAAGCTATGGCTCACAAACTAATTTATTCTGACAGCAGTCTTCTGTTGTCTGCTAGTGTTTTGACTATTTTGGCAAGAGTGCATGATGAAAGCTCCGTGATATTCGTGACAGACGAGAAGTTGATGGCTATCGATGACAGTTTTTAAAGTACAGTTTTAGAACAGCGTAAAATTAATTATTTCTTTTCCATCCTTCCCTTCTAGTCACTGTTTTTTGACATACTTTTGCAATGACAAATTTGCAAACACATGGCCAGGTCATCATAATCAGCTCCATATGTGGCCACTTGAGCTACCATTAAATTAGACTCTCACTTTAACCAGAACTCAGCATGCTCCCTGAATGATCTCTGACCTTTCCCAAAACATCTCGCTGATCTTCACCTTTAGACAAATGATGAAATTCTTTCAAAAATATTTCCACTCTGGACCTGGGGGATAGTCTTCAGGAGAGAATATCCCTGGTCCTAAATCCCTGTTTTTCTTGGATCCCTCTTTAATTCTCTTTTTACTGTTTTTATTCTCTCGGTTCTCTTTGGATTGGAGTGCATGACTGATGTCCCAGTCAAACATCTGGATAAAGCACGTCTGTACTGGATGTAAACATTGGGTTCATGGACACAGGCATCCTGCAGGATCGAGCACAATAGCTGATTGTTGTAAATAATATAATGCTTGTTCTCAGCTTCTCTGACATTTCTGGAGGTCGTCGAATAAAAGTGGGTAATCGGTTCTGAAATTTCATGGGGTTTCATTACGTCAAACTAGAGGCGTGTTTTAGATTGTTCGCGCCCAAAAGAATCCCTTAGCTTGGTTTATTAGCTCTTATGAAATGTCATTTAAAGCACACCAGGAAAAAACGGTCGTTAATATGATTAAAAGAATGAGTTAAGTCCAAGTGACACCAGACGAGGTGGAACACTGTGCCGTGTCCAATACACTCCTGCGTTAATAAACATGGACTTCCTTAGTTCCTCAAGCTTCATATGTCACTCCCGCACCTCCTGGCATGTGAGTAAGACCCCAGTCCCGATATACCTGCACATCAATCTACAACATACTAACGAAAAGGTTTAGAATTGAATGAACGCATGAACAACCTGGTGGAGTTGGTGAGGCCGAGTAGGTCTGCTTTCCTGACCAAACTGTCATTAGTTTTTGTTGTTTTGGGGTTTTTTCCCCCCCAACAGATCATGGATGGACACGTTCCAGTTTAGGGGGTCTTCCTGTGTGAAAAAGTCTCTTAACACAAATCCACATCTAATAACAAAAGCCCACGTAGAAGAAATACGGTCTGTAACTTATGTCGTTAATTCTTATGTATTAGGGGGAAAAAACCATCAACCAGCTTGAGAAGTAAAATCAAGGAGCCCAAGAAGTTAAATCAGGCGAGTCAGAGCAGGACATGGCGCAGAGCAGGAGCTCTTCAGTCCCCATGCGCTCATATTACTACATAACTCAATGCCTAATCTAAAAGTATAAACACACACAGGTCAAATCAATGGAATTCATTACTACTGAACTTTTCGTATCGTGTCCTGAAATGTTATACGTGTGCTTTTTGGAACCGCTGATGACTTGCTGTGTGTGCACTGTGTTAATGCAGACAGCCTCTGCTCGGCTTTGCACTGTCGGCTTTTGTTTTTTCCATCTGTGCCACCATGCTAGTTGCTAGAGCGCACACAGTGTTGCTTAATTGTGACTTTATTAAAGGCCAATAAACACGAATTTTAAAACCATGCTGTCAAAACCATTTACAGGGGAACTCTCGTACCATAGGACTTGTTATTCGGTAATAAACATTTGGCGGTAAAAGCCTGGCAGGTCTTTGATATAGATAAAAGATAATAAATAAATAAATAAATAAATAAATAAATAAAAGGTTAACTTGTAAACACACGCCTGTCAGCAAGCCACGCTGAAAAGCTCAGTGGAAACATGGTGTAGTGTAAACAGAGAAAGGTGACTTTATTGAGCTGCTTTGTATGGAAAAAGAATTACAACCTTGGAAAATGTTAGTACAAATAAATAAATAAATAAATAAATAAATAAATAAATAAATAAGGTTTTTCGGGGGGGGGGGTGTATCTCTGGATAGTCGTACTTCACTTCACCCAAACAACTTTACCAGAGTTGATTTGAAATTCAGGTTTTCGATTAGAACTGAAGAATGTTCAGGAAGTCGGTTTTTCTTTAATGTTATTTCCTCTTGCTACCTAATCTGCAGAAACACTAAGTAAAATACTGAACTGACATTTCCTGAACTTTAAAGAGAGGACATGCTTCAGTAGAGAGAGAGAAGAGGGGTTTAAAGGATAAAAATACACACACACACACACACACGATAGGTTTAGCTAAAGCTCGCCAGGACTGGGCCTCTGGGGTCCGATTCTCAAACACACAACAGAACAAGCAGATGCTCTACAGTGAACTTTTACTCATGCCAAAAAGTCATAATCACAAACTAAGGCATGGCCAGTTTTCCCTACAGTACTCCTACGTTTTTAACATCTCCTGTTGTCTTTAGATTTTGCGAGGCTGGATCTCTGCAGTTGCGGTGATTTATACAGTATATTTATAGCATTCAGTTATATGATATGAAAGGAATAACACACTCCAGAGCGTGCCGTTATATGAAAATAATGCACGCCGGAGGGGTGTGAGGCGGTACGAGTTACTCGTGAACCCGGAGTGTATTATTTTCGTATAACTGCACAGTCTGGAGTGTGTTATTCCGCTTATACCGATTTACCGATGATTATAATGTTTATTAAAGAACGGCATGTAACACATTTTAACGGTTTATAGTTTATAGACAAGTTAGCTCTTGTTCTCACTTACGTTACAGCTGCAATAAACAGTCATTCTGTCAAAAGCCTCGGTTTTTCCTCTCTCAGAAAAAAAGTCATTTTACTGAGAAACTGGAAAGCAAACACCTCTGTCCTGAAGACTTGCTGATGAACTTTGCAAAGCACCGTGACTGTTACAAAGCTCAGACACTCGAGACTTCCATAAATCTTAAATAAACATCTCCTAACAAAAAAAACTTCACCTCATCAACGATTATATGTTTTACTTTGTTAAACAGCACATTGTTTAAATCCGTATATTAGTCGTATATTGGGGGTTTTCCGTACAAGCCCCTGGGAATGAAACGATATAGAAACGGTAACGTATCAGAATGAGCGCATTAATGTTCACCTGCAGCGTCTGACCAATCAGATGTGAGAATTCAACAGCGCTATGGTGTAAGTTCCAATAAAGCTCAATCTACTTAAAAGATACGATTTTTTTATTGCTCTATTTATTCATGCTGAAAACTGCCTTAGGTTATGACAGAAATGTAAGATATTTTTCAACATTTAGTAAAAAGCACTTACGTAAGCGCGCGTATTGCCCCAGCTGGATTAAACAATTGTTAATAAGGACTGGCACCAAGACCAAGACACTGAGGCATGCACTTACTTCCAGGGGTTTCAGGACAGATATTGCATCGGACAGACGTGGCCTATTTGACAATCTGCATAGATCAGTGATCATGTGCAGTTTGGGAAGAAAAGCCATCTGCTGCAGATAGCTGCCGGTCCGCGATCGCACGAGTTCCGTGCCAAATGCCTTTTACATTCATACTGCTATAACTCCAGAAACCTGTCCGCGGTCGCAGGAGTTTCATGTTTGAAAAATACTATGAAGTAATGAAATGCTTGTTTCACTTAAATAAGCTCAAAGTCTTACTGACTTTACATTAATCTATCATGTGTCCTGTCGAAATATCTGCAGTCAAGCCTTCGTTCTTTTATCCTCAGTATTGTTTCCACTGCTGTTGCCCCATTATAAAAAACAAACTCATAACTATCCACGCTTTCATCCTCAACTTTACACAGAAAGAGCAAAGGTGCCAGTTTGAAGAACCAGTTGATTCCGGATTTACAGGACCTTCTCATTTACAGTCTCCCACACCATCACCTTTCTGAAGAGTGGAATGTCACACTACAGAGAAAGAGAGGCAGATGAATCACCAACAGCACAACGGATGACAAGCACTGCACGTCACAAAGGATTTTTTTTTTTTGTTTAAACGTAAGATAATAAAACATCAAAAAAAGTAGTTACAGGTATGACTGTTTTGTCCATCATACATCGCTGATCCTGGGAATGCCGCGCTGCGAGTGCCCGCGCAAAAAGCAAAGTATTCATGTTCAGTGACCTGTAATTTTTTTGGAAGGGGGGCGTCTTCGTCACACCCCCAGAAACGCCCATTCTACGTCGTGGTACTGAAACCCCTGAAATGTAACGAATGCCCACTAGCTTACACAGTCAAGCCTATATAAAACATGAAAGTGCTGTGCCATGCTCACACACACACACACACACACATACACACTCGTCCAAGCCAAAACGCAGTGGTTACACACCAAAGGGCAAAGCCGCCCTATCAGAGGAGAGTATATTGAAGGTTGCTATTTTTAAAGTGAATATTTCTGCTCTTTCATAAGCAGTAAAGGAGGGTTACAGAAAGCAGGCCTGTGGTTTGTGTACTTGTAACGAAAGCAGCTGCTACATGAGGTAAAGTCAACTCCGTGAACAAGGCGCTTTAACGAGTCATTAGTGTCCCTGAAAACATAAAGAAACAAGCCAAGAACATGCAGTTTTCCAGCGGCATGTTGTTTTCGTGGCTAAGTCACACCTAAACAGCACGGTGTCGCAGGAATTCACGGAGTCATGATTTGGTCTGGGCGTAGTGAGCATTTTATATTTTACACCTACAGGTTCTATTGCAGAGGAGCTGCTTTCCCTGAAAAACAAAATGGTTTCTGTGACAGTCACGGGTTTGTGGTTACCACAGCAAAGGTAACAAATTCAGCTGCTGAAAGAAGGTTTCAGAGAGGCAGCTTTTCATCCTGTGTTATACTCCCAGGATTCAGTGTTCTACACTTTAGGAGAGATACTGAGTACACAGGGCGGGACGGTGGCACAGCAGGTCACAGCTCCAGGCTGTGTAGAGTTTCACACGTTCTCCCTGTGTCCGTGTCGACAGTTGGCTTCCTCTTCACTTTTCAGTTTCCTCCCACCTCTCAAAAACAAAAACAGAGATGTAGTCCCTGGTCCCATCCAGGGCATATTCCCACCTCATGCTTAGTGTTCATGTGATAGACTCCAGTTCCACTGCAACCCTGACCTGGATATAATAGTTACAAAGTAAGGAATAACACACTCTAGATAATGCTGTTATAAAAGAATAACGCACGCCGGGGGGGGGGGGCTGGGGGCTGTGTGATGCAGCACAACGCGTAGCGGAGTGTATTATTTTTGTATAACAGCACGGTCTGGAGTGTGTTATTCCGCTTATACCACAGCAATCTGTTTAATTTATTAATGAAAGACTTGTTACAGTCTCATTTTAGCAGTTTATAGTTATTGTGGAACATCCGAGAGACAAGTTAGTTCCTGTTCTCACTCACATTATAGCTGCAGTAAACAGTCATTCCCTAACCAGCCCCCCCCCCCCCCCCCCCCCCTCTCTCTCTCTCAAAAAAAAAAAAAGAAACAGCTTGTCATTTTGCGTAGAAACTGACGTTCTGAAGACTTTACCTGTGCTGGGAACTTGCTCCTCCCACACATGTAAAATAACCGCCTCCTAAAAACAGCAGCACCACATCAGTAATTATAAATTTTACTTTGCTGTGCAACAACATTTTTTTTGATCTGTTTATTTTTAGTCTTAGGTTATGAGGGGCGTCCGCTGTACAAGTCCCTGTGTGTGAGCTGTTTCTACAGAAACAATCATTAATAAACAGTAATAAACCTGTCCTTCACGTTACAGCTGGAACTACTGTCCAATCCCTGCTGTTATATGAAAATAATGCGCACCTGCTGACCAATCAGATTCAAGAATTGAACTGCGCTGTGGTGTAAGTAAGGAATAACGCACAATAGCAAATGCTGCTATACAGAAATAATACACGCTGGCGTGTTGTGGTGTGTACTGATGGAAAGCGGAAGCAGTTGTTCTATTATCCACAGCAGTGTATTAATGAATTTAAAAAAGGTTTTTTTAACGGTTTATATTTAATATTGTGGAAAATCCGTAAGTTCTTGTTGTCACTTACGTTATAGCAACAATAAGCAGTCATTCCCTCACCAGCCTCTCCTTTTCTCTCTCTTGCCGATGAGCCAAAAAAAAAAACAAAACCACAGCTTATCATTTTCCAGAAAAAAAAGGAAAGCGTAAACTGCTCTGTCCTGAAGCTTTTGGCATTAAAGTGTTCGATGATGAGCAGCTTGAAGTACATCCACATTTCGGTGTTCTGAAGTGTGACCATTTTCCATAAAATCATGTCTCAGATGTCACTTGTCTGCAAATCAGCTGCCTACTTCCAAATTCTTCCCAAACATTCCAGGCTAAATTTCTTAGATAAACTCTGCATTTCACAAAGGGAACTTTTATATTCTGTTTATGACTTTTTCCATTCGCCACTTTAATCCACCCTTGATTTTATTTTTATTTACAGTCGCTCACTGCTGTTTTATAAGCGCTAATAGTATTCAAAAGCCTAGGTGTGTTTTATCCGAGAACTCGTGACGGACTGCAATAAACCAGTGTGGTTAAAGTGATGATGCAGGATGCTACTCTTTCAAATGCTTCATCATCTGAAAGAGAAAGAGTAAGCAATTATCGTTTTATGACCATTTCGTCTTGGCACATGACTAGGAGAAGACAGTGTGTGTTGTGGGAAATGAGAATGAGGAGGTTTCGGCTTTAACGCTGGCTCGGCATGCCGCTGGCACCGCTCATGGTACCACCCATGGTTTAAAGCGTTGCCAGCCTCCATCTTCACTCACTTCCTCTGACATGCACTGAGTTCAGTTGCCATTTTTTTTTCAAGCCCTGTTTATACAAAGCTTTATGTATGAGCATTTAGCGAACTGTAACTGAATTTGATCTCAGATTTCCACTCCTGCTCCGAGAGAGTGAGAGGGTGCTGAGAGGGCTGTAGACTCAAACACGTTTTTAATAGTCTGCGAGACGTTTGTCTTCGTGTCGGAGGCACAGCAGATGTGAAATACCACATAATTCCATCACCCAAATGAAAACTTTACCAACACACTTCTGCCAAAAATGTGCAGCAGTCCTCACTGCCTTCTCATGAGCAGAAGAGAGAACAACGCTTCAGAGGAAAAGCTGGTGGGACACATCGATGTCTATATCTGTATCTACTGCAGCTACGTATCTGCACTCTGTCCGAAGGAAATTGGAAAACTGGTCTTGTTATCCCAGGTAATTTATTTCCCAGTTTTCCTTTAGAATTAATCCGCTAATAATGCTGGAATTTTATTATTCACCGGGCGTAGTCACTGAATTCATTTGGTCATTTTCAGCTTTTGGGCTCAGAAACACAGTGTGTATGGTTCAGGCAGCATGGGCGCAACATTTCCAGTAGTGAAAACACACCGTCATGCACTTGCCATGCCCAGAGCGCGCACAGCAGAATGGCTTGATCGAGACACTGGCCAAAAATTCAGTGAATGAAGCTTTATACAAAATGGGGAAATAACCATGCATTTGTGTGGCGGCCTGGGAGAACCATTCACACAGTGAATTCTTCTGCTATACAGTTTTGAAAACAACAGACCTTCATTTAAAAAAAAAAAAAAAAAAAGTTTCGCTTTTGTATGTATCTCAACCTGAACTAAATCCTAGCATTTTTTTTTAATCTAGCTAAGGGAAAAGGGAGAACATTACATGTAAAGATTTCCTTCCGACCCCGTTATCTGATTACACACTTGGATTATACTCCTTTTGCTCCAGCACATACAGCAGATATAAAAAGTTTACACACCCCTGTTAGAATTGCTGGCTTTTGTGAAACTGAAAAATGAAACCATTATAAATCATGTCAGAAATTTTTCCACCTTTAAGTGTGACATAGCAACCAACAAAATTCAAGTGAAAAGCAAAGAAAAATGGGAAAAGGAAATGGGGGAAAAACTTACAATACCCTGGTTGCAGAAGTGTGCACACCCCTTAATTAATACTTTGTTAAAGCACCTTTTGCTCTGTAACACAGCATTCATGCGCGTTATTCCAGATCTATCAAACTGTGAGGGATCTCCTGTGCTCAGCCCTCTTCTAGTCATTCCACATGTTTCTGATAGGTTGTAGGTCTGGGTACTTACTGGACCATTACAAAACTTTAATCATCTTCTTTTTCTTCTTCTTTTTCTTCTTCTGAAGCCTTTCCTTTGTTGACAGTATCTTGCTAGAACACGACATTTTTCTATGCCAGCTGAACAGAAGCGGCACTATGGCATGATGCTGCCACCACCACGCTTCACCATGGGTATGGTGTTCTTTGGATAACAAGCTGTCGTGTTTTTGTTTATAGAACACCACAAAGGCCATCTTAATGTTTTGGAAAAATTTTTTTACCCCTCTCCTGATTGATACCTTTCCACCATGAGATCCCGTACATGCTTTGTAAGTTTTTTGCAGTCCATGGATTCAGCAGTCGGATGAAACCAAGAAACTGTTGAGAAAATTTGACAGAAACAGCTGATCTTTATTTGGAGTTAATCAGAGTGACTTTATTGATGAGAGGTGTATACACTTGTTTTTTTTTTTCCCCAAAAAACATTTTTGCTTGTTGTATCACAATAAAGGTGGAAAAAGATCTGACATGATTTACCCGGCTTTCTTTTTTCCCCCAAAACCTGCACTTTTTTTTCACAAAAACCTGCAACATTAACAGGTGTGTGTAGACTTTGTATATCCGTTGTAATAGATCAAAGCCTGATATTCACTGTGTAAGGAAATCATACTTAGCTCTCAATGTTTTAGACGTCTATAGCCATGTGTTCTCTAGGGCTCTGGCTGTTGTTTGTACAGTTTAGTGTCTCGCTCTCTCTCACACACACAAATCACAAATTAAACCAGGATGCTTGGTTTCAGTCTTGTTTATTGTGCCTATATATGCTTTGATGTGGCTTGGTGAAGAGAATTAAGAAGAAAAAATCCTTTAATAAGCAGTAATTTAAAAAAAACACATACGAAGACTATTTGTCTGAGAAATGTATGCAGTAGAGAAAAGCAAAACAGACACAAGGACATGCTAATAAAAGCACGTGTCATTATGGAGATAAATGATCACAGTACTGCATTTTAAAAACATTACTGCGCATTCACCTCTGCCTGGGAAGATTCAGCGAGTCAGCTCTCACTTGGTGTATGATACATTGTCGAGCTGATTTTTGGCACACGTACAGTAATAGTCAAGTGGCTCCACAGCAGGAAACGTCTATCTGCTCAGAATTGCTCAAATAATTTCAGGTTCATTTCTAATGTCATGTGTGGTCTGTGCTAAACGCAACATACCAGTTTCACTGTCTTCAGTCTGGCCATAACATGTGACAGAAATGTTTAACAGCCCAAAACATCACTGTCTGCTAAGAAGTCACTCAGTTTCCTACAAAATCCTGCACTTATAAGACCCCATTCAGCATTGAGGGCTTTTTTTAAGCCTCATAAAGAAATCTACAGAAATCTGGCAACCGAGCGCTTACCAGCAGCAACCACTATTTACGACGGACGTCTTGAAAATGAACTCTCTGCACGTGAATTTCCTGCCGGCCTGAAGTCCAACCTCCCACCTGTGAGCGAAAGAAAGTCTTCTTGAGGTCTTATGAATTTCTCTGTAAAGCTGTTAGTGAGTGTCGAAGGAGGGAAGTGAACTCAGTTCCTTCTTTCTTTCTGATTCTTCGCGAAGGGAAATGCAAGGAGCCTAGAGAGAGGCCAAAAATCATAGTTCCTAGCTCTGCAGGACTGTAACTGTGTCAAAGCTCGGTTATGTGTGCGATTATATGAGCTGTGTGTGGTTACAAAACACGGTTCACACTGTGTTGTCTTTGTGGCTTTGACCCATACAGAGAGAAAATAAAAGAAGAAGTAAAGCTGTTGTGTGTGAGCGAGAGAAGCATACGCAGTACTGTCATGGAGTTATGATGTGAAGAGACATGCTGTTATAAATAATCAATAATTATACATTATCAGTGACGAGACCGTGTGATGCAGACGGCTGTTACCATACCAACATTTATTACTATTCCAATCACAGCATTTCTTTTACACCACAGCAGTTTACCAACACTAACAATTTTTTGTTAATGAATGAATGAAAGAGTATACTTTTTTGACCATTTATAGTTACATTTAATGTTGTGGAACTAATGTTATAGCAGCCAAAAATATAGTCTTCCATCCTGAAGACTTTCCTGTGTCTGAAATCTCACAGGAAAGTTCACCACATCAGCACGCACATTTTTAAAATCTGTTTACGTGGAGTGTCCCTCTGTAAGTTGTTACTATAGAAAGGATAACTTATTTAATATAAGCCTGTCTTACTGTAAAAGCCGTTGTTATAGAAAATTAATTCACATTTCGACATTGACACATATCAGAATCGTAAAAAAAAAAATCAACAGCGCTGTTGTACAAAGTAGTTTTAACCACTTAAATCTGCTTTACATGCATCATATATTTATGAATAATAATATAATCTTAATCAGATAATCTAAAGTTAATATGCAGGGGTGCAGCGATGCATAGTGAGACGATGCATGTGATGTGCATCGTGGAAATGGGCGATTCTCATCATGGAAATGAGCATTCTATTAATTATACGTTGAATGCAATTGCACCGTTCGAACACCAGAGGTCCCTATCTGCGCAACCCATAGAGTGAAATATACAGATAGCACGCTGGTCACATGATCAAATTCTTTTGTTGGAGGTGGCGGCATTTTAGCCGACTTTGGAGCTCTATTTCTGGTTAAAATTACGCCTCAAGCACTGCTACTTAGTTATGTTTACTTATGTTTCAATCAATCATTTTTCCCAGGTCTGAGACTTTTTTCTTTTTTGAGACTTTTTGTTTATTTAATCAATGTATTTATTTATTTTTAAGCATTGATGAACCTGTAGAACATTTTGTTTACAATATTAAACCTCTGTTTGTAGCATTTTTGATTTTATACAGACAAAAAGGCACATTGTTTTACATTGTTCATGATTCAGAAATAAAAAAAGATGTCTTCAGTTTTCAGTCTGTCATAATTTTTCTTCATTCAGATTTTGTTTGAGACTCGAATCGAATCATGACAGAAGGGTATCGTTACACCCCTATTAACAGATGTGTGTTATGGACGACAGCACAAATTCATGAGCAAAACTCATTTCTGAAGCTCTCTTTAGGAACATATGGTCAGACTCTTTGCTGTAACACTTCATGATGGACTTATACACAGCTCTACCTTGGGGTGGTGTGTATGGAAAACAGAACGGCTGCCAACTGCTCTCGCGTATGGCCATTCTTCTGTATTCCATCTACATCATGGAATACACAGCAGCCTGGTTCTACATTAAGAAACAAAAAGCTCTCTTTTAAGAATGAGAAAATGTGTATATGTCTGTGTGTGTGTGTGTGTGTGTACACCTAAACATAATATTAATCTTAACCTCAGTAACCAAAAGGAAACAATTTTTGCTTTTTAAATAAAAGCTGTGCGCGCACACACACACACACACACACACACACACACACACACACACAGATGTCCTGATTCAGGATTCATGTCTCTTTCTCTAAAATCAAAACATTCCACAGATGCCACTGCATCCTGTCTGCTTATGGGAGTGGAACTGACATTCAATACGGAGAGAGAGAGAGAGAGAGAGAGAGAGAGATGTTCATACCCAAATTGTATGCAGTTAACTAACAATAATTAATCCTGCAGGCTACAATATTAGGGAGAAGAAAGTCATAAAAGTCTCTAACAGTACAAAACACACACAAACACACACACACAAACACGCTCGCACACCCCAGTGAGTGAAAAATGAAAGTGAAACCTCAAATACATCGGAGAGTCATTTCTGAGCACTGCTACAGATCTCAGTGCCATGAACAAATTAACACATTGTACAGCCAAATACAACAAAAGCGAGAGAGAGAGAGAGAGAGAGAGAGAGAGAGAGAGAGAGAGAGAGAGAGAGAGAACGAAACAGAGACAAGAATGAAACAATATATTTATGTTCATTTTCAATCAGTGTGTGCAGAGTGGACTGCTGTGCAAATGTTTCAACAGGCTGCTAATTAAGAAATTACAATAATTTATATGAATAATATAAAAAGGCATGTTTATGTTACAGGATGTATTACTGGACTCAGGCTTGTTCAAATCTCCAGGTGAAGAAAGTAGCAGACAGCAACAAGGGGTGCCAATAATTTTTGAGTTGACACTACTACTACTGCCACTACTGAGGCCCTGCTTACACATGGAGATAAACAAGGGGAGGACAGTGTGAAAAAGCCTAAGCACTCAAGCTGTCCAGCACAGCAAAGAGTGGTTTGAGACACAGCCGACTAATGGAGAGCAGATTCTGAGATTCAGGAGATAAGATAAGCTACTGTACTAATGTGATACTACACATGGCTTAAAGCAGTCAGTTACACTTACGAATTAAAGTGTGTGTGGGCCAGATAATTGAAAACCGAGATGACCTGAGGGATTACAGGTGGAGAAGTAGGTTCCAGATGTTTATCACATCATATAAGCCGTGTGATATGATCTGTATTTTGGCCCACCCTTTCTCTTTTTCCTGAAACACCTACCCACCCATAATACGCTTGTGACGCTACCTTTGTGGGGTATATATTGATTTGTGTGTCACATACACAAAGTTGGAAGCACACAACTGTCTAGAATATCTTTGTATGCTGTAGCGTTACAATTTCCCTTCACTGGAACTAAGAGGCTCAAACCTGTTCCAGCATGACAATGCCCCATGCAGAAAGCGAGCTCCATGAAGACATGGTGTGTGAAGGTTGGAGTGGAAGAACTTGAGTGTCCTGCACAGAGCCCTGACCTCAACCCCACTGAACACCTTTGGAATGAACTGGAACGCTGACTGCGCATCAGACCGCCTCTGCCAACATCAGAGCCTGACCTCATTAATGCTCTTGCAGACGAATGAGCACAAATTCCCACAGCCTCGCTCCAACATCTAGTGGAAAGCTTCCCAGAAGACTCCATACTAAAGACCAAGGTTTTGGAATTGGACATACTGTATGGGTGTGATGATGAGGTGTCCACAAACCATAGAGTGTGTTTTCAGATATGAACAAGGCTCCGGGCAAAAAAAAAAAAAAAAAAAAAAAAAAGAAGAGGAAGAGGAAGAGGAAGAAGGTGGGGTGAAATGATGAAGGCTTTAAGCTCTTAAAGGAAAACACCACCCTCAAACACATACTGAAATAGGAACTGGGGTACAGTCCAGGGTGTATTCCTGTCTCATGCCAAATGGTCCTGGGACAGGCACCGATAATGCGTGTTTAATGAAGGATAATGCGGTTAATGAAGGTGAACATATGAAAGGGCCCAGGTGACCTTGATTTAGGAACAAGATTGCAAGGTTCATTATTGGGCCATAATGGCAGGAACTTAAGTGGCAAAGACGTCTCAACCAGCTGTGTTTCAACAGGAACAGTGACTAAAGTGATATCTGCATTTAGACCCGTGGGAAAGACCCCAATAAATATGGATGGTAATTTTGGTTAAAAGCAGAAATTCAAAGATAGAAGAGCAGCTGTTCATTAGGTGATGGAAAATGTCAATCCGATGTGGAAAAAATTGATCTGGTCAGATGAGTCACGGTTTAGCGTAATCTCGACACGTGGATGAGTGCATGTGTGGCATGTACCAAGAGAATGGTACAACCCTGAATGCATGACCCCTAGAGTGAGGGGGTCTGGCGGCTCTGTTACGCTGTAGGGGGTATTTATTTTGCTGTCAGGGTTTGGATCACTGTAAATCAATACAAAGTTCTTCTGACTAATCACTGAAACATTTCTATCCCGACAGGACTGGTCTCTTCCAAGATGATCCCAACCCTGTCCACTGGGCACAAGGGCTCACTGAATGGTTTGGAAGATTTTGGACTGATGTTAGACAACATTCTCCACCACCTTCAAAACATCAACTGAGGCAATATCTTTTGGAATGATTGTGTTTGTTCCTCTAGTACAAGTCCAGACTTGTAAAATCTATGCCAAAGTGCTGTTCTGGCACCTCGTGGTGGCCGTCTGTAAACGGGGTTAAATCCTGTAACGATGTCATGACCATAACACTTATTGTACAGACGTCATCCTGCAAGTAAATTTAGTCTCACAGCTCACTAAATGCCCAAGGCAAAAGACTGACTATAATATAACAAACAGGGGGGGGGCTCTAACATACTAACACTCAGGAAGAGCTATGAAATAGCTGATTGGGTGAATCAGGTGTTTTAGCAGCAAGGAAACGCTTAAATATGCAGGATAGGTGGTACTCCATGACCAGGGTTGGAAACCTGTTGTCTAACTGACCTTTGGGTGCCCAGGGCCACTCTAGACTGAAGCATGACCACCCCTCTGGCCTGTCCAGTTAGACATGATAGATTATAGGATAGACTATAGCTGTGATAGGCTAGTTTGCATAATAATGAAATGCCAACTAATTTGTAACTCTATGCATAGGCGTTAGCTAAAAGGTGGTCACAGGTCACCATTGCCACCCCAATGCCAGTGAAGCATGACCACCCCTCTGGCCTCCCCAGTAATGATAGTGATATAACCCATAACCCATGTTAGGCTAGTCTGAATAATAATAATAATAATAATAATAATAATAATAATAATGAAATGCCCACTATAACTCTGGGAAAATTTCATCATTGTCCAATGGTGAGGACTGTCAACGAGTGTGAGATCGTGCAGGAACAAGCGAGATTAGCTATCTAACACAGGAGTGAACTATTCCCTCAGCCCCTGACCACAACGGACCAACAGCTGAGCGACCATCAGTCAACTGCTCACTGAGCAAACAAAACACTGCATTTCTTCACTTTGTTATGAGCTAAATATATAATGCTTGCATACCTCATTAGCTTTAACCTAATGTCATGTTAGCTTTTTGTTAACTTTTGTTGTCATAGCTAAGCAACAGATGTTTGGTTGTATGCCTTTATGTTGATGAGGATCCTACTTAGCCCCATTATATCATTTTCTATGGATGTGGATTAGTATTTTACCCCACCCTAGACTGCCACCCCAGTACCGTCATGTTATTAAATTGCTATTTTTTATGAGTCAAAAAAAGAAGTGTGTAATGAATTGCTCTGAACACCTCACACAGGACGGCGTGCACAGTGCGCATGCGCACGGCATGAGCAGCTGTTTGCTCACTCCTCACCTGTCCATACTCTCCCACACGTGAGCGGTAAGAATAACAGTAAGACTCCAGAGTTGTGAAGGCGAGGAGCGAGAAAATAATAATCTACTAATTCAAGAGTTTCATCTTTACGCAGCAGGACACAAACAGCGCACTGGGTAAGAGCACAGGTTTGCTATGTTAGTAACAGCACACAAAGCCCTGCAGACACGCTTTATCTGTGTCAGGATACTCCAAACTTGCTGTAACTTGTAAAAGCGCAAGAAGTGTGCTCAAGCCCAAGCACACGGCGGAAACGCTGGAACACCGAAACAACCAAGCGAGAGCAGGCTTCTTACCGAGATAGTGGCGCATGTCGAGCAGGAGCTTCGGAGGTCCGCCGTTGAGCTGGTAACAGAGCGAGCCGAGGCTGAAGAGCAGCAGTGCGGCCATGCAGAAGCCATAATCACGCAGTGACCAGCGCAGCCACAGGGCCCACAGCCCATCTCCCCTTCTCCCGTTCCGCTCTCTGCCGTGATTGGCAGGCTGATGGTGGTTTAGTCTGGGGCTGCCGCTGTGATTCTTCATCGTCTCCTTGCATGGAAGCGCTGAGAGCGGTCGTCACCCATCCGCAGCTTTAGCCACAAACTTTGTGTAGCGCATTTATAAACACAGAACCTGAAAACGAGCCTGTCCGCGCTCACAGCTACTTACTGGCTCTCTTCTTGCTCAACTGTTTTTCTGTGCTGAAGTAAAGCGGGGAATCCATCCTCTGTTCCCGGGTTAGAGCCGGTGTCAGGTTACTGAGCCAGGAGGAAAAGTTCAGGCGGAGGATGTGCTGTGACCGGCTGCGCCACAGCGCCACCGTGCGGCCGTGGACTTAACCACATTTACCCTTTACCCAGACAGGCTTCTAACTTTTAATTAAAGGGGCATTAATAAGAAATTGTTTTTTACAAGACTGAGGTCTATCGGTTTTTGAGCCCCAGCCATCAACACAAAGGAGGTTCAACTCGAGTTAGCATTAGCAAGGACTGTCATAACACCACTTTCAAGCGCACTATAAAACACTAAAAACACTATAAAACACTATAAACACTCAAAATCCAGCTCATAATGATTTGTGGAAATAAGTGCAGTCGCTATCCTTTTTGTCTCATGAGCTGTTATAAGCGCTAAGCTGTGGTGTTAGCAGGGTGAGGAGAGAAGAGCTCTAATTGTATTGACATGATAAAGCGACCCTGGGTTTGAGAGCGCTATATAAATAAAATATTATTATTATTATTATTATTATTATTATTATTATTATCATCATAGAGCTTACTTCTGAGTTGTTTGTGTTTAAATTTAAACCCATCCTTATGAGCTAATAGCGATGATAAATCAATTAATCAATAAATCAGCCACTTTGCTAACAGTAGGTTTGTGATGTTAACCGCAATGTAACTACATTAAAAGCGAAAGGCCTCAGACCCGCTGCTTTATAGAGCCCTGGACCCCATTCTGAGAGCCAGTGCTCTGTGCTTAAAGAGAAAACAATACACACACACAATACACACAATATACACAATA
>CM041004.1:6720876-6733394 GCA_022985145.1 Pangasius djambal
AAAAAAAAATCATTTGTACACAGATATTTTACAATAGATACTGTAGCAGGACACTGGCTAAAGCAATATGCAAAAGAGTATTGCTATTTTTATATATAGTACACCTAATAATTTGAAATGAAAAACAAAAAAAAAACAATAAGTTATTTAAATATCAATTACATATACAGAATGTGCAACATGTCCACAATTTCATATATGTAATTAGAATCATTTTAAAGAACTTTCAAACCAATTCGATGTAATTAACTTGTTATGGTTCAGTCTCTAATTAATGAATGTTGACAGGGAAAAAACACTTTAGTTATAAACCAGCATAACCCACTGCACTCCTCCACATAAAACCTGAATGTAACTGTCCATCTGTGGACATTAACATTTACTAATTTGTTCTTCCTGAAAAAAAAAAGCTCCCTTTAATCTGTATATACTTGAATATAAAGTGCATTTTATAGTAATTAGTAACATTTTATGAAATATTTATATACATTTTATAAAACTCCCCATAATACCATGATTGCATTGTTAAAAAGGCATTCGTTCTGATTTTCTGCTCCTCTTTAAGACGCTAAGTCTGAGTTTGGGTGCTATGATAATCCTAATGTAAATTGTAAATTGTGCTGGAATAGTTAGAAAAAACATTGCTTGTAGGAAATCCATCTCTCCCCAAAATGTGCCATAGTCAAAATTCTACGTTAAAATTCTACGTTATGAAGCGCATTCACAGGAAACCTGTGGCGGAAGCTTCACTTAAACAGGTTAGAAAACATGTGCAGTCATTGATATGGTATATAGTTTTCTGTAAGGAGACATTTAATCATCATTTTTGTAAGGAGTCTCCAGTGTCAGAACTTTGTAACAGTTAGAGGTAAAACTTAAAGTAAGTTTTCTGGCATGGAGGACTTTTTTCCTGTGCTTTCCTAATAACATGAGAAGCTGCTTTTGTTGTTGTTGTTGTGTTAACTTCGAGAGAGGGAAAAAAGAGACACTGGTGAGGGAACGTATAAAAGGTTTACAGCAGTTTTAGCTAATGAAAATTATAACTCAATGTCATTCCACAACATTAAGTGTAAAAACAAAAACCTGATTTAAAAAGTACAATCCCTTTAATGAATAAAGTTTGTAATCATTGGCAAATTGCTGTAGTAGAACAGGAGTAAAATACTTTGTTGCTGTTATTGGAAAAGAATACATTTCAGGGAGGTAAGAGTAAGTCGGCATTGTGTCAGGCCACATCGTACCAACGTATCACTGACTATTTTCCTAAAACAGCACACCCCATCGTGTCCTATTCCTTATTTAGACAAGCTTCCTTGAGGTTTTAACTCCTAACTAATGGGTAGAATCCCATCCTCCAGTGCCAGATGTGTGTTTGGATTAAAAGACATGCCAGCCTGCTTCCAACTCTGTCTCTTTTTCTCTCACCCAAAAAAAACCCTCTATAGATACAGACAAATGTTCAAGTGTTACTGAAAAGGAAAACATTGTCACGGGTCTCTTAATGTAGAGACTCATCAGTCTGGAGTGTCAACATCTACATCTGTTATAGCAGATCTTCTTCATTGGACTGGATCCCCAAAGACATTTTTCTAGCAAATAACCTACAGGAGGATGAAGGAATCTGTTTCTCTGTGAGCCCTTTCTAAATCTGATTTGTTCTGAATTTTCAGACTGTGCTTACACTGGTCAAAGACAAAGTTTTGGAGCAAGTTTAAATATCAGCATTTACATACTGCCACAGTGCTGGGGAAGTTTTCCTCAAAGCTCTAAGACGTCTAGAAAATATACATTAAATACAAGCAAGTTATCGCTGTTGCATCACCCGAACAAGGCTGATTATTACTGTCGAAAGCATGTGTCAATCGTTTCATGATGGCAAAGGTAACATAAAAAGCTTAAAGATATGTAACTGATTCAGTAATAAATGATTTATCCCAGAACAGAAGAGTAATGAATGTTAGATACTATGTATTAGAAGATTAAATGCTATCTGAATATACACTATTTTCTTTAACTAAGCGAAGGCAAAAAGGCTTTACAATGCTTTACAACTTAACCACTTGGCACTGAGTAAGCTGAAATGGCTTATGGACTATACAAATATATTCCCTCCTGCAAATAAAATAAAATATGCATAATTCTGACCTATAGCAACATTGTGCTTGAGCATTAAACGAACATTCCAAAGTGGACCGATCAAAGACGTAGCCTTCAATATTCATATCTATGAGCTGAGAAGTTGCGTATGAACCTATTAACCTGCAGGAAATGACATCGCTTTGGCCAGGCTACAACATCGTTCTGTGCTAGAAGAAGCACAAAATGTTCTTCTTCCTCACAAACAAGTTTTCATCAGAACAGAAGAAAACAGTCTTGAGTTAGTCTAAATCTTTACAAAATCTCAAAAACAGTGAAAATCAGGTCTTTTTTTTTTTTTTTTTTTTTTTAAGGCAACCCCTTCAGGATTGTTACAAAGACCCCCCTGGAAAGTCCACCACTAACAGGTCATGGAAGCCACACAAGTCCTTTCTGTAAACATCAGCAATACAGAGCTAAAGAAAAGGACAGAACAAATGCTTGGAAGAAGGAGATGATGATATTTTTCATGAAATGCTACAGAGAACCCAGTTTCATTCCTTATTCCTCATTCCACTCCAGCACTTGGTTTGCCATTGGGAATTCACTTGATGCGTTTCATCATCAGATCAGCGCAGGCAGCAGCTGTGGCTGTTCATAAAGCAGTCATGTGTTGTTAAGACTGTGATGCATTGTTAGCTGTGATGAGCTGGGCTTCATTGAGCAATCGGCGGATGTGTCTCTCCTCCTGTAGCCCTGCCTTGCGTACTGCTGCCTCAGTAAGAGCAGACAAATGGCCCAGCGTGTCATAGCCCGCTGCCAGTAGGAGGTCAGAATACATGGGCATGCCAATGGACACCAGCCAATCGGAAATGGAGCTTAAGTGCACTGGAGACATGGGCTTCCGACACATGTCCGTCAAACCTCCAGAGGGAATCTGTGGAGAGCAGGGAGGAGAAATATCCAGAATTACTATCAGCCTGTATGTGCTGAAATATGTTGAAAAATTCATCATTCACTTTTTTATTACAAAGAAAAGAATACGTACACATGAAATGAGAAATGTTTGACATTTATGTGATTGAGTTTTTTTTTTTTTTTTTTTTTTTTTTTTTTTTTTTTTTAATGCCCAGATGACCAACCAGTCTTTTCCTGTTCATCAAATATGTGAGATTAACTCTTTTTCTCACCAAAAGCTCTTGAATTATTACTTATACATAAAAATGTTAATTAAGTAAACATTTAAAAACATTTCTAGGAGTCTATATCTTGCACCAGAAATCTGCATTACTGTGTTTAATAGTTTTATTTTCCTGCTGGAAACTGGTGTATGAAAATGCACACACGTATGCATTTAAGTGTGGCCATCCAATTAGACTACAATCTTCAGTATTCTGAGAGCTGTAGCCAGAAAAGTGTACAAAAGATGGGTTGTAGGTGGGGAATCTGAGGCGGAGACTAAAGGCTTTTCAGTGAAACAAATTTTGCAAGGGTCGTGAGAAGCACACATAGTCACATAGTGTGTTTGGGTGCAGAATACAGCCAGCTTTCAAAATGACAGCCAAAGCCTCCACACGATGTCTGATTTTTTCCTGAAATGATGGCATATTATAAGCCTTGGGACCATTATCTCCACAAGAAGTATACTGAGGCCTTAACTTGTATCAAGCAAATCAGACAGGGAAGGAGATTCAAAAATCCTGATATACAACAGCATTCCAAAAAACACTTGGAGCCAATTTGGTCACTCGGAGTGAGGTTGCAGATTGGAAAGGGAATACATTTTATATGAAGATGTTTTCTAGCAGTTGGGTGTAAAAACAGACAACTTATATAACAACATATGGCCTGGAATTTTGGAGGTGACATCCCAAGCAGCAGCGCAATCAGTTACACATCATTACTAAAGTCAAGGGCTCTGTACCAAGCCTGCTGGAGAGTAAGAGAGTTTCATGCAGAATTTGAAAGAAGGGAGTACATTTTAAGTCCTTAGTACAGCATGAGAGTGGAGATTGTAGACAAGTCACTGTTGAACTGACTTACTACCATTTTTACCCTCCAAGTGCACCTGCTTTTAATAAAGCCCTCATGTGCATGCCTGCATTTTATAGTTCAAAAGGTTGCTTACAAGTGCCCACTAAATGAAGCCTTTGGCAAAGCCCACATCAACGAGACCCAAAGAGTGGCATTATACCAAAAATGCCTTGCAGTGTTGGCTAGGATCAATCACAGCAAATGGGTTTGTTGTGAGCAGAAAGCAACATGAAACATCATCAAACATTTCTTTAAATATCTTTTTATTTAACTTGTCATTAAGGATCTTTAGAATTGCAACCTTATTTAAAATAGAAAAAAAAAACAAAATTGATAAACCCCTTAAACCCCCAGGATCGATGCAAGCATTTGAGTGAGTAATGGCACATCAAGTATACATCGATGCTGTATGTTTTTTTAACTGCAATTTTGTTCTAGGACTCACTTTGTGCCAATGCTTTATGTCACCATGTCATTTAGCACTTGTCATTTAGTAAGAACTTAAATATAAACATTTAGGTGTTGGGAGAACTTTAATATATTGTTCCTTATTTAACACATTTTATAAACCCTGTTGTTTTATGTCATGTATGCATGAGAACCATGACTCAAAATGAATTCTACCTTTTATTATTTCTTAATTCATGTAAGAAGCCTTGTTTTTTAAAATATCAAATCAGCTCTGTAGTGATTTACAGAACCAGTTACTCACAGCCATGCGGTGCTCCTTGCGCAGATGCTTAACTCTGATCTGGTCCAAAGTTGACGCCACATCTTTCAGTGGCTGCTGGAAGTCCTCAGAGTATCTCTGCACCAAGAGCTGAGGAATACCGCAGCGGCCATGCTGGACGAAAAATACAGAACGTGTAAGAGGTGCTTAGATATTAGCCGAGAAAGGTATTAACAGGACATGGAGCAGCTTACTATTCAGCTTCATGATGAGAAAGCAATGTGAAAAAAAAAACCTAGGCATTGCCTTTTCTAGTCATCAGAGACATCCTACACCTGATACCTGATATCCGGAAGATACTACGACACAAGGAATTTTTATAGGGATAATGGAATTAACATTACCTTTGCTTTAGTCTAAGCCTGAACAACAACTAAAATTAGCAAGCCATAAAGTTTACTTCATGTGGTTTCTAGTGGATTTTAAGTTTGACCAGAAAACAGCTCCATATGACAGCATGCCTGGAGACGTAGGCTTACATAGAAACAAGCAAAACATTATGAGGTAGTTACAGAATAACTAGGCTATTGTAACTCAATCATTTGTTTAAAATGATAAATAATGTGACCTAATGAGTCATAACCCTGGGAGAACTGGCATGATGAACAGGCTTTTAAGTCTCTGAGGTAATTTCATCTGTTGGAACATTTGTCATGGAGAAACCCTCGACTTCCATTTGGAGTTTTTAGAAAAATGAAGGAGAATGCCAAACAGATGTACTTACAGGACTAAATGGAAGCACTACTGCATGTTTGCTATGTGATGTGTATCAGATTAGTCACGTCACCTTCCACATTTGAAGAAAAGATGAGTCATATGCAATACAATATGACAACCATTTGACTAGAATCCAAGTTCAAGAGACAAGTAATATTTCTGAGCATTTTTTCCAGCACAACTAAGAAAGCTAGAACAGCCAATATGTATTTTATCTTTAATTCAAAACAACTTCACATACTCTTTTTTGTGAAGGTCATGCCAAAGTGCCAATGAAACTAGCTTGGTTGATGTTAAAGAGCAGTAAATGTTTCTTGTCATCCTTAAATGTAAATGTATTGTTAGACTGAGACCACGGAGGTATTCAAAACACTACCCTTCAGGCCCTCAGGCCATTAATAGCTTAGAGTTTAAGGCTCTTAATTGGAAGGCTGTGATTTCAAATCCCAGTAATGCCAGAGAGCCTCCCTTAACCCTTAGTTGCCTGGGTTGTATCTTTTCTCCATCGTGAGTTGCTTTGGATAAAAGTGTCTGCCAATTAAATAACTGTGAATGGTCCAAAACCATCATGACCTGTATTTACAAATGCACATCCAGCCCACCTACTCCAACAGACTAAAAAGCATAAATTATACAAATACCAAATCCACAGTTATGTTCTTTCCACCCAGACTTTCCCCCATATTGGCCCTGTCACGTGTGGTGTGGGCTCCTAGGTCTAGCTCAGTGCTATTGCTGGCATGGCGCATTAGACTTGTAAAAAATACAGCATATGTGCTGGTTATGTCTAGGGCAAACTGAGCATTTAATAATGCAACTATCAAAAGAAAAGCAGGTCTCAGCAGTGCCATCTTGCAATTAATAACTGTCACCTAGTTTTTGTTTTAATCTAATGACTATCTGCAGTTTGATTAATGGGTGGAAACTAAATGAAATATTACAAAGAACGAAAAGCAGTCGCAACCTTGTACACCACTTAATGAAGGAGGAAAAAATGAAGGGAAAAAACAGTAAAGTTCTGTGCTCTTTGGGCCTAAAATCCATTTTAATTCTAGCTCTTATCATTGCTCTTGTCCTTGTTGTGTAGTTATGCTGAGAAGCTCCATGTCACCAGATCTGTCCATGACAGCAGCTGACATTCCTTAAAGATGACTTAAATTTTGGGGCTCAAAATGAGAAGTCAAAACATGTACCTATCAATGTAATGATCTATGACTGTTATAATGTTACAAATGGTGAACTGCTGCCAATTTTTAAACGGTACATTTCTTTTTATGTGCTTTTTTCTTATGTATAAATGTCAGAACCAAAATTCAAGACTTCTAATACATGGCATGAGTTCTAGGGTAATGGTGAAGGTGTTTTATAGGACTCACAAGACCATGATACCAGCTTATGTTTCGCATTTGCTTTCACCTTCTATTCCTCATTGTCATGAATAATTCTGTTGTGAACTGATAGTATTTCTCTTACCTTGTCCGAGTAAGGCTCTGCCATAAGATCGATGCCCTCTGAGCCAAGCTTCTCCTCCAGTAGTGTCTCCAAATCAGTCATTTTGGCATGGGAGATCTTCCTGCCAAGGGCTACCTTGACTCCTTGTATCTGTGGGCAGGCAGACTCAGGCAGGTCAGAGAGCCAGGGTGGTGGTTTCTCTAAATCATCTGGAGACACTGAAGTGGATGGAATACTTTCAGAGGGGCTAGTAGGACTACTTATGGGTTTAGAAGACAGAGTTGGCGTGCCTGGACTAGAATTTGGCAGGGCCAAAGATGGGTGTCGCAACCCATTTACTAGGCGCTCTTTGGATTTTTTGGCAGGAACAGGAGGGGGCACAGGAGGCTTTTTGGGGTGAGTGCGAGGAGCTGGGCTGGTTGGGGCAGAGCCAGGCTGTTTATCTGGAGCATGGCATGAAGGCTTGTGCAGCAGCTGGGTGGGCACTAGAAGTCTCTCGACTTGATCCTGGTTTGCTCTACACAACTCTGTTTTTGAGTCTAACTGAGATTCTCTACTGTTCTGAAAGCTGGACTGGGGAATTGCAGAGTCTGGCTCTTCCTGCCTTTCACCACCATGTGGGGTCTCATTTCTTTTCTCCTTGATCTGGTCAAAGGCGTGCTGCCACTGTATGTCCCCCAGAGAGTGAGATCGTTTCCAGCTCTCTGGAGCATCTAAAGTCCCATCAAGCTCCTCACAGCTGCGACTGGCTGGCATTTGACGCCTTGTTCCTGATCGAAGGCCCTTCCTGAGGCCCAGAGAACGCAGGCTGAAGCCCTTGATAGGCCGGGGAAGAAAGTTCTTGGGGAATTTGCGTTCTTTCTTGGACTGATGCTGAAGCTCCTCAGTGGATCGGCTGATGGGAAGCGTGGGGAAGTCCAGAGACTGGACTCGACCAGATTCAAAGCCAGAAGAACGGCGACTTGAGCGAGATGCTTTACGAGGCTTACCTGTAACACACGAGCTTCAGTTTCAAACCTTCAGACTTGTATTTAAATATTGTATACACAGTTTCCAGTTTATTAGAAACACATTCCTTGTAGCCACAATAATATATAGGCCTACCTTTACTGTTATTGTTCTTTTGCTTTGCACTGTTTTTTAACCCCTACGCTATCCTGTCCATCATATGACCACACCATTCACCAGGTAATAACTGAGTGGTGCACTGCTCTCAGCATAGCAGTGACACACACATACACTTTATTCCAAACGTATGTGGACACCTGACCAATCACACCCATATGTGGTTGTTGAACAGCCCATTATAGATTTAGTCTCTCTTTATTGTTATAATAACTTATACACTTTTGGGTAGCCTTTCCACTAGATTTTGGAGCCTAACTGTGGGGATTTGTACTCGTTCAGCCACAAGAGAATTAGTGAGGTTGGGCAAGAAGGCCTGGCATGCAGTCGGCGTTCCAGTTCATCCCAAATGTTTTCGTTGGGGTTGAGGTCAGGGCCACTGACTTCAAGTGTAGACCACTCAAGTTCTTCCACACCAACCTTGGCAAGCCATGTCTTCCTGGAGCTTGCTTTGTGCACAGGGGCACTGTCATGCTGGAACAGATTTGGGCCCCTTAGTTCCGGTAAAGGGGAAATCTTGATGCTACATGCATAGACATTCTAGACAATTGTGTGCTTCCAACTTTGCAGCAACATTTTGGAGAAGACTCATATATGGGTGTGATACATCCACATACTTTTGGCCATACAGTGTATTAGTGGTATGGTACAAGCATGTGGCAGTGCTCTTGGGGCTTTTAAACATTGGGGCTTTTTAACACTCACTAGTCATTTCATTAGACAACTACCTTATTGGTCCCCCATGTAGGTGTACAATTAGAGACAATAGCTCACCTTTTCCATGCCTAATGCGTGTTAATTTTCCTCAAGGTATATGCTAGGTATTTGTGGTTGAACAGCCTCTTATGTGCTATAAAAATTCTGGAAATTGGTTTAAATTTACTTGCACTGTACACTTTATCATATATAAGAAGATCTGCAAGACCTATCTAATTTAAAAAATTATTCTGTAAATCTATAAATGAGAAAATTGAACAATATACTTTTTTACTCATGAGATGTCATTTAGCAGACCCAAACATTGAATACTGTTTATAATAATGTGTACTTAACCACAGTGAATATGAACCAGAGTTTGTTTTAAAACTGGATGAGCATAACAGAACCCTGAGATCATTAGAATGAAGCATATACGTATGTGTAGAAAATGTGTAGAGATCAAAGAACATTGGTGCGACAAGCATTACATGAAATGCCTAAAGAAAGTCATGCAACAGAGATGAAGGTTATTTAGAGTGGCACATGAGCAATCAGCAGCTGTAGTCCAACTAAAATTGAGAGAGACAGGATACTGCATGGTTTTGCAATCAAACCCAAGTAGAACTCATGTTTAATAAGAATTTTGAGTGTGAAAATAGTGGTTTTTATAAAAAGAAAAGAAGCATGGAAAGAAAGATAGACCAAAAACCAGCAGAAGGACAAGAAGGATGTACAATGTTTAGATCATTTTGGGTTTATTTTCCATTATGGCATGTTATTTCCCATCCCTCACAGACAAAGTGGGTCAGTATCATAAGATGCCATATGAGTGTTAAGAAGACAGGAAAATAAAATATTTAACATATTAACTTAAGCACAGAACAACAATAGTATCTGAAATATGGACCCACATTCCAGTCCCTGCAGCATAATATATACACATATAGACTTCTTAATAAAAATCTCCAGCAACAAACTTTGCTCTGTACAGACTAGTTTCTAAAAAATCTAACTCCGAGAATCATTTTTAAGGCACTTTTAAGGCACAACAAAGCCACTGGACATGCGCTCACACACACAACATTCCTAAAATAGCACAGGGTATTGATGATAAACAGAAAAAAGACTCTAGATTCTCAGATACAATCTACTTCACAATACAGCTCTAAAGATTCAAAGCTTAGGAGTCTGTAAGCTACATTCTGCATCTGCCTGCATGCCTAACTGTGCATCTTTACACTCTTCACTCTACCAAGGTTTCCATCCACCTGTTTTATGCAAATTTGAAAGTTTGTGCCAGACACTTAACACCTAAATATCACTAATGTTTTCACACTCAACTGAATTGCCAAATAAAGAGAAGATGCAATCAGGGTTGCTGGAATCGGATTTTTTTTTTTTAAATAATGTCCCATAAAATTTATGACGACAACAACAGAGAATTCTGAGTCTTCTTCACTTGGAACTACATTCACTTAGTGATTATCTTGTTGTACGCTTCAGTATATTCACATTATAGTAGCATGTTTGCATGTGCTAAACAGCTAGATGGAAACATACAGTCTCTGCGTCTTACTAATACCCAGAAGGGTTGAGAATGATGTAGCTTAAAAACATGCGTGTCAAGAGTGATGAAAAAGTAGGGCTAGAAGATGAGAAGTGGAGTCTTTAGATGGAGAGGTGTGATTATCCGGCCCATAAAGAAAGACGGGAGAAAAGGAAGAATGATGAGGAAGCCAGGACAGAACGACAGCATGGCATTCAATCCTGAGGTCATGACGGTGTCTCATTGGCGTTAGCAAGTGTGGGCAGGAAAGAGGCGTGGTCTACCAAAGAGAGGTGGATGTCATGGTGATGGTAATGCTAGGTTGGAGATGAGGATGCGATGGAGATGCTAAAATAATGCCTGGTTACCATTCTCCAGGTTTTCGCTGCTTTCATAGCAACCAGAGTCCCGCGGGGAGTTAGCAGCCAAGCCCCTCCCCTCACAGAGGAGTTTTTCCTGGGAGCCAGAGAGGGCACTGCGCTCGGGGTCACTGCTGCCTGTAATGGCACACACACAGTGTCAAAGTGTGCATGTTAGGGCTTTTAATTACATACAGTATTTAGTATTGAGATGCATTACTGAGCCTAGAGTGGAATACAGCACAGACAGAACTACACTATTGCATAAACCACAAAATGTGAAAACTTTTGGTCAAACTGTTTGTGGGAGTGAGTGGGATTGGACACACTTTCTTCCAGAGTGGGCAGGATTGATAAAACTTTGTGTGGGGTGAGAGGAATTGGGCACACTCTCTGCAGGAGTGAGTGGGATTGGTCGGGATTGATCAAACCTCCTGCGGGAGTGAGCGGGATTGATCAAACCTCCTGCAGGAGTGAGCGGGATTGGTCAAACCTCCTGCGTGAGTAGATGTAGGATTAAATGTCCCACACACACCTCCACAGTGTAGATATACTCACTGTCATACTCCTGTAGTAGCTCTACAGCAGTGAGCAGTACAGCTCTCTGTTGAGGGTCTCTGATGTTCAGCTCATCCAGGTCCTCTTCCTCAAGCAACTTAAAAGTGTCCAAATCCTCATAGCCATTAAACAAGAATGTAGGCATGTGCTCCTGAAAAACACACACACAAACACACACACACACAAACCATCACACCACTGTATTTGATCAGAGCTGAAACTCCAAACACAGGTTCACTCATCATGTGGTCACTCTGTTTTGGTATGTCTCTCACTTAAAAGGGGAAAACGACCTTAGACCTGCCTGAGTTTTCTCAAAATCATTGTTTTAACATTTATCATCTGCTTGAATTACTTTTGATTAATCAAAATAGGGACTAAAATATACTTTAGCCTATGATTGTGCTTGTTCAGATAAAACTAGCTACCCAAGTATTTTATGCTGTGGTTTGACATGCAAAACTGAGACAATGGATATTATAATCTTTCTTTACTGGAACTGTTTTGACTGACTCCTGGTCCTGCTCGTTTCCTTTTTTTTTGTAAAACTTAAGAATCCTGCCATCACATGTCGAGTTCAAGTAGCACAAATCCAATACAGCTGTAAGACACTGTGAAAGCGGCACATTCTAGGCGTTGCTGGAGCTGAGTGGGGTTTTTCTTTTCTTTAAACACATCAAAATTAAATCAACACAATTCAATGAAAAATAAAGTGAATCCCAAACACTGTACAATTTCACTTTGTGCATTTTTCTGTGTTAATGTATGGGTGCACAGCTGTTCTCCCTGACACAGTTTATTTAGTCTTACTCATAGACTCAAAATAACAATTATATATAAATACATATGTATATATTACCCCCACCACCCCCCCACCACACACATGTGTGCACCCACACACACGGGAGGTCTAAAGAGTGGATTGCTATCTTTGACTGTTTTGGAAGCCATTATATGTACGGTTGAATTTGACCTTCGTTTCCATCTGGGGGAAAAAAAAAAAAAACATGTAGGAGAGTCGCAGTCTTTCATTACCACAAGGACCACCTCCATTCTCTCTCCATCTCACTCATGTTCTGTCATTACAGCTTCAGGCAAAATGAAGAAGAAAGCTCTAGACTCAACACACTGCCTCTGATAAATCATTTTCATGAATAGAACTGTGTGTGTGTATCATACCTGCAGTTTGAAAGAGTCTATACGAGTCTATATATGAACTATG
>CM041004.1:6733494-6791816 GCA_022985145.1 Pangasius djambal
CTCTCCCTCCTCTGAACATGTCCAAACCATCTTAATCTGGCCTCCCTAACTTTGTCCCCCAAACCTCCAACATGAGCTGTCCCTCTGATGGACTCGTTATAATTCCCAAACTTCCACCATGAAAAAAACTAAAGAAAATGCCACCTGAACTTGGAATTGCTTCTCGGGAACTTGGGATGGTCTCCTCGACTCCTGAGTTCCTCCGATCAACATACAGACGTATTCTACTGTTAAATCTATAACACTGGCTATAATTTATACATTGATGCTGTTTTGAGGAGGAAAATATACACTCTCATCACAGTTAGCTGGCCAGCTTGTTGCTAACAAAAGACGAACATGGAGGCATCCATATTTTTTCCCAACTTTGTAGCTTGAATACAGAGGTCAAAAATGATGACAATCCCTTGTATGAGAAGACACGTCCATCTCATTGTGTATCCCGTGCCAACTGATCCTATTTACTACAGGCATTAGCTAACACATGACTGGAAATCTTATGTCTTCCAAGTAGTACTTAGGAAACTACAATTCACACTATATCATGCATTCAGATGGTAAGAGTTTGATTATTTATTTAAAATTTTAGACAGAATCTTAAGAAAAAATGAAATGTTCTCTGCAGAGAACTGAAAAGACACCCGTGATTCAACTGCATGCCTGCAGGAATAAGACCTTTCAGAAAAAAAAGGGGACATACATTTCCGGGAGTGGTGGCTATAGTAATGCAGGCTCTGTCAGCTATCTAGGCTGCTAATATGTGTGTGTGCGCGTGTGTGTGTGTACCTTTAGTTTGAGTGAGTCTGTATCGTAAGGGCTGGGCGTGAAATCTGTGTGCACTCTGGCTCTGCCACAGAAAGGCCCTCTGTACGGAGGCTCTTCATCATCCCCATCCTCTGATTTCACACTCTCACGGTTACTGGCAGACGAGTCTGTAGTGCTCACTGTCTGGCCACCTGCAGCAAGACATGAAAATAAGAACCGTTTATGTGACACTTTAACCAAGCCATGGACATTCAGTGTAATCTGACATGCTGAAACGTGCCACAGGCGGTATGGTGGGCTACACTGCCCTCTAGTGCTAACTGTCTTTTTGTCCATTTATTTCTGTAAAGCTGCTTTGTGACAATGTCCACTGTTAAAAGCACTATACAAATAAAATTGAATTGAATTGAATTGTCTTCACCAACCAGAATTACAATTCCCAACCCAACTGATGTCTTACTCATGGAACTCTGTCCGCTGAGAGAGCTGCGCAGGCTCTCCACTGATCCTCCTGCCTTTAGTTTGGGCTTTTCCAGAGAGTCAGTGTCTCCCTGAGGAGACTGAGGAGAGCTGGGAATCCCATCTGGACTGGACTATACACACATACAGGGAGAAAATTTGAATTCAGCAACATTTTATTAAAAAACGCTCCTGGGCTAAACAAGGATAATTTGATTTTGTACGTCAGATGAGTGTTATACTGATAGAATTTTAGAAACTATTTCTACCATTCTTAAGCAAAGCAATAAAAGTAAGTGATGTATAAAACATTACTTGTTTGCAAAACTGACACATGCAGGTCTACTAGTTTGGAAAAGCAGGCGTAAAACAGTTCTGATGATATATAACTTCACAGTGTTATCATTGGTGCATCATGGCAACGAAGACACAAAGGTCCAATTCTGCCATGAGACCATACAACAACCCATCCTGACAAAGTATTTAGAGTACCTCACATGGACGTAGAGACATGTATGCAAATTATCTGTGTTGAACCGGGTTTACACTACCATATTCGGACCGATTTTGCTGTAGCAGGCACAGAAAAAAACGTGTCTTACATTTTTTTTTTTCTAAGTTTTAAGATTCCAGACTATTAAATATAATTGTGTCCAAATACTACATACAGAAATGATCATTCTTAAAAATGCAGCTGTGTTTCTTGATATCTAATGTTGGCAATGCTCACAGGAGTTTTTGCTATTGAATGTTCACCTTCCACAGGAGACGTAAATGCTTGGGAGGGAGACGTAGGGAGATATTTGAGATAGATGCCAAATCCAGACAAAATATTTTGTCTGGATTTTTATTGTTATTAACACGTTTACTTTAGCTGTGGCCTTTTGTACAGAAAATATCCTTTGTTTGTGATCCTTGTGATCAAAACTTGGTATGAAACATGCAACGGCCTCGATTGCATCAGTCAGACCACATGCTCACTCATGGCAGTGTGGTTCTGTTTAAACTGAGCAGCTGTGGGTCTCTAAAATCCACATGACACACAGAAGGAAAAGGGTCTGGTTGAGAAAAACAGGTGCGTGGATATTTACTGAAGTATTAATAGAATGTTCAGAACATTAAGAACGTGAGTCTTATACCGAAGCAACCTCTTGTTGCTTGCAAAATAGTGTGTGGAGTATGTTTTTATTGTTCTCTAATTTGTATAATTATACTATATATGACTATTTACAAAAAAAGCATGAGCGATGTGAGGTCAAGATTATAAGGTGATGTGAGGAAACAAGCAAAGAACTTAACTGTAACACCACAGCCACATACATAAACTTACAGACATACGGTACACTGACGTTCTGCCGAACATCATAACCTGGCTTTCAGGCAGCTGAATGTCTGAGTGCACTTAAAAGGAATCTTTGCTAATAAGGAGCTTTATCTTATTCAGCTCAACCTATTAACCGGTATCCTGGCAAGACCTAGTCCTGGCAAATTTACACATCATATCTAACGCACAATTTACAATTTAAGATCACATGAGAGGGGAGGAAAGTAAGCCAGTGAGGAAGAAAATAGTGTGTGTGTCTGCACCTGTTCAGAGAGAGAACTACTATATTTCTTGGATATGCGTTTTCTCATCGTCTCTTTCACAGACTTGACTTTCCTTCCCAGAGAGATGCGAGAGCTTGTAGGAGACTTTATCAGGTCCCTGTACAGAGCCTCCTGCTCCTTATTTTCCCACACACACACACACACACACAGAGAGAGAGAGAGAGAGAGAGAGAGAATGTTTTTACACGTTAGACATTTCATAATGTACACTGAGCAGCATGCCAAAATGTTCAAAGGTTAAAAATGTGTGTGTGCGCTCGCTCACATGAGGTTCAGAAGCGGTGTTGACCACATGAAGTGATCGGTTGGACAGATCAAAACCCCCAAAGCTACACGTCCTCTGCAGGAAGCAAACACACGGAGTCACAATCCAAGTGACACAATTCTTCTGGAGTCAAATAGTACTGACTCAGTTCAAGTGAAATGAATCTGATTCACCATCAAACCACAGCGACTCATGCTCAAATTTCTAATGATAACAAATACTCTAGCAAGGAGTGCTCACACAACCAAAATGATATTTTTTTAACTTAAAATAAAACAACAAACACATATCGTTGGTCCAGTTTTCCAAAAAGCATTCTAGAAAAAAGCACTGCACAAACAAACAAACAAACAACAAACAAACAAACAAACAAACAGATCACTAAAGCATTCTGCACGAGTCATTCTCCACTGTTCTGTGGATATGGAGTAATGGCAGTATTCCAAATGGGGAAAAAGAAAGCTATTCCTCTTTGCACTTTGTGAGGAGAAGGGGAAAAAAGAAATATCTGGAGCTTGGAAGATGAGAGGTGAACCACGAACGAAGTAATCTTACAAATATTGACCACCGTTCCGTAGTGAATGGGTGTCTTGTCATGCATATTCAAAGCACAATATCAATACAAAATGCACTGAAAATCAATGCTGAAGAAAGAGGGGTGATGGGTGACGTGGAGAGAGTCTATGGAAAAGTTCACGTTCAGATTCATGCTCACTATGAATGACACGGGCACACACAGAGGATCTCAGCACTGCAAGGCTACAGGAAGAACTGCACCGAATGGAGCTTCACCAAACCACCTACTTTATTAGCTAACGTGCTGACTGTGTCAGGGACTATAAGCACATCAAGGTCTGTTTTGCACGTCAAGTTAACATGATTTTTGCATTGATTTTTTAAACTTTTAAATGAGTTCAATGTATGTTGCCAAAAGAATGGGGATTGGTTGTAAGTGACCAATCAGAGACATGGGAACAACTGGGTTGTTGGGTTCTCGCATGCAAGAGGTTTCTCTGTACTTTTACTTCACTGCTCCAGACTCATGAATACCTTTGTGTGCACGTGACTCAGGGCAGCTGGCACTCATTTTTACTGACCACTCTCACTGATATTGCTGAACGTGCTAAGATCGGCCATCCTCACGCTCTCATTCATAGATGCACAGGTGTGTCTTTCTGAAAGCGTGCAAATCTCATCAGAGCCACATATCATATCTAATATAGATCTGAGGGCATCTCAGGAAACCTGCACTTTTAAAGAATCAGAGAAAAGAATTTTAAAAATCAGATTTTACATGAGAGAATTCTTGGTTGATATTTTAGTCTACAGGCTGCTCAATCAGTTTCATTACATATAAGTTTAAACAAACTTGGTGCCTTAGGTGCCTTATTTTAAAAATCTTGCAGCATAACATTATAACTATTTTAGGTCTCTGATATAACGTCACACCCTTGCAGTTCCATCCAGTAGCCTATCAGTGACTTGCTCCTTGGGTCCATCGGCCCTCCTCACTCACAGACTTCTGCTGAATGCGCAGGAGGACACGTCGGGTGCAACGGTCCACACTGGATGCCCATTTCCGCTCGTTGTCTCTCTCATCCTCCAGTAGGTGGAGCCTTTCGGCTTTCCGGCTCAAGTGGTTGTACAGGCTGCGCTCCACCACATAGGTAATGTTCAGCTCGCTGACAGCTGTCCTCCCTCGCAAGCGCTTGGGAGGGCAGAGCCAAGTTCCCACTATACCCACACTGCCCTTCCCCTTCTCCCTCCCCAGCTCACGCACCCGGGGTGAGGATGGCAGCGTCAGCGGAGGAGAGCTGGAGGCTTTTTGGAAGTTGCGTTGGTAAAGTAAGTGCTTGGTGGAATAGGCGTAATTGGGATCGGGCTTGCTCCGCTGCCAGGTGGAGATAGGAGGCCGCTTGGTGCAATCCACAGGCACCAGCATGCGGTGAGGTTGAGGACAAGGCCGCACAAGGCTGTAGTGTGTGTACACTGTGTCCATACTTACCCCATGAGACAGGGACGTCTTCCTGGTCTCAGGCTCATCCTCGGTGCTGGTGCTGGCTAGAGGCCGGACCAGGCTGTGCGGGTTAGCTGAAGGCTTTACCAGCCTGTGTGCAGAGTTCCAAGCCTCCAAGCTGCTAGAGGACGGAGATGTACTTAAGCTGTCCCTGTCTCCATCCACTGAAAGCTGATCTTGGGGCAGAGAGGACAGCGATGAGTCCACAGTGCAGCGGGTGCCTTTTTTATTGACACCTGCATATAAGGCACTGGCGTCCTCGCACGAAGGGGACACGTCCAAGCTCAGAGAGTCTATGGGGATAAGAAGACACATCAAGATTATAGCCATAGGAATTTGTGACTGAACATATATATATATAAATTTCTGTGTGCTTCTAAGGTATTATTGGATACAAAACCTACATTTCTATTACAGTATAAATCTTAAGTGTTCCAAGCCTTTGGGTTTGTGTGTATTGGGGCATTCAACAAGTTTTTTATTTTCCAGCCATAATTGATTTTTTGATTAGATATGAACTGTAATGTTATTTAATGTAACTTGACATAAATATAATCTTTAGTTTTCTAGCTGGTCTTGGATTTCTTTTATGTATGCTTAGTTTTCTTAAACACATAACGTGAATGGTTAATTAACAGAAACGACAAAATAGTTACCTTTGAGGGCTAACCACTGTTACAGTGCTTAATTAATCATTTAAAAACACAACAGCTCACTGTTTTATTGTAATAACTGCATCAGCCATACCTTCCGATCCCTGCCTTTTGCCATCATCTACTTTGATAAGTTTCTTGCGGACGCGGCGAGTGGAGTTGACCAGTTTGTGAAGCCTCTTAAATTTCACAGAGTCCTCCTGCTCATCATCAGACTGTTCATGAGACTGCAGGGAGAGAAAGCACAGGGACACAGAAATTACAGTTTATGCAGCTTATCCCTCCCCCTAAGTCTCAGAGAAATATATGTGCAGATAAAAATCTTTCATGTATGTTGTTAAGATACACAAAATGTTAAGACACAAAAATCATGTTAAAGCAGTACGGATGGCATTATGGGCTGTTTGCTTAGGACGGACAGTTGCCGTTAGTTACGGAAGCGTATGGAGTGGTTGTGTGTTGTGAAGTCTGTGTTAGAAAGGCACCTATGAGCGACTCAGAGAGGTGAGAGCCGTGTTTCACAAAACCTTAAGAGCTCTGATACATTTAGCAACAAACTCTGTAACACCGATAGAACAGAAACTTACAAACATTACTCACAATGAAATTGTTTAAAAAGTCCAACAAATATACACACAATACAGTATATATGTATACACACAATATATATGTACACACAATGACTTTTTTAAATAGGATACATTGATTTTGACAGTGGAGCCTCTGAACGTCATGTTTCTGTCAGTACACTTTCCAGTGACCAAACACTTTTATTCACTTAATGACAGACTCTCAGCTCCTAACCACAACGACATCTCAATACTCCCCTCCACCCAAAGTGACCACGGACCACTGTATCTTTCCGTCTCTCTCTCTCTCACACACACACTTGCAATACAGCAGAGAACCAAAATCTAGACCGATGGAATATTCATGCACACAAACACGAACACCTACTCACTGCCAGAGAAAGACCAAGAGAGAAAGTTGTGAGAGGGGTGTTTAATAGTTTTTCTGATCTGAGAGCTGTTCTAATGGGTGTGGTCTTTATATTATAATGAGCACTGACATCTTTCTGTCAGCGTCTCCCAGTCTAAAAGCAAATAAAGCTCACTGTGAAGCTTATCCAAGATTTTATTCAAACCTACGCCTATCTAATTTACGATTTACATCAAGGTGAGAAATTCTAGGTAAAGTACGTGTAGACTGTAGAAAGTAACCAATGCACAAGATTCCCTGATAGTTTAAAGTGCAGCAACATGAATAGAAATAGAAGGATGGTGTAGGGGGAAATAATAGGTGTGCTTTGGAAATAATGTATAGAAAATAAAAACCCCACACTTACAGAAAACATACATGATGCAAGAAAGTATAAACCTCTTTAAATAAGTGATAATAAGAAAGCCACTGGTTTAAATCTCAAGTGCTGCATGGAAATGTCTGCCCAGCTATGTGACATGCTTTAACTCCCCAAAGCCACATATCAGACAGACATTACAGAGGAATGAAAAAGACAAACAAAAAAAAGGCACAGAGACTCAAGAGAAAAGCAAAGATCAAGCTTGATCCAGAAAGAGAGAGCACTATTAATTTCACCCATCTTACCAGAAGTTTCATCATAGCCAAAGTCGCGGTCCTTGTCTGCACGCACACACACTGGGATTAACTCACACCCACACGTGCACACGCGCACGCACGCGCACACACACACACACACACACACACACACCAGTTTCTAACATTTTTGAATGTGAGTGAGAACAGGCGGGTTTTCAGAGGAGTCCCAGATGATCCCTGCATATCCTGAAAGCACAGGAATGTGGGTCAGGAAGAAAAGAAAGGCTGTCCTGAGATCAGATCACTGCTGGACACATACAGTGCAGCCTCTGTGCAAGCTGTGGATGAATCTGTCTCTGTGTCAGTGAAGCACACGGGCTTTGTCAAGCTGTGCCGAGAGCTGATCTAATGACAGCTGTGCTGCTCTGAAACACAGTGCGGCTTCTGTGTGGAGAACCGAGCCGAGCTGATCTGTGGTCAGTGGAGTCGTCTCTGAGAGAGCTCTTTTACAATCGGTTAAACCGTTAGAATACACAGTCCAACCTGTTACCACTTATAAACAGCTTATTTTTTTTTAGATTTTCAAAAAGAAACATCGTGTGAGTGTGCATGCCCATTTGTTTATGAAGGTGGGTCTTACAGAAGAACTAACAGCGCATGGTAGGGCTGCCACGTCTGTGTTTTAGTGCTCAGGTGAATTCTGTGGCCTTTAATTCTGTACCTGATAATAACACTGTGCTCATATTGCATAAACCACCAAAGGCGAAAACTGTAAAAAGGCTCAATTTGATTGTAAATTTTAATATTTCATATATATATATATATATATATATATATGACCAATGGGCCTCATTTATCAATATTTTAGCAATATTGTGTGTAAAACTAGATTTTCTTCTGGATTTAAATAAGTTTTGCTCTTCGTACTCGTGTGCGTATTTTGATCACCTGAGCTTCCCGACACAGCTCACTTTAATGACGCCCACAAAACTCCATAAAAGGTCAAGTGGACAGGCAGCTAGGAACACGAAAAGAATGATCAGGGTAAAGTCTGAAAGGCAGAAGTGGATGTTATTTTTTTACTCACTTTTATGTCAATAAACATATTTAATAATAATAATAATAATAATAATAATAAGCAAGAGCCAAATCCATCAGCTGCGGTGTTTACGGCTTACAGCTCTGCGCAGACAGACTGGCCTGTCCTCTGTTTATACACCACCGTTTCTTTGGCTACAGATTTATGGTTTTGTGTTTGCTCACTTTCTTTATTTGTTTTAATTCTTTCATTAATGCCAATATTATAAAATGACTAGTTTTCACAAAATGGTCTCGATGGTGCTCTTACTCGCTGACCAAGTGAACTAGCATGAGGATGTATTTTTGATAGAGACTCTAAAGCACTTCTATAAGTCGCTCTGATTAAAGATATCATGCTGTAAATGTAAGAAAAGTAAGCTTAACCTCAGCAGAATATTCCAGAGAAAAATGCGTAGTAATCCATGCAAAAGATAGGATTTGAAGTCAATCAGGTCATGGTATGCATTAATTAGTGTTCTTATGAGTAAATTCACACACACTCAGGAGCACGAGTAAGATACAAACATTTTTCTGAATATACAAATTTCCATGAATAACACATTTCTTGTGTAAATGCTTGTACAAACAATTTCCGAATAAATCTGTTTATATCCAGCTTGATAAATATTTTTGGCACTGCTTATGGATTTTCTTTTTGTCCACAACTTTCCCTACAAGTGACACAAATGGTACATGGGCAAAACATTCAGTTTCGAATGTTTCAATAGACTTGTATTAGGTGACTAAAAGTAGAACACAGGATCATGGGCTCGATAAAACAAGATCCCACATGTGTGCATGTGTACAGCTTTATTAACTGCATGCTAATTTCTTGCGCATGACCACACACCCGCATGCTATCTGTGGTCTGAACAATGCACATGCAATACAGTGCTAATTGTCTGGCTAGCACGCACCAAGCTGAATTCTTCATATGGCCCAACCCACCCACTCACCCACTCACACACACACACACACACACACACACACACACACACACACACACCAGTGGTCAATGTGAGAAACACCATGAATATCACCAACAAGATCCAAGCTCGGATCTCACTCCAAGTTTTATCATGTACATTAAATCTGCTGGGGCGGTAACTGTTAACTAAAAGCCAAAGGCAGCGGACCTCCAAGCCAACACAAATACAACACACCAACTCATTCATGCCAAGCTGACTCAAGGACAATGGTAACTGAATCCAAGTAAAGTATAATGTATGAAAGTGATTGTCCAAATGCTGGGGGTTTTCAATACGTCACCCCCACTACAGAGCTGAGATCAGCAACCAGGGCCAAACAGTACGTCATTTTAACCTGTGTACAATGCACATGTTAAGAATTATCTCCTTCCATGACCACAGTCAGCTACAGAAACCCTGATCTCAGTACTAGGGATGTAACAAAATATGAATAGACTATTCGGAAACGAATAACATGTTCTATACGAGTACAAACACAGACACGACTAGAAGATGGACTGTTTGTTTTTTTATAGGTGTGACTGGGATCTCACGGGACATGGGAAACAAACAGCATGTTCGTTAGCATGAACAGCATTTCCAGCATCCTTAGTACCTGCCTGGTCAGGGTCACAGTGGTATAAATTAAGCTAGTAGTTTGTTTTGGGAAGCAGAACAAAATACAGAAAATATCACAAAATACATAAAAGTCATTAATACATAAAAATACAAAATACATTAAAGAATTGCATTCGCATCCAAATCAGTCACATTATATTCTTACGAATAACCCCGAGATGGTGGCAGACAGAAATGAACGGACACTGAGCTCTAGACTGACATCTGCTGGACAATACATTTTTTACACCACTAAATCTTATGGTTTGCGTAGTGTTGAAAAAAACAGAACAAAGAAAACATGTTCAGGGTGTTTTCCTCATTTATTGAAAAAACGTTTGGTTTTTTTTCTCTTTTTGTGGATTTTGGATTCTGTGCCATCACTACAGTATCTAAAAGTCAATGATACCAAACACCAGACGTAAAACATGTATTTATTTATTTTTTTTTTTTCGTGTTCAGATACTTACTAGCGATATTACCTGATACACCCATCGTGACATAGTCAGAACTGTGTAGCAGCAGACAGACGGCAGTGAGGAGTATTACGTCTCACTCTTGCTGTTCACATGTGTTAAAGTTTAGATTTGTTCGGACTTTGTTTATGTGGAGAGAGGCAGTGTTTGAACATCTAAAGAGCAGAAAGTAGAGATTTCTCTTTCAAGCCGAGGCGAGAGATTACTGATGTGAGATAGAGGAAAGGGGCGGGGCTTCCAGAGAGTTAGCTGAATTAAGAGTTCAGAACACCTACACAACTGTCAGTCATTCCAGATTCATATGCTGATTAGATCATCTGTTGTTTTTATTGGAGGGGAAAAAGGGAGACTGCGCTTTTGGCAGATTTTGGAGAGAGAACATGTTCATCAGTGAAGTTATGGTGTGTTAAATATGACAGAGGACACACCCCTTAACAAAAGAGCACACACTTTCTTCAGAATCGATTAACATGTGACCACTCACCACGGTGTAATGACGTTAGATATATACACTATGTAAGACCGATATACACACACACACACCCACACACACACCGGACTGTGTGCGGTACTTACATTGCAGGTGGAGGGCAGGTTAACAGTGGGGCTGGATCCATCAGCACACTCTGCAGTGTCTGAACTGGTGCTCAACTGCCTGCTCCTCTCATACTCCTTAAGCTACGGAGAACAAGAGGTCAGAGAGAGCCGCCCACACATCCACGACACACACACAACACACATACACACACATATACACACATACACACATAATGCTTACCCAAAATCCAATTTATAAAATAAATACAATATACAAATATAAGAACAGAGCACTACACTAAATTCGCTTTCAGAATGCACTACACCACACACACACACACACACACACACACAATACAACTTAAGAGAATTAAGAACAATAAATAGGGAAGTGTCTTCAGAAAGTAGTACACGTTAAACAAAAATAATGACCGCCACATTCTAGATATTCAAGTACATGTACAGCCAACTGTCCACTGAGGCTTAGCATTGATTCAGCCAAAGGTGTAGAGATCGGCGGAAATCAAACAGGATTTGCATCACTGAGGTAACAGCGTATATATTTAAGAATGCATGAGAGGTGTTGTGTTTATGAATAGTCGGTAACAAAGTCCATATTCTCGGCCATGAAACTGTTATTTCGTTCTCTTCAATCTGCGATATTAAGACCTGTTACAAAAGCATCTGCCTTGGAAGAAGAATCAATGCTGGCCTTGTAGAGAGAGGAAACACACGCTCCACAATGTGTGGGGGTTACGCGCTCTCAGAGCAATCAGTGAAAGAGAGAGAGAGAGAGAAAGAGAGTGTATATGACCATCAGCTTGAAGACTACTCACCCAGACATACAGTATGAAAAGCAATGAAAACAATGGCTTGAATACTTATTCAGCTAACAGGATGAATGAAACACCACTCCCTGTATGAGTAAAAAGCCGACCACAAGCATGTTTCCCACAGGAGCCTCCCTACACTGTGCCTGGAGACGTGTGTGTGTGTGTGTGTGTGTGGGTGCACTGCAGTAAGTGTTAGAACTGTTAGTCTGAGTGAGTACGGTTAGTGAACAGGAGCAGAGCTGATGATGCAGCAGCAAGACTGGCGATGATGTCGGGTTTGGCTTTTACCCGAGATAGCGCCTCCTCCACTGTGATCATCTTCTCTTTGACCATCATCATCAGCTGGATACGCTCTTCGTCGCTCATGGTGATCTCGCTGGCCACATAGCCGATGTCCTCTCCTAGCACAATCAGAACTGTTACACTGATGAAGAGAAAAGAAAAGTAGGGGAGAGCAGAGAACGACAAAAAAAAATCCAGCTACCTTTCGAGCTCTGCCGCATGAGCCCTTTCTGGGATTTTCTGAAGTTTTGCCAGAAAGATTTGTTCTTCTTCTTGCTATCCCATTTTCCTGTAAGACGAGAGTGAAAAATTCAGGTCAGCGCTGCCGCAACATGATGGCTGGTTACGACACTGAATCTTTTCTTACAAAAGTCCACTTAAAAAAAACATGTGGATGCCAAAAAATCTTTCTTAAAAGAGAGCGGGTTTAGCCATTTACACCATCCGAGTAGGAAAAACCCGAATCAGCATCTTTGAGCTGTATCTCCTGTTTCTGAACTGTTTGTTTTTAATGAATAATTAAGAAAGATAGTGAGCCAACACACGAACATTTCTGAATGTGAACTTCACAGATCTTGGTTTGTAATAACACTGAGATAGAAGTTGTGTTACTGTTTCGCACTTTCTGATGGATATCATGTTCACATTAATGTATTTTTACAAATCGAGTAACACTAACATTGGCCGTGCTCTCAGGGAGGGAGGTGTGGCATACTCTCTCTCCCCAATTAATCACAGCAACACTAGGCAATCATGGGCGTCTCTGAGCTCTATAACGCACAGAAGTGTGTTACACTGCCCCTGATGTTGCACGAGCAGCAGATCGAAAAGATGCAGTCAGCTGGCTTCATGTGCCTCAGAGCAAGCAGGTGATAGCCTTCGCCCCGACTGGTAGCTGTTGTGTA
Source organism: Pangasius djambal (assembly GCA_022985145.1). Taxonomy (NCBI): domain Eukaryota; kingdom Metazoa; phylum Chordata; class Actinopteri; order Siluriformes; family Pangasiidae; genus Pangasius; species Pangasius djambal. Next base: position 6,746,518 of record CM041004.1, read on the forward strand.
ATCGAGGAGATCTTTCAAAGTAATAGTCAATAAGCCCAATCCAGACATTGTTAAATTTGCAAGTGCTGTATTTTTGGGGTTGATTAAACTCACCTGAGCCATCTTCAGAGCTGGACTTGTGCAGAGGGATCCTGAGAAGAGAAAAGACAGGAATTACAGTGACATTCTCGGATTCAAACTTTTGGCAATCGACATTACAGACATACGTTTCTGTCCAAGAGCAATTCTTGTCAAATTGTGAGGCTCCAGTTGCACAGTGCACCATTAGGGGGCAGTGCAGACCCGCGCAGCCTCCAGACCCCAGGCTCCTGAGGCTCGGAAGGCACTGGCAAGTTAATACTGAGACCAGATGTGACCATGAGGAGGAGTTTGAGACAGCGGGACAGACGCTCACTGCCCGCTTACACTCAGACCTCACTTCTCAGGGCAACAGGAAAACATAATAACGACGTACAGGCCTCTGGAAACACACAGAGACACAATATCCTGACTTTGAGTTTGAGAATACGAGCTTATATACGAGAATACGAGCGTGTGTGTGTGTGTGTGTCAAAATGCATTCATTTCTAGAGATATTTTAAGTAGATGTTAAATGTTCGCCTATCTTCCTGTGTTACTGACGTGATGAAAAAATGTAAGAGGCAAACAAGAAAACAAAACAAGAGAGGAATGAGTCAGAAGCAAGTGCAAGGAACACCCTATGGAAACCTGCTGAGGACCAGCCGCTAAACGGAAAGTGTCTTCAATGTGTGTACAAACACTCGAAAGTGAAAAGGTTTGGTTTGCTCATATGGGTGGACAGACTTTCTCACATCCGAGATAAAAACCACCTTAGCATAACACACTCACGAAAACACTGTCAATGTATCACAAATAATATGTCAAACAACATGTCATATAAATATCATATCTTGATTCTCAAAGGCATTTCTACGATGCATGCTATGGATCACAATATGTATAGCTGTGCTCAGAAACTCCCAGCAAAACAGCATTAAAAAAGTTTTTAAAAAATGCAATTAAATATATATTTAACACTTTCTTTTAGTATGAATGAAAATTCTAATCAATTTATTCGAATCAATGAAAAATATAAACAGTTTGACAAATTTTAACATCATATCCCCAGCCCTTCCCGTCAAGTATAGTACATTTGTATAACAATATATCACGTTATCTCAGAAAAAAATATATTGTGATGTAGCTTATCACAGTATGGCTATTATATCATCATATATCCCCAGCCCTAATAGACACCCTTAAAGATACTTATCTAAAATGTTTGAAATGTTTGTATTAAAGTATTACACCCAGAATATTTTAGGCTAAATCCTGGCTGCCAGGTGTGTGTGTGTGTGTGTGTGTGTGTGTGTGTGTTAGTGACGTCCTGCTTAAACATTTAGGAACCGTGCTGAGAGCTGTAAAACTCCGAGTGATGACAGAGTTTCAAAATGAGAGCCTTACAGGTTTTGAGCATATTTACATGCGTAAAGTATTAATGAGAACCAGAAAGAGACAAACACAGACAAACACAGCTGTTAACAAACGGCAGGAGTTGCGTTGTCGGGGAAATGTAATGCCCGAGGCGGATGTTCTTGTCTCCTAGTTGTAAACTTCACAAAAAAAACATTACACAAAAGATGTCGACACAAACTAACTCCATTACATGTAGACTTCAGTCTAACACATCAGTGTGGCTTGAAAAACTGTGTGTGTGTGTGTGTGCTGGGGGTGAATTGGAGGTTAAAAAGTTTAATGCTTTTTATGAAAGCAGTGTTGCCATGGCAACATAATGATATGATAATTGATGAGGCCCCACTCTTCATCACTATGCTCTGTCTCCCTGTTCTATTCGCCCAACACACACGCGCATGCGCATGCAGGGTCGGGGGGGCTGATGGGAGGGGGCTGATGGGCGGTGTGTGTGTGGTGGGGGGGGGGGGGGGGGGGGGGGGGGGGGGGGGGGGGGGGGGGGGGGGGGGGGGGGGGGGGGGGGGGGGGGGTTGGGGGGGACGACGACTGATGGCAGTAGGCATGCTGTTTCTATGTAAAGGACCTCTGCTGAATAGCAGCTTAATAAATTAGGGCCTTTTCACCAGCTTTACTATTTACAGAGCCAGCCACAGACCCACAGCCCGACTTTACACTTTCATCCACTGCCAGGAATGCTGTGTGTTAGGAGCTGACAGACAAAATGATGCCTGATAACATAATCATGCTTACTGATGATACTGCTAAACCAGGCTGGGCAGCTTAATGCACACTGCAGTAACCATTCAGAATTCCACCAACAGCTACAACTTGATTGACAAAACGTCAGCAGTAACCTTTATAACGACCCAAAACTCGTTAGTTGTGATCTTGACGATTGCCATGGTCATGCATGAGAGCATAACTTCCTGTAAGTTTATAAATTTAAAGAGATATTATTAGTATTTTATCTGCATCTATATCGGTAAGTCTGTGAAACTGGCGTTGTCAGCCAGCTGATGTATTACTCAGGGCCTGGTAGCTGCATGCGGCGTTTAGTGATCAATCGGAAATATATTAGCAAGACGCAAGTGTGGTTTTCCTCCCACTTAATAGCGCATAAGTACATTAAAGCCAATTTTTTAAACTGGCCACATTTCCAGGAAGTGGGCTGACTTCCTGGTCGTTGATTTGACAGATCCCAGAATGCACCTGGTGTCCTGTATGAGAGAGCTTTAAGCGTCGTCCAACTGAGTAGCCACACACACACACACACACACACACACAGAAAGCGGCGTCAGTAGTGCCCCAGGGAAGTGACGAGAGGATGGCCTTCAGTAGAGGTCAGGGCTAATGGAGGGGACAAGAAGGATTTCCTCAGAATCCACTGACAGAAAATTGGTCCATTTGCTGCAATCAGCTGCACTATAGCGCTGAAGTGTGTATGATGATTAAATCCTCACATTACTGTTAACTAAAGAAATAAAAGCATCTATGCAGTCACTCAGACAGGAAGTCTGGGTAATCTCGGTGTGTTTGTTCTGTACAGGATGCTGGTGCTGATCAGTGGAGTGCTTTTAAACACATACAGCATTAGGAGCTATTATTAGCTCACACGTGCACTCAGTTAGTGCTTTAACAAATACACTGAGTGTTAAGAAAGGCATCCTGACAAGTATGTTTCATGTCATTATAAAAAACAATCCCCTGTGAGAGAGAAAGAGCAGCAGGGACGGGGAGAGGCACAGCAGTTATTTACTCTATGAGCCTGATTGCTAGCTAGTATCTTCTGACTGTAGAGAAGCTGAGAGGCGGAGCAGTCGAAATGGCTAGCATACAACACACAATTTACTCCAGTATACGATTTATTTGCCTTTAAACTGAATTCTTTTAATAAAGTGAAAAAAGTGTGAAAATGGGTTGCATGTGTATTAGCTTTCACTACATGCCTGCGTATCTCCTTTTTACTATTTAAACACAACTTACGTATATAACACACTAAATTTGATTTACATTTTATATGCCAGGCTTCGTAGTAGATATTACCAGATTAGCAGTGGAAGCTAACTGTACTATCTCTGCTACTTCTTTCCAAGCTTTATTTATTTTTGCAATATCTCCATACACATTTAATGAGGGGTCGTATATATGACAGGATAAGATGGAACCACAGTACAGAGGAACTGACTGCAGGTAGGAACTGAAGCTGTGAGAGGGGGAATGAAAAAATGTTGTACCACGCACGCCATGTGGGTGATCTGAAGAATCATTCGAGCTAGTGGTTGGGAATTGTAGCATTATTGCATCATACCTAATTTGCATAAAGTGGGAACAAATTTCACACGTCGCTGTAATCGTGGCTGCGCGTCACACGCGTACATAGACAGTGAAAGGTTTGAGTCACTTTGTCACTCACTAGTATGAGCACACCTTTAGTAGTCAGCTACAGTCTGTCAGAGGAACTGAATGTCAAAGCACATGATCATATCTGCCCCCTACAGAGAGGCCAGTCCTCAAGAATCCAGTAATGCTGCTTATAAAACACTAACACGTTCAAGGCGAGTTTCCTAAAAGCATCGCAAAGAGAGAGAGAGTTTTCAACGTGATGCTCACTCTGTCACTTAACCATGGGCTTTGTTGGCTTCTGTTGACTAGGTGTTGGCATGGTGTAATTTTTTTTTTTGTAATCATCACACATGCACCACTTGCGTTCTCTTTTTCTTGAAAAACAACAAATGTTCTCATGCGTACCACCTGCTTTCCCAGGCATAATTACCTAAAGACACTATACCATCCTTTTCTTTTAGAAACAAACTTGTGAAAACACAAAATTATCTCGTGCCATGCAATAGTTTTCACTTTCCATGACTTTTTTTTTACTAGTATGCATGTTTTTTTGTTTTTTTTTGCAAAGTTCTCTTCAGTAGCTCTGTACAGGTATCACACCGGTAACACTGAACAAATCTGTAGCCGCATCGAAGCTGTAGCCAACCTGCTGTTATAGGAGCCATACGCAGCTCGCTCTCCTCTTTATCAGGAGCTAAACGGAGTTTTGCTCTATCAGTGGTTTTAACTTTGCATGTCAGCAGTTAATAACATTAATGAACTATCTGTAGTACTAATATAGATCTGGAAGCATGAATGAGGTCAGCATGCAGCTATTAAGCACGAAAGTCAGATATATCTATATCATTTGGTCATTTTTGACCTTTTGTAGTGAGCGTTTGACTAATTTCCTGTGTTCTGTGCTCATTCTGCCTCCTATTTGAGTCATCCAGAAGCCTCTGTTGCTCTCGCTCACTTCCTCTCGCTCTCTAATCAGCAGCTCCATCTTAAACATTTCAAGACAATAGGAGGAAGGAAGGAAGCCTGGAAGCACCTACAATGCTGGACGTGGACATGCATTTCGGTGCAGTGTGCACACACAGACACGCAGCGCATGTGTGTTTTGTGTGTATGTAGGGGGCAGTGAGGCCAAAAATGGCTGCTACGAGTTCTATTTATTGATCATTTTCCCATAACAGCACCCTCTACCACGATTTACATCATGAGATACATCCTTACAAACATTATTACGGTTGCAAGGTGCGCTTACTTTCTTTCTGTTTCTGGCGTAGACACCTGACTGCTGAAGCTGAGGGACTCCTGCGAAGAGAAACAAAAACGCACTTACTAAAAAGTCGAAGTGAGCTTACTTTATTCATTGAAGCAGCTGATATTGCATGAATGCTACAGAAAATGATATCTGAACAAGTGAAAGTATCTTCAGTATAGGCAAATGTATCAAATATTTACTGTGTTTCTTATTAAACAGTTAAAACTTTTAAGCCTATTTCTAAACATTTCACTAATTTTAAGCTTGAAATTCTTTTCTTCTGTTTGCAAATTCCCTATTTCAGCATTTAGTTCCAGAAAGAAGCAAAATCATCCGCCAAGAAAACCTGAAATGACTAAAAATGCCTGGAATAATCTTACAGTGAAACTTTTACATGTCCTTTATTCAAGATCTTGCACTTCCATTATATGTGAGTTGAGATCAAATATGTTTTCCAAATCAGTGATAGTGATGCTGATGATATGAGTTATAGGTGCACACACCTGGATCTCAGAGTTCTGATGGAGGGAACTGGAGTCTGCTTTTTCCTGGAATACAGAAAGAGAGAGAGAGAGAGAGAGAGAGAGAGATTAGCTAGATTAATTAAACATCCACCCCCTCATACACACATGCACAACACAATCATACTCTCACACACTGCAACAAAAGCACACTCAGACAAACACACACACACACACACACACACACACACACATGCACACACCCTACTGAATGACGTGGAAAATCCTGACAGACTTGCAGAGCTGCGTGAAAGATTCCTAGGTCTGATAAGGAAGGATTTCATAAATAAATAAAGCAAACCTACCAGAATGACAACATGAGTGCACATAAGTGACTAGTAACTTAACACTCCAGTTCAGTCAGAAAGGAAGAGACATCCAGGAGAAGTCTGGAAAAGCTGCTTAGTCAAGAGTGTTAATAATAATAACACCTTATAAACACTATACGCTCAAAGTCCTACTCTTCACTGAAGTGGAAAGTATTCTCAGACATCCCCTACATCATCATCATCATCATCATCATCATCATCATCATCTCAGTGTTTCCCTTTCTCATCTTCGGAACAATGTTTGCAGTGTCTTTTATCTGGCACAACAACACAGCATCCGAAAGGCCGCTCCCGTCTCTGTGAACGCATTTCTCCATCTTTGTGCTCTGAACTGCATTTGAATTGGCTTTAAATATTCTGAGCGTGAGTGTGTGAGAGACAGTGTGTGTATGCAGGCGTCTGCATGTTTGAGGACGCACTATGCTCGTTTACTCTTCCGTCCTGTGTTGCAGCAAAATGGCCACAGATGTGTTTTATTATCTCTCCGTCGTTATGGTTATGGTCTCTCTGTTTCGTGCCCACTATAAACCCTGCTGCAGGATCTAAAAGTGACTGACTGCAGCTTTATTTTCTTCCTCTCACTGCCATAACAAACTTACTGGCCACAAACCTGACTCGCTTTGACTCAAGAAAGGAAGTATGGCTGAAATTTTGGGCAACTAAACATACAACATTTCTTTCTGGATTCCCATTGCCATTTTTGGTCTCATGATCTTTTTTTTTTTTTTTTTCAGAAAACGAATGGAATTATTTCACTCCTCTTGAACAAAGCACAAATATTTCTGCAAAGACAGCAGGTCTACTGCACAGTCAGTGCTCATTTTCAATTCAGTTTTATTTGTCTAGTGCTTTTAACAATAGAGACTGTCTCAAAAATAATCTTTACAGAAATCTGGATGTAGATTTAGATCCCTAATGAGCAATTCAGATGCGACAGAGGCAAGAAAAAACTCCCTGAGACAACATGAGGAAGAAACCAGACTCAAGGATCCCATCCTCTTCTGGGAGAGTGTGATCATAAATTTAAAGTTGTAGAGAGAAAAGGGAAACAGTGCTGAATGTGTTGATAGAATAAGAGTCCTGGAATTAGCTTTACTCCCCGTACGTTTTGGGATAGAGTCAGTTTATCAGAATAACTGGAACGAAGCATGAAGAAACCTAAAGAAATGATAAATAGTAATAATTTGCTATCTAATTAAAGCAAACTAGGGATCAAGACACAATGCTGGGTCACTTGGGTCACAAAGAGGTTCACAATCTCCCTTTCTTCATTCGTTTCCTTTCATTTATTTTACATATTAATATTCAAAATATCCAAACCTGATTTTGTGTGCTAAAATTTTAAAATGTTGGGGTTCTTTAAATTAATGTTAAATTTTGGCTGCATTTAGTAAATAGTGTGCACATCATTTTTGTCTTTTTCCCTATCCTGAAACGCTGCATTACTGTAGTTCAGCAATAAAAATGGACATATTTCCCTGTTCATCTACCACCGCTAAACAAACTAGTGTCATGTCTCAAATCACATACTTTTGCACTATTCTAGACTGTTACTGAGTACTAACCAGGTTTCCTATTACAGCTAGTGTAAAATTTAAAAAGCTCTCCTGTAGTGGTGGCTGAACTTTTAAGGCTCTGGGTTACTGATCAGAAGGTCACGGGTTCAAGCCCTAGCATTGTCAAGCTGCTGCTCTTGGGCACATGAGCAAGGCCCTTAACCATCTGCTCCAGGGCACCGCGTCATGGCTGACCCTGCGCTCTGACCCCCAACTTCCTAGCAAGCTTGGATTTGCGAAAAACTGCATATCACTGACTCTGTACTCGTATCCTGCACAATGACAATAAGGTTTAATCTAATCTAATGTAGGCTTCAAACCTACTGAAAGGTCTGTATTGTGTAGCAGTCTTCTGGGCTTTCTAGATTAGTAAATACGTTTGAGTGTAAGGTCAGAGTTTTCATTCTGAGACGCAGCTGAAGACAACAATCACAATGATGGCGGAAAGTTTTAAGTTTTACGCAAGACATCCGCGTGTTTAACATCACTGTGCATGAATTCACTAACCATTCGACTTAGAAATGATTTGCTCCGACGTGCCGTTTAGTGAATGTCATTTTTAAATCCTCCAGATGTACATAAGATATGCAGCGAGTGTGTGAACAATGCGGCCGCTGCTTCATACGCCAAATATAAACCAGACCCCTCCGCACGGATTATTTTCCTGTAACAGCACGACACTTCCCACTGGTAAGACTGGTAGACTGGAAAATCAGTGCAAGAAATATTCCTCTGGGTTTAGTCACTTACCTTACACATACCTTACCACATACATATAGGTAAACATATGTTAGTGACATCATAAAATGTTCAAATGCTACAGTAGTTCAATATTATAAATCTGGAATTAAAAAAATGTAGCGTGGGCAAGGCTTGAGGTCACAGAAAATATCCATTTGGGGTTGGATGCCCAAAAGGCCTGGGAACTCCTGGGTTAAAGGGACTTTCAGAAAAAGCCTGAAATGGAGTAACGTCAAAATCTTGTAATCTGTGTGCAGATAAGATTCCATGGATTGACTAATTTCATTAAAGACGGCTGCTATCTGTGAAATTTACGAGACATTAGATAGTAGACACTAACAAACTCTGCCTGGATATAACAGCCACCCGCTGTAGTGTGTGTGTGTGTTTGTGTGTGTGTGTGTGTGTGTGTGTGTGTGTGTGTGTGTGTACAAAACCTCAGTGAACTTTATTGCATTTTCATTTTCAGTTTAGATTCTCATTTATCAGGTACCTACCCTCTGAGGAAAACAAAAAAGAGTGTGTGTGTGTGTGTGTGTGTGTGTGTGTGTGTGTGTGTGTGTCACTCAGTATCTCTGCTTTAGTTCTCAGTGGCGTGTTAGGTAAAGTCAGGAAGCTTTGAAGCAATAAATCTGTGCTGTAAACTTGTAGCTCTGCTTGACATTGAAAACACACACACACTCACACACACACACACATACACAGAGACACACAGCCATTCCTTAACAACCCACATAACCCACATAGAGGATTATTTTCTGTATTTTATTTTTTTAAAAACTCTGCTAGATCAGCATCAGCCTTGGTGCCATGCCCCCATGGCACTCACACACACACACACAGAGGGCTGTCTATATAAATCATGGTTGGTGGTGTCATCCAAAACACACATTTACACACACACACACACACAAACTGCACAAAGATGTTCTGTTCCTTGCTGCACTCGATGACATGGAGGCAGACGGGAGATGAGTACACAAACAAACACACACACAAAATAGTCCATAATAAACTGTTTATTAGTTGGGCAGTGTCAGAGCGTGTTAGCCTCCAGCGCAGGACAGGATGGCCGCTGGGGAGCTTCGGTGACGTAGGAACACGGAGCGCATCGGGCCAATATAGTGATTCTGAGTCTCTATACTGTGGCTTAATCACTTAATCAATGTAATCATCACAGCATCAGCCAAACAAAAACACACAACCGTTTCTGGGACTAATTTAAACGGCAATAAAAAAAAAAAAGAAAAATAAGGACATCCCTTCTTTCGTGGGGCTTTATCAATCCTGCTTATGCACAAACACAATCACGAAAGGACACAATGCGAGCCAAATAACCATCTTATAATGAAGTGTGTGTTTTCTTTTGACAGCACAGGAAGGGAAAGAGAGAGTGGGAGAAGAAGTGAGAACACACACAGTGTCCATCTGTAAAAACAGAACACGAGGACACAGAGAAGCTCCAGAGTGTGGGAGGTGCTGTGGGTGGATGTGGTTGGGGTTAAATTAATAGAGACTCCAGTCAGGAGAGACCACAGGTGGGTTAACAGGAAGAGGTGAAGAGCCAGCATTACCTAAACACTAGAGCACATGACTAATCATTAAATCCCCCACCCACCATCCCGCAGCCCCCCTTCCCCCAAACACACACACCGATCACATGAAAGTACCTGTCAAAGCAGGTGAGTTTTCTGGAGGTGGTGGGGTGTGGAATCATCTTCCATGTGAAACTGATGTTACATGAAATGAATTCTGTGCTCGATTAACTCGATTTTCTGACCTCCAAGTTTTATAAAAAACAAACAAACAAACAAACAAAAAAAAACAAAGAAGATGCCACCTCAACTCGGGAACTTGGGATGGTCTCCTCAAGTGACGTCAAATCAAAATGGCAGCTCCAGGCATTAATAGTAAACAAAGCACCTTGTACCTTTACATGATGTTAGCTAGCTAGCGTTTTACTAAAAAAAAAAAGACAAACATGGAGGCGTCTATGGTTTTTTTCCCCACTTTCTAGCTCAAAAATGACGTCATTCCAAGCTCTGAGCTCTGACTTGCCACTTCCGAGGTAATTCGAATGCAACAGTATCCGAGTAAGTGCAAGTATGCAAGTATCCGAGTTTTCCACTGTGCTTATGGGAATGTTGCTGTTTCTAATTAGTACTTTTTTTTAATGACCGTCGTATGACGATGGTGTGCATTAACGCTCTTTCAGCTCCACCTGTTTAGTACTCTGGCGAGACGCTCCAACTAAATACAGCATTTCAGAAAGGTTGGTAATTGAATTAATGAGAGGATTGCAGATTCTGTTAACATGCCATACCACAGTCTGGTGAAAAAGCTCTTTAAGAGGTGCCACTTAGTGCCAACGTGGAATGTCTATACATGTGGTCAGCTCATGTCCTTGTCCCTTTGAAGGGACCTCAATAAATGAGTTATTCCACAGGGATGCAGTAGTGGTCCTTCAGGGAGGGAAAGGGGCTCAACATCCTCTACGGTTTGCGCTAAATAAACTTTTGTGGGGTTTTTTTTTTTCATCAGTCCTTGAAAAAAGAATTTAGTTTATAATATCAAATTTGTACAAAGGATTAAAAATTGCATTTGTTCCAAAAATCACTTTTTCCTGTTTCCTGGCTCAAACAGCATCACATGAATATAATCGTAACCACTGATTATGGCCACATGCCTAGTGATTATTGAGTAAGTAAGTAAATATTTTAGCTGGTGTCTAAGCTGGAGATGACCCCGCCCAGTCGGACACGCCATTCCCACAGACATGTCTGGTGTGTCTCCATATCTTTATAAACATTTCCAGTTTTAAACATGAGTGAACTTGACCTGTCCCGGAACAGGAAACAAAACGAAACACTACAACATGCCTGAACCTGAAATGCACAGCCTGGTGGATAAAGAAAGTTGGGGAAGAGCAACATACACCAAAGAGTGTGACGAGAGACGCCTCTCAGCGAAGGAAGGAGTATAAGCCATTCCCTCTGAAATTCTCACTGTATCATTCTCAGGACCCCTGTTTCTGCCAAACATAAAAATGATTAAAGGGAAACAAGTTAAACAGGCCAGCTCAGGTTATGGATCATTAATGCTGGAGCAGTGACTTGAGGCAGATAACAGGGACTGCTTCCACATGTCTGTCTGCAGCAAACACACACACACACACACACACACACACACACACACATAACTTAAGGCTGAATTATACTTGTTACTTGAACTACTTGTGTGCAAGCGTAAGATGGCTGCCACGCATTTCCTGCGGTCGCCTGGAGTGTGACTTATGGCCGTCCTCAGAAATAATCAGTGGGGACAGTGTAGCACCATGTGACACGGTGTCTCAAATCACACACGTATGTACTATTCTAGAACGTTCAGCACTAACATTAACCGGTTTTTGCATTTTGAAAACCTCTCACACAGCCTTCAGACCTGCCAAAGGTCTGACTTCAGAATTTTCGGGATTAGTCAATACATTTTTGAATGTAAGGTCAGAGTTTCTGATTTGAATTGAATTTGATTTTCGACTTGGAAACCTGATGGACAGGTATGTTTTGGGTTGGTGAATGTACAAAATGTGTAAAGTGAGCAGAGTCATGCTTCAACTATAAACCGGCCTTTACTATCCTCGTAAGGACGTTCAACTGTTATAATTATGAATGCATCTAATTAATTAGCAGTTTTCCTCATAGGGGCCAGACAAATGTCACCACAAGGTCAAAAATGTCAGATCATTTAGGGTGACATTTGACACCAATTGGCAAAATGGCTTCTTAAGCATTACTGTTAACTCATATTATAGTTCAGTTTATTATGTATTATGATGCACTCAATCTTAAAAATATATAAACAGTGTAATCTTTAGCCTCTACTTTTGGCTAAATGTTATTTTTCAGTTGTGGAAATGTTAACGCATCGCTAGAGGATGAATGATTTGACCTTACATTCTTTATAGATCCTGTCGGAATGAGGGAGAAACAGACAGAGATAGAGAGAGAGACAGAGGAGATATGGAGACAAATGGGGGATGCGGGTTGTGCAGGGTGACTGGTGTGCTCTCGGTATTGGTGTGTGACGGGGATTAACGGTATGCTCATAAGTGGGAAGGTGGAACTTGGAATTAACACCATTTACAACCTTTGTGCGGTTGAGGGCCGCCTCAGTGTTCATCTTCTGTTAGCTACAAGCTAGCCAGCTGACTGTGATGAGTGATGTATATTTACCTCCACAAAACAGCGAACTGTATACTCGGTGTTATAGATTATATATAACAGTGAACTGTATACTCGGTGTTATAGATTATATATAACAGCGAACTGTATACTCCGTGTTATAGATTATATATAACAGCGAACTGTATACTCGGTGTTATAGATTATATATAACAGTGAACTGTATACTCGGTGTTATAGATTATATATAACAGTGAACTGTATACTCCGTGTTATAGATTATATATAACAGTGAACTGTATACTCGGTGTTATAGATTATATATAACAGCGAACTGTATACTCGGTGTTATAGATTATATATAACAGTGAACTGTATACTCGGTGTTATAGATTATATATAACAGTGAACTGTATACTCCGTGTTATAGATTATATATAACAGCGAACTGTATACTCGGTGTTATAGATTATATATAACAGTGAACTGTATACTCGGTGTTATAGATTATATATAACAGTGAACTGTATACTCCGTGTTATAGATTATATATAACAGTGAACTGTATACTCGGTGTTATAGATTATATATAACAGTGAACTGTATACTCGGTGTTATAGATTATATATAACAGTGAACTGTATACTCGGTGTTATAGATTATATATAACAGTGAACTGTATACTCCGTGTTATAGATTATATATAACAGCGAACTGTATAGTCGGTGTTATAGATTATATATAACAGCGAACTGTATAATCGGTGTTATAGATTATATGTTGATTGATTGAAAGCTAATCCTTGTGTATACAGTATAACTTATTTAAAAGTAAAGAAGTGCTACTTCATTTACTGTTGATCCTGTGAGCAGCTTTTTTGATTTGACGTCACTTACTGAACTCAGGGTTGAGTAGACATTGAAGTTGAGGGGGCATTTTTTTTTAGTAGGAGGTCAGACATTCTTACAACAAGAAAGCGTACAAATAACTTTACCCTTTGTTCAGATTTGGGTGTATGAGGCCTCTTGGAGAGCCAGCGTGTTTTGCCTGGTGTTACAGGCGTTTTTGCTGATGAGCTGATTCAAGTGTATTACACTACAGGAGCCACTAAACTTTCTGTATCATGTCTCAGAAATTGAAACAAACTGACTCAACTATTGTGTGTGTGTGTGTGTGTGTCATGTGCCTGAGAAAGTGCCTCTTTGGCAGTAATAGAAAGCTTGAATGGAGAAATGAAAGCAGACGAGTGGTAACAACATTTGCAACATTTGGACTTTTCTTCTACATGGCACGCAACGCTGGAATTCTAGTGGTCAGCCTTTACCCTGCTCTTTACACACACGCCATAATGAAGACATTGTGTGAGAGGATTTTATTCTCCTAGCTCTGCGTTTAGCTACCGAATGAATAGACCCTGTCTCCTTTGACGCTGTGCCGATTTGGTTTATCGCTGTCTCCAGTTATAGTGGAACAACCTTTAACCCCTGATCTCCCTAACTGTGAAGCTCAGGGCTGAGGTTAGTTTCCTGCATGTTTACAGATATGAGAATGATGATGAGAGGGAAAAACAAAGGGAAATATGAGAAGAGAGATCGCCTTCTGGAGACGTAGATGTGAGGAGCCTTTGAAAAGTCACAGAAAAGTCACGTCTTGAATAGTCGGCAGAAATATCAGCCCATTAGCCTGGCATTTACACAGCCAATCAGCACCCAGATAATCACCTGCTATTGGCCTACAGGGAGTTGAGCGCAAGACTGGCCGGCAGCCACCAGCACCGAGACACCGTGTTTCTTTCCATACTCTCCTTTCTTCCACAGTGAGGGTAAAAAAAAACAAAGTGTCATGCCATCAGTGGCTCATAAATGTCAGATTAGATGTCAGAGCTACATCAACTAAAATCAGATATACATTGATTGAGTGCCAGGTTTACATAATAACCTTAAAAATATCTAGCAAAGCCATAATAAAGTCTGCAGTTATGGAGTGCAAATCAAAATGAGGAGCACCAAATCATGAGCACCATGAAGGCACAAGCTGATTCTCTGCATCTGAAGCTAACGCCTGAAGATACAGGGTGCACTAAAACTCTCTTTTATGCTATAATAACGCTTAATCTAGGTCTCAAAAACAATTCCTGTGGGTGCAGCATCTCTGCAAAACCTTAAGAGCTCTTTACAGTGTCTTAAAAACACTGGGAAAAGACAAACCCACAAACCACACAGTTATCGTGTCTTAATGCCATGGGGAGAGTAAATTATTTCTGCATTTTCGTGGGCTGCCACCTTAAATTTCCATTTTTAAATGGGAAACTCTTTTTAAATGAGTCAGCATGGATAACAAAAGTGCTACCCAAAATATCAATCACAAGACATTACCAATAACGCAGTGAAAAAAAAAAACGCCCTATCATCAACATTAATGTAGCAGAGGTACATTTCTAACAGAATGGCCCTATTCAGACTCGTATTAACATCTGTTTTGGGTCCCTCAGTGAACAACTGAGACAGTGCTGTTCAGTATGGTGCTTCCCTGTGTCTCGAATACATCGTCACTGACCACTTATGACTGCATTTCGACAGTAGGGATGGTGGCAAATCTGCCAAAATCAACCTGACGTCACTTCAAAAAAAAAAAAAAAAAAAAAAAAAAAAAAAAAAAAAAAAAAAAAAAAAAAAAAAAAAAAAAAAAAAAAAAAAAAAAAAAAAAAAAAAAAAAAAAAAAAAAAAAAAAAAAAAAAAAAGACTCAAAAATACTAGCATGTACCAAACAAATACACAGAAAGTGTTTATTTTTAGCCTTAGCCATCATGTGTCATTTCCAAATAAAACTGTCACGGCTCGGGTTGTTCAAATTTTCAGATGGTAATAAGATATAAAGGTTTGCCATCCAATGTGTGCCAGGAAAACAGTCTCCACACCATTACACCGCCCCCACCAGCCTGAACTGTTGACGGTTGGGACCATGAATTTATTTACGCTATTGATGCCAAATTCTGACCCTACCATCTGCATGTTGGAGCTAAAAATAAGATTCGTCAGACCAGGGGACATTTTATTCTATCTTCAACTGTCCAGTTTGGGTGAGCCTGTGCCCACTGTAGCCTCAGACTCCTGTTCTTGGCAGACAGGATCAGAACCCGATGTGGACTTCTGCGGTTGTAGCCCTTCCACCTCAAGTTTTAAAGTGCTGTGCATTCTGTGATACTTTTCTGCTCACCACAGTTGTAAAGAGTGGTTATTTGAGTTACTGTAGCCTTCCTGTCGGCTCAACCCCACCTGGCCATTCTCCTCTGACCTCTCTCTTCAACAAGGTGCTTCCACCTACAATACTGCTGAATGTTATGCTGTTGTTTGTTTTTTTTGCACTATTCTGTGTAAACTGTAGATATTGTTGTGTGAAAATCCCAGGAGATCAGACGTTTCTGATATACTCAAACCAGTCCATCTCGATGTTGTCAGGGATGCATCAGGGCATACTGCCATTCACGCCAAAAAAAAAGTAATGTAGTCACGTGAGTCCCAGAACGCCTCCACATGAGGTCACAAAACAGATTTAACCCTGTTCACACCTGTATTTAGTACCGCTCATTTGTCATCCGATCACCCAAGATGGATTATTACCAAGTCCAAACGGACATGGACATGTGCTACAACCTCCATTTAAGTTTCTAAAGAACACAAAAGAAAATATGTTTAATAAGAAAGCCAACATGAGCAGCCCTCAGCTGGCTCCCACCACCTGAGCAGAAGTGCTACAATGTTTTCTCTCATTCTCACTTCATGTTTTTTCCACTAAGCGAGCCATGTGTGTTAGAAATCCCAGGCAGGACTCACTCTCCTACGTCTCCTGTTTTCGAGGGCGGAGGAAACAGGTGTTTTGAGAGGGAGAAGGCATGGTGTCTTCACAAACACAAACGCAACACAAGCAGAGAAAAGCTCTGCTGGAGGCCTTCTCCTCATGGACAGAAACCCTACAGACAATCCAAACAGAGAGGCAACGAGAACAAGGCAGAAAGAAATACGCTGACAGCTCAATGTTTTTGTACAGAATATCTTTGACATGTGATTATAGGTCTGCAGAGTCCATTTGGTGAAAATAAATAAATATGTATAAACTGGTGGAAAATTTCTGTGCGGTTTCCTGTCATTTCAGTGAAGCTATGCTTAAGCTGGCCAAACTTCGCCTCTGGTCAAAAGGGCTATTAAGATGCCAGGCAATGCTTATATATACACACACATACAGTCAGGTCCAAAAGTATTTGGACAATGACGGAGTTCTGTATTTGAACAATGACGGAATATTCTTCAATGGCCAAGTCAGTCGCTTGACCTCAACCCAGTAGAGCTGCTTTTCACTTACTGAAGACAAGACTGAAGGCAGAAAGACCCACAAACAAGCAGCGACTGAAGGTGGCTGCAGTGAAGGCCTGGCAAAGCATCTCCAGGGAAGAAACTCAGAATGTGTGTTTTGAGAACATGGGCTCCAGACTTCAGGCAGTCATTGACTGCAAAGGATTTTCATCCAAGTATTAAAATTATGGTTATATTTACAATTATGTCACTTTGTCCAAATACCTTTGAGCCCCTGAAAATGGAGGTACTTTGCTGAAAATGGCTGTAATTCCTAAATGGTAAATGTCATATTTTGTGGAACCTCTAAAAATAAAGCTGAAAGTCTACACTTCAGTCACATCCTGATTGTTTTATTTCAAATCCACTACCACAGTGTATAAAGGCAAAATCACAGAAACTCTGTCATTGTCCAAATACTTCCAGACCTAACTGTATAGATAGATAGATAGATAGATAGATAGAGGGGGGTGTGCAGGAGTGAACTCACCATTTCTAGTTCTTGGGAGATGCGACGCCTGCGTAGCTCCTCCATGCGCTCGCTGACGTCACTGAAGCACGTGTTGTAGTATTCCGAGTATTCCTGCGCTAGATCGTCGATATTACCCAGAGAGCCATCCTGCTCACACAAACAAACACACATACACAGACACACAAAGAGACAGGGACAACTCTGATTAGAAGACAGCAGAGCCAAACATCAGTAAAGTTCATGTAAGTCAGACAGACAATACAGGAAGAACCTGGAGCTAGCCAGCAATGACGCTGGAGCGCGTCTTAAGCAGCGTGCGGTATGGGTAGTGGAAAATGCCACAGTTCCACACAACTCACTGCACAGTCATATCACACATTTTGGTGTCATAGACACATGACGTTAATTCACCTCATGCAGAGTAAAGAATTTGAAGTATCCAACAACATCCAAAACATTACACACAAATGCGTGCAAAGCCTTTGAAAACTCTTCATTAAAGCATAACAGTGCACATTCCTGCTGCTGTGGAGCAACCAATTCAGCTAATTACACATCAGCTCTCTCCTTGTTTTTTCACACCTCAGAACAATTCGGTTGTAACTTACTGTACATGTGCTTCTCTCTGCCTGGAGAGACACGGCTCCATCACCGTTTATTCGTATCACAGTGTCGTCATGCACTTGGTGTGGTTTTAATTAAATCACTGTGATTGGGATGAAGCCGGTGTTTGAGTCATGAACAGTGGCACTCTCTTCTCCACAAAGCCAGATTCATTTACAAATTCAAAAGCAGACATGGACACACACACACACACACACACACACAAAGAACACAGTGGCCCCTCCTGACCCCTACAGCTGTCTGGGTGCATGAGCACATACATTCATCTATGGTGCTGCCTGCCTATGACCTCAACCAGTAGATCAGTGTGTGCGTGTGTGTGTGTGCGCGTCTTACACCACTACCTCGTGACTCAGACTTCATAGAGAAATAAAACTGAAAAGCCTATAATAAAGCAGATGTCTGACGTCACTTTCCTAAACTGGTTAGTAGATGCAGCTGTGTGAAGTGAAATACACACGTTTGTATGTACAAACATCAAGATTCTCCAGCGGAGACCTTTCCCTGAGCTGGCTCAGACCTCCTGCTAATTCCCGATACCCTTTCAAGCCTTTCACACTCCGTAGTCAAACAGAAATGCCCTCTTCCTGCCCGGCAATGGCTTGGCCAAACACACACATCCTGTCATTGTGTGTGTGGGTCTGGGGTAGGAAACCGAGGGCCTCACACACCCCGTCACAAAGCGCGTATCCTGAACTCTTTACAGATTTACAGTTTTAAGATGGGAGGCAGATACATGGCGCAATATGCTTGGATACTGAATCATTGTGTATGGGTGAGTCACTTTTGTTAGCACAGTTCTGTCTACCTGCACTGAGCCATTACTTTCAGAACACGAATTATAAACGATAAGCTAAGCATGAAATGGCTTGTTGTAATTTAGTTACAGAAATTGATGACATTTGGAAACCAAAAAAATAGGTGAGATACAATGTGGGGAGGCAGCTGACATTAAATTCTCTACAGAGGAAACACCGTAACATTTGTCAGTGTTTTTACGTCATTTTTTTCGTACGGTTCTGAGCATCGTTTTGCTCAAGCTATTGTTGAACCTTGACGTTCAAACCCAACATGATCAACACATAATACAAAGTGTTTGAGAACTTGAGAACATTGGCTGCTCGACTTCCCGACTTTCACAATCCATTTTTATAAAACAAGCAAGTCATCCCCATATCAACACCAAGTTTTACTTCTCACACTTCCATGGATTCCCATCCCACTCTCCAATTCTCCAAGAACATTGTTCCAGATGATTGAGATTCCCAGCGGAGCAGACTGTGCACAGAGAAATTCCAAGGCCTACATTCCAATCTGCTTGCGTACATACACACACACACACACACACACACACACACACACACAGAGAGAGAACAGTTCAGGAACTCAGCAACTATTCAGCACAAATATCATATCAGTGTTTCAGAAATTCCTCTACCACGAAAAACTAATCACCAAACTGCTCCAAGATGTAGTGAAGTCATCAATCACTAGAGAAGAAAAGAGCACACACACTCAGAGCTCCATCACATTCTGACAGAAATGAACTTTCCCCCCTTTTTCTCATTCTCAAAATAAACACATTGGACATCCATGTTTCACTGTAAGTCATGCACTGTGCACTGACTCTTTAAAAAGCAGTGGCGCTGTAACATTCTTCTGCCCTGCATATGAGACTAGAGCCAGGACTTAGCTGGAAGGACAGAGCAGAAGCCTGCCAGGGACAGACAAAGGCAGCACAGTGAGGATACTCACAAAACTCTTAAGGCTAAACGGAGCTTCCTACAGGCTAATGCAGGCGAAAACTCCTACATTCCACTGAAGCAATGGATGCCAGTTCTCATTGTAAGCCTCTCATTTTTTTCTTTTAAAGGTGCAATACTCAATATTTTTTTATTTAATTTTCTCACTAGCACAAATAATATGGAAAATAATAGTTTAAAGGTGCATTAGGTAAGATTAGTCTTTTCCCCCCAAGATTAGGTCTCTAATGGTTAGGTGGATTCGACATTTGAATGAGTCG
This sequence comes from Pangasius djambal, assembly GCA_022985145.1. NCBI lineage: Eukaryota > Metazoa > Chordata > Actinopteri > Siluriformes > Pangasiidae > Pangasius > Pangasius djambal. The sequence goes on from CM041004.1 coordinate 6,766,379, forward strand.
TGCCCATGTTCATGATGCTCCGCCCCCAGGATCTACGGTAGCCTGTAGAGTGTCTATAAAATGACTGACACAATTCGCATCCAAACACAAACAAGCATCCCAGACCGGAAGTCAGAAACGGGTTTTCTCAGCAAATTAATACACTTTTAATACGGCCACAGCTTAATCCATTGTTTATAATAATAATGTTATACATATCTTCCCAGGTATTTTTACAAGTAAAGAAAAAACAAAATCAACCACTGCACCTTTAAGCCACTGTCTCAGAACAAACGTATTACGTAGCTGAAAAAAAATCCCAGTTTGGAAACATGCTTTGAGGTCCGGAATATGTTTGTATTTACATCAGCCTCTTGTCAGTTCTTTTATAGCCACACCCCCAAATCCCATTCACATCCTCATAAATCATTATGAGGAGATGTTACATGCTTATAGAGCTGTACCTTGGCTTTTAAGCAGTTGAATGTCCAAGTGCGCTTAAAAGTGATGTCATGACAGTCCTTGCTTATGCTGACTCTAGTTGAGCCACTGTAAGTTTTGGGGTGGAGCTTTGTGCATGTGAGTGGAAATGGGGCGGGCTCAATGAGTAAAAAAAAATATATATATCAGTCAAATCCATTCGTTTAACCATAAGAGACCTTTTTTTTCCCCACAAATCTTACCTAATGTACCTTTAACAGTAATTTGCTTAAGTAACAAGCCAACGAGGGGGCATGCATTACAGCTAACTGTGTTCTTAGGCATGATGTGAATTCCCTTACCTTCATTACAATCAATATAACGCACAGCTTCGAGTGGCTTATTGCTTTCATAAAGTGGTGACAAAAACAATATTCTCAATAAACAATTCTTGCTAAGCAATGTAGTCTGCATAGTAAGCTTTATTAAGCACAATAAACATGCAAAGATTAGGCTATTCTGTGGACACGACACTGACTTCAGTGGAATGGTTTTACTGGTTTAAAACCTGGTGCATTAATACAGAATTTAATTATGGTGATGGCTTCGAAGGCGACTCACCCAGTCAGGTTTTAGAGCTGAAACAGCTGCTGTACCCCTAAACATAGTCATCCTCTGGAATTAGCCCAAGACTAAATGTGTTTTAAACATTCAGTGGCACTTATTTTCATCTAGTTATTTTTATCTGGTTAACTGCTTGAGTACTGAATACTGTCACTATTTTTGATATTAGCGAGTATTTGTTTTGCCTTTCGTTCACATGAAATCAGTGAGAAATTTTTTTTTAAAAATCGAAACGTGACATCTGGCAATACTTTATGCAGGTAGAGTTCTATCTTGCTGTGCAAGTTAAATGTGTGTGTCGGGACTAAAAAAAAAATCTGAGAAACGGGCAGTTTTCACTCTCATGCAGGTGGAAGATGTGAAGATATGAAGCTTGTGGGACAAAAGAGAGATAATACTTTTATAATACTGTTTAATACAAACCACACGTTTTACACCAGATGCAGCAGTGCACAAACAAAACAGTGACAGGAGGAACATTTAACTGCAGGAGAAACATACTGGATTACACCACACTTAGAGCACTTTCCTCCCTCTGAGCTGCAGAGCTGCAGTCAGCTCTTACTCCTGACCGAGAAATTCTCACGATTAGCGAAAATTTGCTCTCAGCAATTTCCTGTATAGGTTTTTAGTTGGAACTGTTAGCACTTTGTAGTACATGAAATTCTTTGCAGTCCATGAGAGATGCAAGCAGACAGGATGTTGGTGTTAAGAAGGGAGGAACACGCTGTCCAGTAAATTTACAAGTACTTTGTGATCATCAACACACAATCCCAAACACACGACAAACCTGTTGAGTGATTTCTCAGACACACTATACCCAACTGCACTGCATCTCATTATCATACCTGACATTCCACACCAGCACTGAAGGGATGATGCAAGCGCAGTGAGTGTGTCTGTGTGTGTGTGTGTGTGTGTGTGTACTGTTTCCAGCTGTGAGTCTGATCCCTGTACTAACACAAAACTCCTGCTTCTCAAGGCGTATAAGTATGAACTTGATAATCCAAGTTAAGCATAAAATATTACTTTGCACTCTTCCAAAATAGCTGAATCAATGAGGATGTAACACACACACACACACACACACACACACACACACACAGAGGGCTGGGCCCTGTATTAATCTTCCATCTCATGTTTAACCCCAATGCTGCTCCCTAAAACCAACTTTAAAAGCTGACACTGTACTTTTTCAGATCTCATTTGAAACATCTCCAGTCGAGTTGAGTGATAGCTACACGTCACTGCATGCTGAGATGATCATAGCTCACACCCTCCTGCAAAACAGACCTGGCTCTTAAAACTGTGTAACAGCATTAAGACAATGTTCTGTCACTTTATCATTCCTCCCTAATGAGCTCATCTTTTCCTGGGGGTGGCGTGTTCTGGACATGTGGGATGAGAACGGAGACAAGAGGCCAGCCCTGGATTGGACCATCAACATGTTTACAAGTTTAGGCCAGCTTGCTCAATCCTACATCTGGGGCTTTTTCCGGGGAAGTTAAAGGAGGAGACCGTGGCTCTGACCCGGAGCTGAAATTTAATCTGCACGTGTCCAAAACGAAATCTAAAACTCTAAGTGGAGGAATGAATGCATCAACCTGGTCAGGCTATTGTCAGCTCTATCTGAGAGAAGAGAAAAGAAGGAACAACATGGAAGCCCTTTCTCTTTTTTATGGCTGCCCTCTGACCAGATAATCAATCACCCAGCATTCTTGACCACCCAGAAAGCAAGCATTTCTTGGATGGAGAGCAGTAAATAGTTAATTTTCTGTAAATATAATCAAAGTGAAGCAAAGATGGGTGGAATGCCTTATGCTTCATAATGTTATTTTTCTAGTCCAGCCTGCATTAGATAGATTTCAGCTCATTAATAGAGAGAGGAAATAGGCAACACAGATCACAGTTCTCACAGTTTGCTTTTCTGAAAGAAAGCAAACCGCATGGCTTCATTCGTACTAACAATCACTGCTGGCAAAGACTTTTTTTTTTTTTTTTTTTTTTACATGGTAACCAGTGAGGGCTTGTGAACTATTCACAGTTTGGACATGATCCACTATCAGACATGTTCACATGCTGAATGAACTACTATTATCACAGTACAGAGATTCAGTTCTGCAGCTCTATAAAATGTGGAGACTTAAAAGTATGTTAATGCGTATGCATAGTTTCATGCTTAACTATGTCAAAAGAGGCACTGTGACACATGAAATGTGCCTTTTTTCCTTGCTGTGGCCTTAGACAACAAAGAAAGTAAAAAAACAAGCATGCAGTTTTCTTCAAGGTTGCGTTTTTCTTTTTTCTTTTTCCTGAGAACTACCCTCATGGCCAAGGTCATGGCTGTACAATATACAGACCACATTATAAACATTCAATGAGTTGGCATCACAACGACAGCATTCCTGAATGGTGCTTCTTTAATAAGAGCACTTGTTGAGCCAGCTAAACAACACAGAGGGTAGGGAGGGTGTTTGATTTGATTTTGATTTGACTTGTTTGTGTGATTTGATCAACACAGAAAACCATTAATGTACATGATGATTCAGCAGACCTGCTCCAGCTTCAGAGAGTTTGTACCTCAAACATATGAAGGCTGAGAAGTAAGAGTGAAAGGAAAGTGGAAAGAGCAATGACTGTTGAGTCAGAGAAGCCGGGATGGTATACACCAGGGAAGAGAGAGACATCAGAGGCAGATCGGGGTCAGAGGTGCTCTCCCACCCTTATCAGGGGTCTTCCTCTGGACATCCGCAAGGGCAGGATGGAGAGGGAATCAGGAAGGACCAGATGGGAAGAATTAAGTGTGTGAGGAAGACAGGATGAGAAAAGGTTATGTTTATGCAGTGGTCCTTGGACATAATGAGAATGAACTGTAATCAGAAAAGAGTGGGAGATTTAGTACAAGTAAAAGTTACTGATGACTCAACAAATCCTGTACGTGAAATGTATCTTCATGTCACTGTGCACCAAGGCCATATGATTTAATTAGCAACGGACACAAACATATGTGATGAGCATAACCTCTTAACATGGCTGATGTGTTGCAGAAATTAGCTTGGGTTTTACCGCTGAAAGAAGTACAGACTGCGACTGGCTAAGACTCACACTGACCTGATCAGATTTTGGCTGCCATGCCCTTCGGGGAAAGGTTGCAAGGCTTACACTGTGGACACGGGGCAGTCTGGCCCAAGACCATACCTAGACAACTCAGGTTGTTCCAGTCACTTCAAAATAATGTCCTTTTCTATCAGTGTGTATAATGTTTTGACCACAATCATCGTTGTACTGCGCGTACAATGCACCGCAGAATCATTTCTTCCACATAATGAGCGGAGAAAAGAATAGCTGTCCTAGTCCAAACCCTATGAAGTCATCCCCACCCTGTGTTTACACACACTTTCTAAACAGGGAGATTCCAGTAATGAACTTCTATATGGAATTTTACAGAAAACAAAGTTTGTGGAAAACTTATGACACCCTTACCACCCTCACCATGAAGATTATACTGTATGTCTCAGACTTGCTTTAAAGGCAGAGACTGTTAACTGCCTTTTTCACTGCCTTACTCGACTATAACCACACATAAATGAGACTTACACACACTCTGACCACAGTGAAATGGACGCAGTGCTAGGTATTCCCATTAGGAACTTTCCAGGATCTGGAATGGTGTTTGGTAAACCTCAGAATGTCATCTTTCTGCTTAATACATCTATCGGGTGATGTGTGCTAGTCTTATGTTAGTGTTTGCAGGCTATTTGCAAACACTATTGCTATTTGGTCATTGGTTTAAAGACAGAATTACAGTCATTACAATAATTTATGTATTTTGAAGGTTCAACACAGTACCAAAAGCGACACAGGAGCACTGGTACAACTTTACGCTCATCTATGAATATATATGAGAGTGCAAACTGGAAACGCCACCATGGTCTCCTGTGACTGCACTATGCTATTAGCGGCAGTGTTTTTCTCTATTACAAACTGCCAAGCCTCACTGGAGAAATACAACCCTTTACGTTTGATCCCCACGCTGAGCTGAAGTTGTTCATCGTCATCGCTCACTGCTACCACATAACTGCACTGTACTGTAGGTGATGTTAGCACATAGCCAGCCATCTTGGTAACAAGTAAACCAGCTCACATGTCACGGGGACACAAAAGTGGCATTTCTGTATGAGGTCTAACTTGAGTTGTCACTTGTCTGGTCAAAATAGGTCAAACTATATCATATCATAACAACCAATGCTGTATTCATCACTAATATTAGCTAGCTAATCACAACCGTAGCTTAGATGTAGCCCTGGATCATTTTATTTGGAAAAATACAGATTTTAAATGGAAGGAATATAAACAAGGCGTTATGTATGATCATAACAGGCCCTGCAATGGGAGATAACGGTTTAAATAGCATATCTTTTTTTAAATAGGCTTGTCTTTTAACTTCTGCTTAGACAATTAAACAGAACTCTTGATTTTCTAACTACTATAACTACCTGTAGTATTTGCCAATATTACAACATACAATAATTAGCCCATATACACTATCACTCAAGGCATGTGTCAGTATTTGTTAGCCAAAGTGTGAACAGAAAAACAATTTCCCTAGACCCCAAGGTCTGTTAAACTGGAGACACAGAGGAACATGATTCGGCCTGTCTTGTGAACCAAACTAAAGCCACCCTGGCTGTTTGGTCAAACCTGGGAGAATCAGAGAGGATCCCATATATACACCATATAACACAAAAGAAAAAGCTTTCTGTTCGGACATGTTGTTATCCAGCATCAATGTGCAACCAAAGCTCCCAACCCAGTCATAATATAATCATCCTTTCAAAACAGTCGAGGCAGGGACATGCTCAAAAGGACACGCAGTTCTGTGATCCTATTGAAAAGCACTGAAATGCTTTGCAGCTGGATATATATTTAGACCAGTCTGCTTGTTGCCAAAAGATTCATTGTGCTAGGGCAAACGAAATGATTCATACACACTAAAAGAGTAAGAAAATGATTATTTTTGTTTTTTTTAGTTTTCCTTGAAATATCAGGAGACACGCTCAGGTGTATTACAGGTGTAATCTGTGCCAGTTTAGTGTTTGAGGTGGAGACAAAATGATGACGTGTCTGAACAAAGGAATTTGGTGAATTAGAAACATGTTTGAAACAATGACATTAAATTTACAGGATGTCGGACTGCAACAAATAATGGACAAAATAGCTAATAAAAATAGTAGACGACAAAATTAATCTTTCAAAATTCGAAACTGATTAGTTGGACTGTGTTATGAAGCATGCCGCACTACATCACTTTATTTAGAATAAAAACACATTTAATGGAAATGATGTAAAATACAGGAACTCTTTACAGTGAAATACACCACGCTGTTGGCCTCATGACACAACTTGTGTCTTGTTTTGAGTAATATTTTGATTTCTAATCACTGTATGAAAGTGGACGCACCTGAATCATACTTATTAACTTATTAACACTTAGTACTGAGTTATTACATTATCACAAATTTGGGGCCATATTTCTTTATCTTTCCTGCCCTATTAGAAACCATTGTCTCGTGCTACTTTGAGGAAAAAGCTGGTTGGTTGGTTGACAACTCAGTGGGCTGAAAATGAACATGGTCTCAAATAAATGAATGAGTCTACGAACATCTTCTCATTTTAAAACTCATGTCATGAAGCATGTGCATTATGCAGCGTTGGACATGAGTTAGCGACGCCATCTTAAGTAGTTAGAGGATTTTTTTCATTCATAAGCACCACACTGTTTGCTTTACTCAGCATATGCAAGACATGTTTTTTAATGTATCTAGTGCACCAAGTTGCCATTTTGCTGTCAGATCACATCGAAGTCAATCCCAAAAACAGTCGATTGACTGATTCCAGGAATTGAAACCAAGAGTTGACCCCGAATCAGACTGTTTCAGCTAGTGAGACACGGAGTGGATATTTATTTTGCCTTTATTTTGTCTGGTTGGCATAAACCAAGCTGATAAGTCATTTAGTCACAAAATGTGGGCTGAATGAGTAAATAATGTACAGAATATGCCACCTTACTGTATTTTGTGTGTCTGATTTGGCTGTCATAAACACCTGATAAAATTCTCATGCTGTGACAGATTATCTGATAAATATCAGTGTTGTAGTTAGTGACCTTTTATTTAATTAAGCCTAGTTAAGAGTTCTGTACTAGTCTTAGTTAACTGAAATCCAGCACTAATATGCTGTGTCTTTTATTCCTACTCAACACTTTCTATTCTTAAGCAACATAACCAGCACCAACAGCATATTTCTTTTTATCGCACAGCAAATGTTTGGTCAGAGTTTAACATGCTGATTAGCAAATCTGTGAGAACTCATAACACAAAATATTCAGCAACACACACACACACACACACACACACACACACACACACACAGTCACATAGACATCATACTCACACCTCAGCCTTCAAAGCACAAGTTGATTTGCAGTGAAAATGGCAGTGTCGTTCCAGCTTTTCATCTTTTGGTGAAGTGTAAACAAGCTCTGCACTAAGACAAATGGCTTCCCATGTTTATTAGACTGCTTATACAGCCTTTAGTGATCAAAAGACATGGATTAACCCAAGAGTACCACCAAATCTTATTCAAGATTCAGGGTCAACCTCCAAACATCTCTACATCACACAATGAAAGCGTCTACTCCATTTAAACATGCTGATGAAACCTCCAAGGCTTGGAATGTAGGAGACACTATTGCTGCATGATAGTTTTACATCTTAATTCTACAGATGAAAGACCGCCCAATGTCCCAATGAACCAGAAGTAGAGCCTATCGCACAATAGTAATAATTATAATAATAATAATAATAATAATAATAATAATTAGTAGTAGTAGTGATAGTTATTAGTACCAGCAGGAATATTATTAGTAGAAGTAATTGTAGTAGGGACAGTATTAGTAGTAGGAGCTGTATTATTATTATTATTATTATTATTATTATTATTATTATTATTATTATCAATAGTAGTACATCATGGCACATTTTAACTGGTACCTTTACACTTTATTGTATATTTTCACCACAATCAAGTGCACTGTTTACAGTCTGTTGACATTTTTTTGTAAAGATATTAGCTCCTTCTCCTCCTTAAGAGATTTTGAGATTTTTTTTTTGCACTGACCTTCTCATATTATTTTTGTTATATTTGTTATCTGTAAATGGTTATCTATCTATCTATCTATCTATCTATCTATCTATCCTGAGCGAGTGGTTGTAAATGATCACACCGGTACTTTGGGCCCATCACGTGCTCAGACAAACTGCAGACTGTACAAGGCTCATGGTTCTTTATTTGTCACATACATTACACACATGTGATGTACTAATGTAGTGAAATGTTTTTCCTTAGTGCCTCGTCCCACAGTGCAACTGATACACAATCCAGTCACCCAGTGCTAGTTCTTCTCATCAACCCATGAACATGTAACAGTGTGCAAGTGAAGAGGAAAGTTTGCTGACCTGCGCTTTGATCCAGTGAAAACACGCCTGTAAAGTGCAGCCCTGAGCTACATGCACAGCCGCACGCGCACTGCACGGACAGTGAAGCCCCTGCTCTATACCCCTGCTCTATAATGCTTCATCACTATAGCACTTTTCTCCTTACCTTCCTGTTGCACCCCCTCCCCCAAGCTAATGTGGGGGGGAAAACAAAGAAGAACAAAAACTCACCAACATCCCCATGACGTCCGACCAGAGCTGGGAGAAAGTATCCGACACGCCGCCTCCGGCAGCCTGAGGCTCTGCAGAGCCTGCATCCGCTTCCATAGCCACGAACTGCAATCAACTGCTAATTAACTAATGAGCTCAATCTCAGAGGCAGTGATTCCGACACTACAACCTTCGCACAGGTGTGTAGATTAAGCTATTAAAGAAAACCGTGCAACAAAAGACTAGGGGAAAAAATGGGAACAAGTTCAACAGTTCATACGCATTAAAAGAAGTATGTGTTTTCTAAGCCTATTAAATGATAAGAATCCAAATCCAGCCTCGATTCTGCGATATTCCATTTGTTTCCGGTTGTTTTCCATGAGAAAGCTCGCGTGGAAACGGCGCGCGTCACAAACTTTCACGCGCTGCTTTGACATTCCGAGCTGCGAAGCTGAGCGCTCTGATCCGCTGAGCCGCTAGCGCGAACCAACTCCGAGCGGAGGGAGTCGTCTTCATACACAGTGTCCTTAACAGTGATACTCCTAAAGAAAAAGTCATCAAAGTCCAACATGCACAGCTAAAAAGAAAAAAGAACTACCGAGCTACAAAAACATTCACCGACAAATGTGACAAAGTATAAAGTACGTCTTTTCTGGCGCGGTTGAATTCTTCACGCTTCCCTCCTACAAAATGGACTCGCCCTACCGAAGTCACTCCTTTCCCTTTACACACAACACAGTACGCAGGAAAGCTCGCGCGCTGCGTCTGTCCCGCATGGAGCTGAGCCTGTTGAGCTCCTGGGGCGTTACATTATTATTATTTCTGAAAAGGTAGCCTATTGTGCGGCTTTCCTGGCTATACCACGACCGCGGTGCATGTTCATACAATGGAACAAAGTGACATTTATCCTCTCACCGTCTCCAAAATAAAAAGCGTGTGAGAAAAATGTCGGCGTGTGACGTCACCTAGCCCTATTATTACAAAGACGCCTGAAGGGGTTGAATGGGTGATGTGCAGAAAGTAAACGATACCCATTATAGAGGCTAGTCATGAAAGGGATGTAGTCTTTGGTACATCAGGTTATCAGGTTGCAGACAAACAGTTCAAGGCCGTGTTCACACCTGGCGTTAACATGCATCCTGGGTGATCGGATCACGACCGGACAGCACTAAGTACAGGTGTGAACAGGGTCAAATCTGTCTTGAAGACGCATTGTGATCTGATCACTCAAACCACATTCGGATGTGATCTGGGCATATGGCCACATCACATTTGTAGTGTGAACGCAAAAGCGTCCCAGACAGCTACGAAGAACCGCCTAACTGACTACGCAGTCAGTATGATAACTATGATAACTACGCTGCCCTAGCCGTGAATGTCAGTGAATGCCCCAAGCATGATTCCTTTCCACCAATCTGCACTTCTAATGCGCACCCGTAGCATTCTGCAGGGTCTTGTGGCTAAGAAAGCAGCTGCTTCTTGTAGCTTCTTTTGTTGTCTCAAAAAGTTTGCCTGAAAACAATGCAGCAGACACCTTTCTTCCACCGGAAGTGATGTATAAAATCCAAACGCAAGTGGTCACAGGAGACGTGTTCATAATGCCAGGAGTAAGCGGCTATGCGTCTCGGCTGTCCACTTGTGATCAGATCACTCAAGACAGATGCCAGGTGTGAACAAGGCCTATGATAACTTAAGTCATGTCCTACACCACAAGAGCGTAAGAATGTGAGTAGGATCATCGCCTCACAGCTCCCTGGTTCGATCCTGAGTGCCGGTTACTGTCTGTGACTACACAGGTTTCCTCTGGGTTCTCCAGCTTCCTCCTACTTCCCAAAAACATACCAGTATATGGACTGACTAAGATAAAGTGCCCCTAGGTGGAAATGTATGTCTGGCATCCTATCCAGAGTGCATTTGTACCTCCTGCCCAGTGTTCCCGGGATAGGCTCCGGATAAACTGTGACCCTGACCAGGATAAAGCGCTTACTGAGAGAGAGTGAGTGAGTAAGAGGGAGAACGTCCTGTGAGTAAGAGGGAGAACGTCCTGCTTCATGCTGATGTCAGTGTGAGTTGACTTCTGTAACTTGCGTCATTACACAATTACAGGAATGTACACAATGTCTACAGTAGGGGTGGAATGGTTCAAACCAACACCATGTTTATGGTACGTCATAATACCTGCGTACAGCTTTATATTTTCAAAGAAGATGGTGTTAAATGACATCTAACTGCATTTGTAGTACAACTATTAAATGACCTGAGAATCCCTCATACCATTCAGTATCTCGCCGCATTCGCACTATCCAGTGTCACCCAGAAGACAGTGGGTTCCCTTCTGAGTCTCATTAATCATATCATCTCAGGCCTACAGCTCTGGCTTGCTCATTATAGATCTAAATACAAATCTATTAATAATATGTAATAACTAATATGTATCAATAATATGTCTAATATTAAAAGCACTATACAACTATAATGGAATTGAAATACTGTATGTAGAAATATATGTAAGCGTGATCTTTAAAAAGCTGCACCCTTGTTTCTGAGTCTTGGTTTTTCTGAGCTCCTTGCTTAGCTCATTTAAAGCTGGAGACCTAGAGTTAAGTAAAGTTGATTTGACCATAATTAAAACCTCTAAAGAAATGTTGTACATGGTGAAATGAAATTGAACGCATTGCCTTGATATTCAGCCTTGATTTTAACAGGAGTTAAAGTGGAGCAGACACTGACAGAGCAAGATGTAAAATTTATTGAATAAAGAGAAGTGAGTGAGTGCTGTTATGCCTGCTGTTATGCCTGGTTACTGTAATGAAGAAACCATGCTTCTGTGTGTCTCTGTCGTTCTTTCTTTCTTGCCAGATAAACATTCCCCCAAGCAGCAACAGCTGTGTAGTCTCATGACAGAAATGCTCGAGAGAGAGAGAGAGAGAGAGAGAGAGAGAGAGAGAGAGAGAGAGTTGGAAAACAGGAGGGATAAAAAGAAAGTGAGCATGTGTACATCTGAGAGGCGGAGAGAATTTCTCATTTGTCACACTTAGGCCAGGGAATTTGATACATGGAAGAAATCACCACTGAGTTTATCTCTACAAGTTTAATACATTACTTCCTACCTATGCTTTTTTAAAGAGGGATGTGAACAGAGAGCTGGTTAGCCAGTCACTTTTTATAAAAGCATCCAGCTTCTTTCTTTTTTATGTACCTTTTTAATCTCAAATGATGTCTGACACAGACTATAGCATACATACAGGTTTTTACCTGCCTTTGGTTAGGGCAGGTGTTCATTTCAAGCTCTAATCACATGATACACATATGTCTCACGCCTAAGTCCCTCACAGCTCTGAAGCACAAGCAGAAAAGAATAGCATCTACAGCCTGTGCCTCTGCAACAGCTGCTTAACAGACCTGCACACATGCATACATGTGTTCGATTGAGGCCAGGAATATCTGGTTGTTAACCCTCCACAAGCCACCTAATGCAGCAAAATGTTTCTTTCAAGAGCTCAATGAGACAAATATACCCTGAATATGCATACATCTGTGCATAAATACACGCTTCGCAATGAGAACAGCGTACGAGTAACAGTGTTGAGGTCCTCTGGCCATGCAAGATGATGTGTATAGGATAAAAATCTCTCTTAAATCAATTTAAATAGAACAGACACATTACCAACAGTATTTATAAACTCTATCCACCACGTGTGTAAGATACACTCTTAGAAAGATATTATATGGTTCTACCTAACACAAGAGTTTTCCTAGAGGGTTCTAAGAGTGCATGGATGGTTACAACAGATAATAATTTTGATACTCTTAATCATATAAATTATCCGATGATATAACAGAAATTCCAAACCACAAATCCAACAGTAAATACGTAAGAATAAGAAAGACATGAAAGAAAGTGTTGCTTGTGTAGCACTACAGGAGTGGACTAATCACTGGCCTGAGCACCTGTGACAAGCAGGTTCAAATAAAAAATTAAAAAATAAATAAATAAAAAAAAATTCTACTCCTTACTGACTTTCACAACACAAAATGGTTTATTTATTATGTATGTTTATACCACATTGTGGTTGAGTTCTCGAATCTAATTGGTCAGAAGTTCACTATTTCTGTACAACAACAGGGCTCAGAAAGTAGTACCGGCTGTAACATGAACAATCGGTTAGTATCGTTTCTATAGTAACAGGTCACACACAGGGGCTCGTATGCCGGACGCGCCACATAATCTAAGACTAATAATTAACAGATTTTAAAAAACGTGTTGGGTAACAAAGTAAAATGTATAATCGTTGATGTTGGTGAATTTTTTTTGTTTGGAGACATTTATTTTACATTTATGGAAGGAGTCTCGGATGTCCAGGAATGTCTTCAGGACAGAGGAGTTTACATTTTTCAGTTTCTGGGTTAAATGACAAGCTGTGTTTTCTGAAAGAGAGAGAGAGATAACAGGAACTAACTTGTGTCTTGGATGTTCCACAACATTAAACCTAACTACAAACTGAGTAGCAACATGTTGTTAATTAATAAATCAAACATTGTAATCGTTGGCAACTTGCTGTGCTGTAAGCAGAATAACACACTCCAGACTGTGCAGTTATATGAAAATAATGCACTTTTGAGTTCATCACTGTTTTGAATATATACACATTCTATTATACTGAGTACTCTGAATACTCATATACTGAGTCCTCTCACAGGACAGGGAAACATACATGAAGTCCTTGTCCATGTTAATCGCACTTACGCTACATTAGATAGAGATTAGATTGAAAAACCTAGGTTGACTTTTCCTTTAGTAACTCCATTAGACAACAAACCTGAAGCAATCTGATAAACACGACCAAGGGAATTGCTTTTTTTTATTGTAGCATTTGAACTGTTTGAATACAATCTATCCTGTGGGGTGTAAAAGATAAGACAACAATGGAGCAGTGCTCCTCCTGCCTGTTTAAACACAGAGGTCACTGTTCAGTGGAAGACAGGCCCTTGATCCTCTGTGTGTTTGGGTATGTGTTTGCAGGTGTTCCCTGCTGACTAATTACACACTCTCTCCCGACAGGATAAGGATCCATTGTTGAAGAACCTAATGTGGATTCTTAACCTGTAGAATCTTTAACCCACAACCATTTAGGATAGGCAAAGAATGTAGAACTTAACTCAAAATTGGGGCAGGAAGTGCGTGCACACACACACTCACTCGCACACACACACACACACACACACACACACACACACACACACACACACACACACACACATCCAACTGTACTTGTGACTATATAAAATAAAACAGCTATCACATCTGTAACTAATACAACCCCCACTCCCTTATAAATATGTCCATCTGTCCAGCATTAAAACATGGAAAATCCATTTCACAAGACATATCGTGCCTATTTTAAGGTATGCAGTGAGGTCATGGTAAATTTAGTTCCAGACATGTTCAGAGCATGAACCTGCTGCTACCTGTGTGTGTGCACCAATGTTTCTTTTCCAGTCAATTGAAGCCAGGACTAATAAAAGACTGATTTCTCTTGCAAACATTCCTTTCTCTTTTCCCCATCATTTGAACTTCTACATAGCTTTCCTGTTTCACCATCTAAATGCATTAGTTCATCTCTCCGTCTCTTCTCTGCACCTGCAGGTCTGATGATACACACACAGTGGCTCTCTTGCAAAGCCCTGATTGCTATTCCGCTGAGAGGCTAGCTCAGTGGAGGAACCATTTTAGCCCAGTTCTGAGCAGTGGTTCTGTTCGGGTCAAACCACGGCAGAGAAAAGGAGGAAGAAATAGCCCAAATACATTGGCTTACAGCATATTAGAATGGAGGAAGATAAGCAGCTGCATCACAACAATGCACAAACTGTCACAGTCTGATGTTTACTTTGTATTTTATCAAATAATATTAACACTTTTTAACAAAGTCTGTGGGCTGAAATATCAACAATACCAAAGAGTTGTGATAAAATACATTAAACCCAGTGTTTATCATGATGACTAAATATAGTAATATTATGTAAAGCCAGCCATGTCTCACTCACCATTTTCCAGTGATGTTCAAAGTTATATTAATGAGAACTCCAGTGTAGAAGTAGTAGAGATGTTGGTGCAAAGGTTGGCCTTAATGTTCCAGAATGCAGCGCAGCTATACGGTGTTGTAGTGCTGAGTTACGGCAGGGATGCGGCTCAGTTAACTATTGATATACAAGATCATAAGCATATGATGGCTTTGAAGGTGGTATTACCATGAAAGTTGAAGGTCTGGAAGCTGAACAGTTTCAGCAAAGTGTAGCTGGACAGACAAAAAGACTAAAGCGCTGCTGCATTAGGTAGAGATGAAGAATTAGAATAAGAATAAGACTAAGAATAACAGTTGTTTTATTGGCATTAATTAAAGAATATTTTAAAAATTAGCCAAAACCATAAACAAATGCCTCATTTGTTATTAATATTATATATTATTAAATATTTTATTGGCATAGGAGTGAGTCAGAATAACTTCCACTTCAAAAAATAACTTCCACTTCTGCCTTTCAGACTAACCCTGACCCTGATCATTCATTTTGTGCTCCCAGTCTGTGCACTTCACCTTTTATGGAGCTTTGTGGGCGTCACTAGATGCAAATGATCAGGAACATGCTTTGCACTTTATGGGTGATAACATACGCATGCGAGTACAAAGAAAATCAGCGTTTCTGAAACTTTTACTTCAGTTTGACTTACTCAAACATTTACACACAACTTTACTAAAAGACTGATAAATGAGGCCCAGTGTAGATAATTTAGGAATCCAAATTTCATTACAAAATAAACCGTAGATGCCACTGAAGATCACATGTTAATTATAAGATTATTTAATATTCAAGTCATATTAATTACTGGTGGATTTTTCCTCTAAACTGTGTTGCCACTGCAGTTACAGAAACAAATCTACTTGTAACACAATCACTCCTTATGTCTATGCGTTGCAGTGACGTCAGACTAGGGGCTTTAAGAATAACATACTGAAACTGCTTTTTTTGCTCATTTAGTTTACTTTTTATTTTAGTTTACTATAATATTCCTGGTTCATAAACTCACAGAACCAGAAATGTTGCAGTCACCTATCTCTGTTATGGTGAACTGAGATGCTTTGTTACTGCACACACAGTCAACAGTCAGTGGGTGTTTTATCTGAGAGCATGGGTGTATAATCGGTGGAACAAGACCTTTCTGGCTTGTTTAGCAACGAGTGTTTCATAAGGTTTCCAGAGACCGGGATAATTTTGGTAGACAATGTCATATTAAATGTCATATGATTTTTACATTTTGGTTAAAAATAAAAGGGTTAAATTCTTACAGTCTAATAGGATTTGTTTTTTATGTTGTCTGGCCAATTGATTTCACACATTGCTGACTTTACAAACTCACCAGAATGACTGCATCTGATTAATCACATAATTAGGAAGTGAGAGCGGAATTAACAATCGTGTTAATAGGACCATTTCATGGGAAAAAACATCATAATTCCATGTAGAACACACAAGGTTGACCTTAACCTTCTGAGTTACTGATCATGCCCAAGACAATGTTGCCAAAAAAAAAAAAAGTCACCCTAAACAAATTTTTTGGTGTTGATAGACCATCTGGAATTGGAGATATATAAAAATCAACAGCATACAAAAACAGCCAAAATAGCCCTAGACTCACAAGGGTTAATTTACAAAATGGCATGCAGCCGTTATGTCTATGTTGAAAGTGCAAGCCATAGATTAAGAATGTTGGTCCACAAATTTAATTTCAGACATGTCACACGAGACCCAGAGTGTCAGATGTCTGTTGTACACTTTTCTGGCCACAACCTACGGAATATTGAAGGTTGCAATTCTCCAACGGCAAAACAAACTTAAATACAGCAACACAGTGCTTTACAGAGCAGGATAAAGTCACTGGAACGAAAGTCAAGGGTTTTGTGTGAAGCACTTAGTTAATCTCTGTGTGAATACACAAGTTAATCCTTTGTGTTTGCACAAAACAGCCAGGGGAAAAGTCATCTGCCATGTCAGTCATATTAACTTTTCCTGTAAAAGTAGGCAGCTGTTGTCCAGATTTACTGATAAAAACCCAGAAGATTCTAAAGCGAGCCCAGAGGTCTGGCTTGTGAGACTACAAAACTAGCCAGTCACGATCAAAACAGAAATGAAATGTGCTTAAGTCCTGCCGTGTTAGAAGCAAGACAGTCAGATTTGGTTTTGGAGATCAGGAGGAATGCCCACTCACTGCCATTACTTAACACAGATTAGTATTAAATGGGGATATAATGAGTACTTGGTTACTTCCTCTTCCTGCTCTTTCACTGTGTGACAGTAAAAGGAAACGGGAAGATGTCTAGGGTATAGTTCTGGATGTCTGGTTGAAAAATCACTTCCTTTATATTTCTATACAGTATTACAGATTTAGGTTGCTTTTGCTCAATGCTTATCCAGTATTTTATCCAGTCTGAGAATGTTTCTGCTCCATTGTACTATTGTACTATTACTATTGTAAGTCGCTCTGGATAAGGGCGTCTGCCAAATGCCGTAAATGTAAATGTAAATGCTCCATTATCTGACTAATATACTGTATGGCCAAAAGTATGTAGACACCTGACCATCACACCCATATGTGGGCCCTCACCAAACTTTGCCACAGAATGTCTTTGTATGCTGTAACATTAAGATTTCCTTTCACTGGAACTAAGAGGCCCAAACCTATTCCAGCATGACAATGCGAGCTCCGTGAAGACATGGTTTGCCAAGTTTGGAGTGGAAGAACTCGAGTGTCCTGCACAGAGCCCTGACCTCACTAATGCTTTTGCTGAATGAACACAAATCCCCCCAGCCACGTGCCAAAATCTAGTGGAAAGCTTTCCCAGAAGAGCGGATGTTATAATAACAGCAAAGGTGGAATAAATCTGGAATGGGATGCACACACATACGAGCACGATGGTCAGGTGTCCACAAACATTTGGCCATATAGTGCATTTCCAAATCCTCATGTTAAGTTGTTTTTTTATATGCATGCCAAAGATGTATAATATATAATGTCTAAACCTTGATCTATTCAATCTAAAATAGGTTTTCTTATCTTTAGACAATGTTCAGCTCAATAAGGTAAGTGATCAGTATAGTCCATTTCATTGGTTTGGCTCATGGAAAGTACCAACCCACTGTAGCAGGGCAGAAGTTTAAGAAACTTGCCTAAAGGTTTTTAGAGCACATTGTCTGTGTTTCTGCGCACAAGTTCAATCCAGGCATCTAAATGTACTACATAAGTTCTCAGTTTTTTTCATTATGATAACCTCATAAATCTCCCAGTTCACACAGTCTAGGACCTGTAGTCTTACTCAACTTTGAGGTGCAACACTGCCCTCTATGGTCAAATTTCATAAATGCAGTCAGCATTGGTATTGTAAGCGATTCCAATGATGTGAATGGTATTTAAAACTTTAGGACTGTGTTGTGAGGCAATTTCACATGACAAAGTTACCAGCATTATTTGCTGCATTGGTTTCTTTACTGTATTTGCCTTGAAGATGCCCACATACACAAAACAAAACAAAAAGATTCCCATGCTGCTTTTCCACTGACCTCACAGACACAGTCGATTTAAAGGTCAGCCTTCCCCTTGCTAAGATGCCTTATGAGAAATTCCAAGCAGAAGGCAGCAGGGCCAAATGGCCTGGTTCAGTCCTGTGTGGGATTACACACAGCCACATGAGACAGCTGCAAATGGTGCTATCCAAGAGATACAGAGCTAGGACTGAGACAGGACATTGTCCAACATACAAAAACCACAGCCACATCCTTATCATACAGCCAATAAGTCTCATTTTCACTATCATGCTCATCTCTGAAGGGTTTATGTTGTTTTGTGAAAAGAAAGGAATGGACCTGGCAGTGAGGATGGAGTTAGCCACAAAGGGATGCTAGGCTAGATGTGATTATTCAAGCTAGTCCATTTTAACACGACTGGTGGTCGAGATCTGACTCAGGAAAGCATTAACGTAGTAGAATTGTCACTACGCTCTTCATGTAAAGTCTGTATGGGCCTTGTGCAGCCAAGTTTACAGGTCCATGCAGACTAGCAGGGTCAGCCAACCAGATGCTAAATGTTCTCATGTCATTGCCTCCCACCCACAACAAACAACTCTCACCATAGAGATGAATCCACTGGAGAGGTCACGGTATGGACCACAGAAGTGTTTCACACACTACAGCTTTACCTATAGCCAAGCAGAGAAGCACAAACTAACACAGCCAAGGACTAACGCAACACTCATTTGAGAGCTGGAAACACACATACACACACACACACTCCTATTCGCTTATATACTCACTGGAATTCCCCTTGACTTATAGCCCACCCATTTCTGCTTAGCAAAGCATAGTTTACACTGAAAAACACAGACGCTCATCCAAAAGACATCAGAAACCTATTACAAATATGTCAGAGGGAAACATTCTTTTTGCATGTTTATATCTCAGCAGTGACCCCAGTTACCTCTCATGTCCTCTAGTGAACAAGCGAACAGATGGAGACAACTGATTTAAAGGATTCAAATCATCTCCAGCATTTTCAAGACCAAACTGTACCTAACATGTCTGTATCATATGTCTGATTACCAAGGACAGAAATTTCAACATAGTTCTTTGCATGAACAAAAGAAACACTATTTACTTAAAACTGATTTATAATGGAAGTTAAGGTGTCGCTCCACTACAAGCTGGTCAGAACGCCTTCAGTACAAGTCTCTGGAACTGTCCTGAAGTGATGAACACCATTCTTCCAAAAGATATTGCCTGAATTGGTGATTTGATGATGATGATGAAAATGGTTTTGACAATAGAGAGTGCTGTCTAACATGTCAGTCCGGAATCTCTCACAGATGTTCAGTTGGGTTGAGATCTGGTAACAGCAAAGGACACTGCATATGTACATCATTTTCATACACATCAAACCATTTCGCAAGCCCTCGTGCCCTGTCAGTTGGGGGCGGAGTCATCCTGGAAGAGACCACTCCCATTAGGATAGAAATGTTTCATCACAGAATAACGCTGATCAGTCTGAATAATTTTGTACTGGTTTGCAGTTATTCTTCTCTATAATGCAGACGTAGTCAAACTTTTTGACTATTTTAAACCATTTTTGCATCACTGTCCAATTATAATTTCCATCAAAATTATTTGTAAAGTGTTAGATTTGAAACTTCATTGTAGGCCTATTTAATGTTTTTCCCCAGCCTATTTTCAGCATGTTTTGCCTTTTGTTTTTGGCTGAAATATTTTTTGGCTGAAATATTTCAGTGACAAATTTAGTTAATATAGTCAATATAGTTAACGGATGTTATATATTTATTTAATGATGGTTACTTCAGACTCACACTGATGCACATTAATTTCTCACATTAATGAATCTCGATTTTCCGTGACAGAAAGTGAGAGCACCACATCAGGGCATCGCTCAAAACACGTACACAACTGTCAGGCATTCTGGATTCATATGCTGTTTTTATCAGAGGAAAAAAGAAGACTGCTCTTTTGGCATATTTTTGTGTTCCACGTTTTAAAATACAAAGCTCCTTCACAAAATGTCTAACATCGGCAGGTCTGAAACAGTCATTACATTTTTTTTTGTATTTTACACCTCACCCACGCGCCACCTGCAATTTTTTTTTTTTGCGCCCCACATTTTGAACTCCTCTGCTCTAAGGGGACAAGTGGACCCAAAATACGCCAGCAAAATGTCCCCCAAAGCAAAACAGAGCCTGTAATTTGTCACCTGCTGACAACTTTCAATATAAAGCCCTCAGAATGAGTGAGTTTTACCAAAGCTGCATTCATCTGGTTTTATCCAAGTTTCCAACAGTGCAGTAGTATAGTAAACTGACACTTTCTGTAAGATGAAGCTTAGATGTAGAAACTGACAAGAACCACCTTTCTGAAAGGACTAATTTTACAGATTCTGAGCTTTAATTTACAAATACATTTTACTGAAGAATACATCACTATAAAACTATGTTTTGCATAAATATTTATTGATTGAATTCAACTGCTCTTAGACTTTCATTACAAATAAATGAATCAACAGATTTTCTGTTCTTTTATTGCTACAGTATTGTTTGTAATAACAGCGCACACACTTCCCATCAAATTCATATTAGATTTGGAATCTCTGGAGTATTCCTTTAAGTAATAAATGATCTAAATCTTACTGAGGAGAAAGAGAAACATTGGTGTGGGCTTTTAAGGAGAGAATGAGCAAGATCACAGAATTAGCAGTGGCGTTACTGGTAAAAATACTCTTTATTAAGCCTCCGTTAGTGCCAATTTCTCTATTCACAATATCCCACGCACACTCACCCACCTGAGAGATGGAGAGAAACGGGGAACAGAGGAGGGCACAGAAGCAGCAGGTGAGAAATTGAGTTAAGCCAAGTGCGAGAGAGAGAGAGAGAGAGAGAGAGAGAGAGAGAGAGAGATTAGCTTGAGGCTGCTGGCAGTGGACTGGGTTTGTATGACATGTCTGAGAATGGTGAGTTATGAGGGCACAAAGCTCTACGCTCTAACACACAGCAGCAGCAGCATATGCAAGCCCACTGGCATCATCTGGGGATCCATGCCACCTAACAAAATATCATACTAGTACACACTCACATTCACACATCCACATAAGCATTTTCTATACACATACTGTACAGCTGTTTGCTAAATAAAATGCCGTATGTATATCTGTGTAAGTATTAGTTTATAAGGAGACATTCTCTGAATATAGTTTGTTAACAGTGTGTAAACAGTGTGCTATATGTCTATCTGTATATGAGCGTGGGATTACATGTGTGTGTTTATGTTGGACTGATCCCCTGCCTGGCACCGAGCCAAAAGAAGAGTGAATGGACCACAGACCAGAACACTGTAACAAACACAGCAACAACCTTTCGGCCCGAGGTATCTCCAGCACAGTAGTTGCACTCTATTGTGAGAGACTTTGAGAAACTATAAGAAATTTTGCTGCAACACAGTCCGGATGGGCAACATGCTTTAAAATGTATTATAATACATAGTACAAATTGAACACTGAACGACAAACAGAAGGTGCTACTTTTAATATTTCTAGCCATAAGGCTTGTCTGGTGCAAGTGTTTTGATCTGAATTACACCAAAATCACATGTATGTCACTTTATATGATGTCATCATGAACTTAAAACTTGGCATTATGGGCTCCTACGTGGCGCAACCTAAAAGCATTCACCCTATCGTTAGCTGGGAGTCAAGAGAGCTCAATGCAATCACATGACTTCACTGTAATTTCACCACTCAGCAGATAATCTCTAAAGAGCATCAACGAGCATCAGTGTGCTGGAAATGAAAGGGTTTTATTATGGTCTTTTAAGAATACATGCATTCTCAGTCTACATTTCTTCATAGTACGGCTTGATGAGATATTCGGGGTGTTGAATGTTTTGAATATGTGGTTTGTAATTTTCCACTTTTCTACCAAAACCCCAAAATTTTAAAACATTCATTCACTATTGCATCTCCAATAGACAAATTGCTTCTCCAGAACCAGAGCTATAAAACTCTCACCATTTACACACCAGAGTTTAATGACTTATGGCCAGTGGTTTAAATAATAATATACAGCACTCAAAAAACACAGAGCACTCCCATAAAACAAGCCATGTTTCAGTAATAGCAGCTTTGATGACAGGCTAATGACATTTCCCTGTGCACACGGTTGAGGTACAGGGACATACACATTCCACTGTTAAATATTCTTGGCAGAATGCTGAGAATACGAACACAAGTTAATGGGTGAATGTCTTTGTGTTATATTAACTAGATATATTTTTGAACCACAATGCCATCTATGTGCAATACAGGCCAAGTTAAGAATGTGTTAAGATGATTTCATTATAATTAACATCACAGAAACATTTAAAAAAAAAAATCAATTCCACTTTAGAAAAAGTCCCAGAAGCATGCATACACTTTTACCATCATGAAGAAATCCAGATTTTAATATTCCTGCCACTATGCTTTATTTTGGTTCTTGAATACTCTTTTGAATATCTGAATAATCTACAAGAATAAGAAAATCTCAAGGCTTAAAGTGGGGATATCTGTGAGATATCACCCTATTAAATCTAAATAACTCTAAATAAACCAAAATTAATTACAATTCATTATACACCAGTTAGTTCCATGCTACTGATTGGTCAAGTGGCATTCCAAGAGTGCTTATATTTAGTATAACTGCACTGGCATGTTTCACTGTGTATATCACTCCGCTCGTCTGTCTTCCTAGCTCAAAACGGTTACTACAGTAGAGTTAGTGACATCATCAGCGGACATGGCAAATGGCCTATTTTTCATGAATATAACTTTTGACTTAAAATATGAAAGCTCATCAGATGAAAATGAAAAGGAAGAAGGGATGGTAATTTTATTCGGAAGCACCTTTAACGGGAATGTACAAATCAACGTGAGCTAGCTAGCCAGCTAGCTGATGTGCTGTAAAGTGAGCGTGGCTTCTTCGGGATCTATTCCTGCTAGTGGAGCAAAAATAAACAGAACATATGGCCATATTGTGTCCAAAATGTCAGTTACTCTAATTTCTTGTTTACAGAACTGTTGTATAAAAGCAAAATCGCACTCTCAGTGGTGGGGTTATACTGAACATCAGCACGGCTGTGATTACCTAAATACACCCGGATCACGGCCGGGCCGATATTCAGGATAACCACACGACTGTGGGTGCGATTTTGCTTAATTAATTAACGCACAATGCCTACACCAAAATAACCTGCCAAAATAAAATGCCAAACATACCACAGCTCTTCTAGCTATACTTTATTCAGTTATACTCTACACAGTATATATAATCATATGAAATCATATTCTAATAAACTATTTATTGAAACATTGTTTTAACTGCTTTGGTAAAATGTATAATACTATCTGAAAGCTTACAATATATTTGGCAATTATATTTAATACTGGATTTAAAGTGAGTGTATAGGACAGAGGCATTTAGTGTTTTGGTTTGATCGGATTAATGAATGAATGAGATGAGATGAGATGAGATGAGATGAGATGAGATGAGATGAGATGAGATGAGATGAGATGAGATGAGATGAGATGAGATGAGATGAGATGAGATGAGATGAGATGAGATGAGATAATCCTTTATTCGTGCCCCAATAGGGAAATTTGCATTGTTACAGCAGCAAAGGATAGGAGACATAATATTTATAATAGTAATTATATACAATCTGAGTATAAAAGTATACAAATATAAAAGAGACACACCAAGAATGCACAAAAACACAAACACACAACAGTATTAAAGTGACCCTGCAATATTGCACTGTTCCCATGAGATGAGGGGGTTACCAAAGATTTATTGTCCAATTTAGTACCAGAAATTTATTGTCCAGTTTAGTGGTGGGGTCTGCTGGGAGCAGTGCTGGTTGTACAGTCTCACAGCAGCAGGGAGGAAGGACTGCTCCTTCACACACTTGGGGTGGAACAGTTTGTCACTGAAGGAGCTGCCCAGTGCCACCAGAGTCTCATACAGTCCCCTCCAAAAGTATTGGAACAGCAAGGCCAATTCTATTGTTTATGTCAATCACGGTGGAGGTAGTGTCATGGCTTGGGCTTGCAAGGTTTCTTCTGGAATGAGCTCACTAATCAATATTTATGATGGAAATCATGATGGTAGCAACAGCATGAGTTCAGAAGTCTAATCTTTCTAATTGGGAGGAACTTCATTAGCCAGTAAGACAATGACCCAAAACACACTGCCAACACAAAAAAAGACTTCATCAGAGAAGACAGTGGAAGGTTTTAGACTAGCCAAGTCAATCTCAATCACAATCACAATCACAATCACAATCACAGGGGCAGTCATGGGCTAATGGTTAAAGAGTCGGACTTGCAACCCGAAGGTCATGGGTTTGAGTCTCAGGTCTGGCAGGGATTGTAGGTGGGGGGAGTGAATGACCAGCACTCTCTTCCACCCTCAATACCACGACTGAGGTGAGACCCTTGAGCGAGGCACCGAACCCCCAACTGCTCCCCGGGCGCCGCAGCAAAAAAGGCTGCTCACTGCTCCGTGTGTGTGTGCGCACTTGGTTGGGTTAAATGGAGAGCACAAATTCTGAGTATTCTGAGTATCACCATACTTGGCCACAAGTCACTTCACTTCACCAGACCTTAACAAACAACAACTGAAAGAAGCTGTGGAAGCCTGGAAAAGCATCACAAAAGAAGAATGCAGCAGTTTGGTGATGTCAGTGGGTCACTGGCTTGATGGAGTCACTGCAAGCAAGGGATGTTATTTTATTCATTCTTTACATGCTCCCCCTTGGCAAAGTCATCAGTCGCTTGGGAATTTCTTTCCATTGTTACGCTGATGATACACAACTATATATGAAAAATGATGCTCACTCATCATCATCATCGTCATCATCATCATCAACTTTAACTACACTCACTGCCTGTCTGGAGGAGATAAGGGCATGGATGAATCATAACTTTCTCCAGCTGAACAGCTCATCTACCATAACTTGCATTACATTCTCTGGCCAGGACATCCCCCAATCACCATTAGTTACAAATCTTGGTGTTAGGTTTGACCCTCATTTAAACTTTGAGGCTCACATTAAACATCTTTGCAAAACAT
>CM041004.1:6791916-6804743 GCA_022985145.1 Pangasius djambal
ATTTCATCACCTCAGGAATATAGCCAGACTCCGTCCTACACTCTCCCTACATGATGCTGAGAAACTCGTCCACGCCTTTGTCTCCTCCAGACTGGACTACTGCAACTCTCTTCTCATCGGGATCCCTAGTAAGAGCATCCAGAAACTCCAGCACATACAGAATAGTGCCGCTAGGATCCTGATGAGAGTGCGTAAATACGAACACATCACACCAATTCTTCAATCATTACACTGGCTTCCCATTTCCGCCCGGATTGAATACAAGGTCTCCCTCCTCACACATCAGTGCATCTATGGCAACGCCCCCACTTACCCTAAAGAACTCCTCACCCCACAGATTTCAGCACGTCCCCTCCGCTCCACAAGCACTCATCGTCTCCTCCCCCCTAGGACTAAGACCCGCACCATTGGGGATCGAGCCTTTTGTGCCGCTGCTCCTCGCCTGTGGAATGCCCTCCCTGAACATCTGAGGGCTCCACAAATGACTGATAGTTTTAAAAGAGGTCTAAAAACGTACCTTTTTAAAAAGTGTTTTAATGTTTAGAGTTTAAATTTCTGTGCTAATCTCAGTTGGCAGCTGGTTTTAATTGCTTATGTTATTATGACTCTTTTCTGTAGCACTTTGAGATTTTCTTTAAAATGTAAAGCGCTTTATAAATAAAATGTATTATTATTATGTTCAACCAAATATTAAGTGTTAATTATTTTAAGACTATCTGTTCCAGTACTTTTGCTCATCTAAATATTGGGTCTAAGTTGTTTAATGCATCTAGATGTAAATATCAGGAAATGAAAGTTGAAATTCTGATCCATCATTTCATATTCATCTTTTGATCTCAAACCCAAACGTCTTCAGTGTATAGAAAAAACAAAAGGATTGGCTTTGCCATTCCAATACTTTCGGCATTTACGCGTTCCCATTCCATCTGCTTGAAAATGAATGTGCTGTTAATAAAAACAAGCTAATAATTTGCAGGATATGAATAAAAAAAAATACAGTAGCACGGTATCTAAATCAGTCAGCTTATAATGATAATGCCTTAAGGCTATCGCCTTACATTTTTGGCATGAGCCATTCACAAATTCTCCAGCATGGCTTTATAAAATATTTATGCAGTGCATATTAGTGTGTTATGAAGGTTCTATGTGGCACATGCCATATGAGTCAGCGTTGCTTGTAGTGTTGCCTCTCTGCACAGGCAAACAACGTCTTAGCCCACACTTCTAACATCCAGCTGCTATCAGTCTTCCAATATTCTAAATACGCAGTATCACAATGAAAAATACACTAGAATTTAATTATTCTTAATCTTCTTAATCTTACAGTTTGTAATCTTAATTCGAAACTTCATACAAATGCTGGTAGGATTGGACCAAATGCACAATGAATTTGTGTGTCACGCTTTTCTCAATTTACATTTCTAAACCTTCATGTGCACATTGTGGTAGACCAAAACTGGTATACAATATGTAACCTTTTCAAAATCATATTACACGCACACACGAACACACACACATACCCATAAGTCCAATTATCTCCCACTGGAGGTAAATGAAAGGCCTTGTGTAAGAACAATTAGTGTGGGATTAAAATGATATTCAAAAATGTAGCTTCATGCTAGAGGTTCACACAGAGACCACAGAGTTATCTGTGCGCTGTTAGAAAAGTAATTCATCTCAGACAATTCATCTTGGGATTTCAGTCCAGTGGCCACTTGTGCCAGTTAAATTTGAAGGTGATACCTGACCCCCAGGATAATTGTAGGATTAGTCAGGATTATTTTAATGTCAAGTGATCCCTCCCAACAATCACAACCTTCTGAACCCTGACAGTCTCATGTGAAAGACTGAATGGAAAGTGTTAGTGACAATTCTCAAATTCTTTAACTTATTTTTTCTTTACTTTTTAACCTTTAATTCAAGACATTCTTCTAGATCTAAAGTTCTCAGCACGAATGGTTGAGATTTGTGAGGATGATTTAATCTTATGTTCTGGGCAAGTCTTGTAATGTGACACTGAAAAAATGAAGGCACAAATATAAAACATGTCACACTCATCAAAAGACTTTAGACTATCATATGTATAATGGATACTACGTATATCAGCAACAGATGTGATCTTTAATTTGTACTATATCAGTAGCAAGTTGGGCGTGGTTAGCAGCATGTGGGGCGTGGTTAGCAGCATGTGGGGCGTGGCCAGAAGGAGTCAGGAGTAGGAAGGTATGATTTGCGAGACAAGCTGAACTTGTGATGATGATGCGGTACTCCTCTACCTTACTTCTAATGCCCTGTTTGTGTTTTTCTCTCTCTTTCCTCACAATGAGCACTGTGTGTGTGGGTGTGTGTGTCTGTGAGGCAGAAGAAACCGAAGCTGAGCAGCAGAAGCTGCAATTTTGTTCTTGTTGACTTCTATGTTCCTGTCTGTTGACACAAGCTAATATAAAAAAAAAAAGTGCACTCTCAATGTAAGGACAGTTTTCATTCACAGTAGTCTACAATCGAACTCAGCTTGCACAACTGGTTACAGTAGTTTTTTTCACCTGATAACTAATTTTAAACATCTACGAAACAACTAATCAACAAAATCACAAAAAAAAAATTGATCATAAAAAATAATCAGCAATAAATAAATAAATAAACAAACACAGTCAGGTCCGGAAGTATTTGGACAGTGACGGAGTTTTTGTGATTTTGCCTTTATACACCACCACAATGGATTTGAAATAAAACAATCAAGATGTGTTCGAAGTGTAGACTTTCAGCTTTATTTTAAGAGGTTCCACAAAAATATGGCAAAAGTACCTCCATTTCCAGGGGCTCATCAATAAACACCAGTGAGCCTGTTCCATTGGCAGCCATACATGCCCATGCCATAACACTGCCTCCACCATGTTTGACACATGATGTGGTATATTTTGGATCATGAGCTGTTCCTTTCTTTCGCCATACTTTTCTCTTCCCATCATTCTGGTACAAGTTAATCTTGGTTTCATCAGTCCAAAGAATCTTATTCCAGAACATAGGAGGCTTTTTAGATGTTTTCTGACAAAGTCTAATCTGGCTTTCCTGTTCTTGAATGTTACCAGTTGTTTGCACCTTGTTGTAAACCCTCTGTGTTTACGTTCATGAAGGCGTCTCTTGATTGTAGATTTTGACAATGATACGTCTGCCTTCTCCAGAGTATTCTTGACTTCTGTTGATGTTGTGAAGGGTTTTTTTCTTCACCAAGGAAAGGATTCTGCGATCATCCACTTTAGTTGTCTTCCGTGGTCTTCCAGGCCTTTCGATGTTGTTGAGCTCACTAGTGCTTTCTTTCTTTTTAAGAATGTACCCAACTGTTGATTTGGCCACACCTAAGGTTTTTGCTATTTCTCTTATAGATTTATGTTGTTTTTTTCAGCCTAATGATGGCCTCCTTCACTTGCACTGAGATCTCCTTGGACTTCATATTGGTAGCTCCAGTCGAACAACTGCCAAATGCCAACTCAATACCTGATATCAACTCCAGACCTTTTATCTGCTTCAGATATGACCGCACCTGGTCAATTAACTTCTTGTCAGTCAATTGTCCAAATACCTTTGAGCCCCTGAAAATGGAGGTACTTTGCTGAAAATGGCTGTAATTCCTATAAATGGTAAATGCCATATTTTTGTGGAACCTCTTAAAATAAAGCTGAAAGTCTACACTTCGATCACATCTTGATTGTTTTATTTCAAATCCATTGTGGTGGTGTATAAAGGCAAAATCACAAAAACTCTGTCATTGTCCAAATACTTCCAGACCTAACTGTATATATATATATAGATAGATAGTTATATATATATATATATATATATATACTGATCAACCATAACATTAAAACCACCTGCCTGATATTGTGTAGTACCCCTTGTGCCACTAAAACAGCTCTAACCCATTGAGGCATGGACGGACAATAGGGCAAACACTTTTCTGTTGCACTGCAATAAATTTGAAATTGAAGTGTTTCAGATTTTTTGCAACTCTAGCTATGCTACTATTGATGTCTCAGCATATGATTTGAAGCTTTACACTAAGAGCTCTATACAATGCTCATTGTCAGTGTTATACCTCCATACTTCTTGACTAACGAATCATCAATCCTCCAATGTCACGTGGGCCTAGTTGATAGTTTATAAATTATAATGTCGATTTTATTCTATGAGAGAAGGAGCCCGAGAGAGTGCTGGTGTGCTGGCGTGTGCAGCTTTGTGTCAGACAGGCACCCAGACGGTGTTTGGACTGGGCAGCTCTGTGGTGCAGAACAGCCCTAACTGTCAGGGGCATGGCGTCAAGCTAAATACAGTGCTGGCAAAAATTCTTCAGCATTTGCAGTACAGGAAGCAAAGAAAATCTCTGAATCTGACCACAAGATGTGCTTAGACTGTACACACATACACATACACACACACAGAGGAATAAAAAGAATGGTTATGAAATGAGCTTGAATATACTTTATATACTATATTCTTAATACTGATCGTTTTCTTTTCCATTCTCGGTCAGACTTGCATACAAGAAATAAACACACTCTACAGTGAAACAGATGGTAATAGACTCCGCCTACAAACATCGTATTTTAATACGTATTTCAGCATTTCGTGTCCAGTTCTAAGTGGATCCTCAGCAGAATCACATAGAAACACACCAAGCCTTCTCTGTTCTGCTCATCTGTAATTATGAGCTCTATGTGTGTACGCCTGTGAGATCAAGAGATCGAGACTGAATGTGTGTGTGTGTATGTGTGTGTGTGTGTGTGTGTGAAGAGATACAAAGAGACAAGGCCATCTTTTGTTTTTCTCCTTACTATAATAAAATGGTCTTTAGTGATGAGCTCATTCAATTCATTCATTCTACACACACACATGTACACATACGTGTACACACATACACACGCCCACACACATACACACACGTAGACGCACACTCGCGCACACACTCAGTAGGCTCAGTAGTGTTTCTATATGAGTGCATGCTGTCAAACTGACAGAAGACAGAAAGTAAAAATAGTCATGCTTCAGTACATTCATTCTCACTCGGGGACCAATTATAAGGGCAGTGCCAACATTCACGCTTTCTCTCTCTCTCTCTCACACACACACACACAGAGACACACAGAGCCAAAAACACACATTGTCCAAAATGCATAAAAGGTCTGCGGAAACAGGACTTGACCAGTGACTCGTCTTGGGAATGATAACTAACACACACTCTTACACACTCTTACACAGTGTTATCTTTATTTATTATCTTTGTGATACATATTATCTTGTGTCTCTGTAGCTAAATACTCTTTGTAACCTAAATCCTTTGGCAGTTTTGGTTTAAAGGAAAAGAGTACTAATGTCTCTCAATGTCAATACTGCCATGAGTACTAAATAAGACACACACACACACACAAACTTAGAGCGATGACTGTGTAAGTAGACGGTGGTGTTGTTTGGATGAAGTCATCCACACATATGGAGAATGACACACTTTCTCAGAATTCTCTCTCTCTCTCTCTCTCTCCATCTTTCCAACTCTCCATCCCTGAGATGCACATCTGCCCAACAGAACCTACCTCTCTGTAAAAGGTCTTTCACAATGAATGAATGTAACCACTGATGTGCCCAGCAAACAGCAAGAATTACCTCATCACCTCATTCCTTGTCGTTACTGCTTATTAATTCTGTAATGAAATGAAATGTGTTAAATGAATGAATATAGATCTCTCTGAATGTGTAGTGGTTTGTATGAATTGCTTTGAGTGCTGAAGAGAGCTGTAGAGAGATTCGGAGACGTCATTTATACCTAGATCTCACAAGAGCATCGTTTGAATTTGATGCGTCAAATCACAGGGGCTCTGAGACGCATTTTCTCCACATGCTATAAACAGAGCAATGATTTACCAGAGCATTATTTATATAATTAGTTGCATAATTTAATAATACATGCAAGACACATATACTTGGTGTTCACTAGAAACAAATTAGATTATTAGTCATTTTGACAGACTGATCTCTGAATTGTAGTTGCTGCGGTTGCAACCAGGGGCAAAGTTGGAGTTCTCCTCTCCGATTAGAATCGACAAGCAAAGTCCTGACTGTCAGCATGGCAGCCATTTTGTGCACAGAACATCTGGAAACAAGGGACAATAGAGGAAGTGTTGACATGAGCTGTTTAGTGTATTACACGCAAGGCAAAATTTGGGATAACTGGAGACACTTTTCTCTGCACTAAGTGGTTAGGATCTTATTTATCAGAATATAAGACAACCACAAGGAGGGAAACTCAGCAGTCCTAACATTCATTCACATGGAGTTTCATGTGAAATAAAAATTATATACTGTAGCAGAGCTAAAATTCGGCTACGTAACATTCCTTGCTTACAAACATAACAGTTATCTTTCACTGCTTAACTATTACGGATTCTTTCATGGCTATAAATAAGAGAGATTTAAAGTGGTTTTGTTTTGCACTGGCACTTCGTGTTACCTTTTTCAACTGTGAACAGATGAGATATCTGTTTTGATTTAAAAGCAGAGAATAAACAAGCATTTCTCTGTCCAATCATCTTAATATTTTTTCATCAGCTTTTTTTTTCTGACAAGCCACTTTCTGACAAGTGTAGATACATATTCATACAGTACATAACTGCATGTAAATAGCCACAACAACCATATGATAATTAATATTAATATTGAACAAAAAGAAATTGATGGATCATGTTAAAAAAAAAAAACTGGACTTGCTGAATGAAACCCAGACTTTCGAGCGCTTGGTTCGATCCACTGAAATGCTCTGTGGATTCATTTTACGTAGTGTTAGCTCAGTCTTTGGCAGTAAGCTGAAACGGTTGCATTTATGCAGCATGGGTGGTGTTTACGTATTCAACAGCTGGAAATGCCTAACACTCTGTGTAAACGTCTGTACACTCTCCCAAAACATTCCTCCACCAATTTACCATCACAGTGACATATTTGCGTTAGTGAATCTACCTATGAGGCATGAACCTCTTTGTTGGCTCTCAATGATAGCTGTGGCTGATCTGATTCATTTATGACAAACATTTTAAGAAATACTTCATCCAATTTTAACATCTCATTCTGCGTCCAGTTGCTACTGCCCTTAAACAAAAAAATTTTTAAACAGTGTCTTATTCATCAATGCCAACTACAAGCATTATATAGAGTGACTCACATCACTATTACACACGGCAAGAAGCTGGCATGCACTTGCATAATCTTGCTTTACCAGACACTCCGATATGGATTTTCTTTCTACATGTGACAATTAGATGTTGAAAACTAAAACACAGACTTGTGTTGTATTATGATGATTAGCAGCTAAATAAACCACCCTAACAATTTTACTATCAAGGAAAAACTCGTCTATAGATTCCCAAGTTTCACAAAATGCCCAAGAACCCTGAGTGAATAAAAAATGAAACAAGTACTGTGCTGAATATTCCTATACTGGGGGAAGAAATGCGATCTCAGTGACTTTGACCTCCCGTAGCATGGTTGTTGGTGCCAGACGAATTAGTTTCTGAACCTTTACTTATAACAGTCTCTACACAGAATAGTGCAAAAAACAAAAACATCCAATGAGTGTCTTGTTGATGAGAGAGGTTGGAGGAGAATGGCCAGACTGGTTCCAGCTGACAGGATGGCTACGGTAACTCAAACAACCCCTCTTTACAACCGTGGTGAGCAGAAAAGCATCTCAGAATTGCATAAATGAGCACATGTACAGGTGTTCCTATTAAAGTGTGTATAACTAACATCCTTTCACATTACTGCACCAACCATGTATGGCATTTGGCATATAACCACTATGAGAAAAATAATAACAGGCAGGATTTAGATTATTAGGATTAAGACAGCCCATGAAAATATTAATTATCCATTTGTGTAGCAAAGTGCTGGCATTTTATCCGTGCGTGCTGTGCTCTCAGTGGCTGCTCACTGTAACAGGGCTGTAGTGCAGCAGCTGGCCCAGCGCTCTCTCTTTCTCTCTCAGAGGAGCGCAACAACACTGCATTATCTGCTAGCCCCCTGACAGCAACCTGCTCAGCACGATCAGAATTAGTGTGACTGTGGAAAGAATAACCATGTTAACCAGGGAGATTACAAATCAGCTGCACTTGGCAACATGCGCAGTCTCCATGGCAACATAACTATACAGTCCTCAGGAATGTAACATGGACCACAGAGAAAGTGATAAAAGAAGAAGATAGACAGAAAGACAGACAGATATACAGAAATAAGGACATAAGAAATAAGGAGTGACTGACAGGAAAAAAGAAAGAAAGAAAGACATAATTACAGAAACATTGGACTTCTGATTGGAAGATCATGAGTTCAAATCCCAGCACCACCAAGCTGCTACTGCTGGGCCCTTGAGCAAGGCCCTTAACTGTCAACTGCTCAGTTGTATAAAGAATGAGATAAATGTAAGCTTCTCACGATAAAGGTGTCTGCCAAATGCTGTAAATACAGAAAGAAAGAAAGACAGAAAGAAAGTGTAACATCATGACCATTGTCACACAAAGAAAGTGCTATAAGAAGTGTATATGTGTGTATGAGAGAGAGAGTTCATATTTGGTGCTTTAAAAAAAAGAGCCTTGATCTAGATTGCCTAACAGTCAGGTACTGATTAAGCTGGTTAGCATCTACTTCTCTCTCTCTCTCTCTCTGTTCTCCCCTCCCGTCTGTCTTTCCGTGGTGAGCTGGAGCTCAGCTCAGAGGAGGAGGCTTTCAGAGAACATACAGACTTCAGCGCTGAACCCTTCCCCCATTCTCCCTCTTTCGGACATTGATCCAGATGCTGCTGGAGATCTCCCAAACAGGAAGCAGAACACAACGAGCTCTGTGTGTATGTGTGTGTGTTACAGTATGCATGTTAGTAAAAGTGTCATTGCGTGTATTACAGCATGCTTCCGCAACACAATATTAACCCATTGTTCTTACTTCCTTGGCTGTAATGGAGTGTGGGAGTGTGAGAATGTAAGTGTGTGCTGTGGTACATGCGTGACCTCTTGCTGTCATGTCTTAGAAATAGACCCCTTTAGTGTTTGTAAAGAAAAAGATCTGTGCACACAACCTGGTTGCAAAAAGACGTGATTCGCCTAGCAACCAGATGCTACTTGGTAATATCTGACTGACGAACCTATCAAGAATTGTATTTAGGAATTGGATTGACGTTTTGGATTGGATTTACAATTTTGTGGCACTGAAAGCCGAGGTGCTTGCCAAAAATTTGTAAGCTGAATAAAATTAGCCTACTAAACATATCCATTTTAGGCAACTCGTGACCTTGCCATCTAGCATTAGCCAGGTAGTTTTGTGATTTTAGGCAAGCTATGTAGATTTGTTATATTAAAGTGACATAAGTTAGCTAACTAGCAAGCTAAGCCTGTTAACTTCATAGCTAGTTCACCTGTATGATAGTTAGCTGAGATAAAATGGATGCTGCAAAGGCGGAGCTCCTCGGATCAATGGCAATTATCAATGTCAATTCTTCTTCAATTCTTCAATTCTTTCGGCTTTTCCCTTCAGGGGTCGCCAAATTATCAATGTCAATTATCTCTCCTAATTGCCTGCAACCACAATCGTCTTGGAAAGGTGTCCAATTTGATAGTATGCGTTTAAAAAAAATGCATGTGTTTATGAACACTTAACAACATTTTAGAAAATAAATTCTGGCTCGGTTGAAGAATTTCACTATAGATTCTCGTGATGTTTCTGCAACCAGGAGGCATCAGAGTGACGTCTCACTCAGGGGTCTGTAGTGTCAGGACCTTGTGTTCTTATCTTTGCTGTTATGTCTTCTCTAACGTTCTCCCAGAACATTTACTTACACAAAATTTGAGCACAAAAGTTACATAGAACATTTAACACAAAAGTTAAGCGCAGTTTTAAAGACGTGTACTCACCAGCACAATGCACGCACTGAACGATTCTTCTGTTCACTCCAAGTCACACCATAAACTGCTGGAGCTCCCTCTCTCTCCCTCTGAACTCCCTCCCTTCTTCTCTCCCTTCCTCTCTCCCAAGCTCCCTCCTTTCCTCGTCTGTCTGTCTCCATCCACTGCTTCCTCCCTCTCTCCCTCTCCCTCTCTCTCCATCTCCCTGTCTTTCTCGCTTTTCTCTCAGTTTAGTAGAAAGAACAATGCATGGCAGCTGGGGCGACTTGGAGACCAAGAGACTGTATACATAAATCAGAACACACACACACACACACACACAAAAAAAAGCCTTTGACATATGTGACAAAAAATGATTTCCATGGGGTCAGTGTTGATTGTGTTATTGTATGACAACACAGTCAACACACACACATACACACACACACACACACACACACTGAGCACAGCTGTGGTCCCTGAGGTAAGTGCATGAGAGCACAGCATCCTGCAAACTGATTGGCTCCTTTGAGATGATTGGCATTTCCTGTTAGTGCTTACTCTTGCCAGCATCCTCCCACAGCCTTGTGGCCTACACACATGCACACACACACACACACACACACACACACACACACTTCATTTCTATGATAGGTACTGATTCATAAATGATCCACATATAACATGCAAGGGGAAAGCAGAAGAAACAACAGAGAGGAGGAGAAGATGAAACATGATCCAGAAAAACCAACAATTACCGCTGAGTCACACTGTGGGGTTTCTTAAAATATAAAGATGACAAGATGGAAGGGGAGAGAGAGAGAGAGAGAAAGAGAGAGAAAGAGGACAGACCGAGAGAGAAAATACAGATTGACGGATAGACAGAAAGAAAAAAGAAAGAAAGAAAAACAGACAGACAGACATGTTTGGAATTGATCCATTAAACCCATTGCTAGTTTGCTCGCTCACTCACTGCAGTTGGAGTTGAAAGCACTCAGTACCCACAATGCACCACTGAAGGTCAGAAGGCTGAAGCACTTCCTGTATCAGTGATGTGAAGACCACAGCAGTTCACTTCATCATGTACGTCAACAACAACAGCAACAACAACAACATCATGTAGGATATTCTCACATTCTACACAAACCTTCACATGATGCTTCAAAATTCTCAATTTTTGTCCCAGCTCAATAGAAAATATGTGCATCCTTTGGATGGCTTTAAGAACCCACACCCTCTGCAGAGCTGCTGGAAAAAGTGAGTGCCTGTGTGTGTGTGTGTGTGTAATTGTGGAGAGAGTGAATTGCAGTGTTTAACCCTCGGGCTCAGTTTGGGATGAGACAGTGTTCTACGCAGCCAACCAACATCTCAACACACTTCACACTGACCAGCAAACTCAGTGATACTGTATCTCTGTCTCTCTCTATCTCTGTCTCTCTCTCTCTCTCTCACACACACACACACACACACACTCAGGCTAAAGACTTTAAATCCAGTTTGTGGCAGCTAGTCAGCTCCTTAAAATATTTAGCTTGAGGCACTACATGCAGCTGTGATTGCAGCCTTATGAACATTACAATAACAAAATAACTTAAGAACTGTAGCCATATACATCACTGACACACACAAACAGATAAAGATTTGTATTACGCTGGACTTAAATCCACAAATTAGGTCAGCATTTACATAGAGAAAGTCATGCATATTTAGAGACGCATTACACACCTGCTTAAGTTGAATTTCTGAGCAGCCTATTGAGATTATGCAAATGATCTAGGCCTCTTTCTCTTGAGTAGAAGCACCTGACATGGGGTGTCAGATGATTTTGAATGGAGCAAAAAACAAAAAACATCCTGTGAGCAGCATCAGGCGGAAACGCCTTGTTGATGAGAGGTCAGAGGAGAATGGCTGGTTTGAGCTGAAGTCAACAGTAACTCAAACAATCACTTCTTGCAGCCGTGGTGAGTAGCATGAAACATCTCAGAATAAACAAAATGCATTGAGCAATGGGTACTTTCTAGCCACCCTCTCATACAGTTCTCAATTATGCGGAGCTCTTGAAATGGTTGTCTGGTGCACCTTCAGTCCACTCTCAGCCACTGGACTCTGTAACTCCTTTAGAGTAACCGCTGGCCTTGTCTAGGTACTGCATAGGTGGTGTGATGCCACCCTCTATATTAAAGCAATTGACCAGCTAATTAGTTTCCTGGCAACCATATATATATATATATACAGGTAGGTCCAGAAGTATTTGGACAATGACAGAGTTTTTGTGATTTTGCCTTTATACACCACCACAATGGATTTGAAATAAAACAATCAAGATGTGATCGACAAAAATATGGCATTTACCATTTAGGAATTACAGCCATTTTCAGCAAAGTACCTCCATTTTCAGGGGCTCAAAGGTATTTGGACAAAGTGACATAATTGCAGATATAACCATAATTTTAATACTTGGATGAAAATCATATCTTCATATTGGTGGCTCCAGTCAAACAGCTGCCAAATGCCAACTCAATACCTGATATCAACTCCAGACCTTTTATCTGCTTCATTTGTCTTGAAGTAACGAGGGAATGGACCGCACCTGGTCAGTTAACTTCTTGTCAGTCAATTGTCCAAATACCTTTGAGCCCCTGAAAATGGAGGTACTTTGTTGAAAATGGCTGTAATTCCTAAATGGTAAATGCCATATTTTTGTGGAACCTGAAAGTCTGAAAGTCTACACTTCCATCACATCTTGATTGTTTTATTTCAAATCCATTGTGGTGGTGTATAAAGGCAAAGTCACAAAAACTCTGTCATTGTCCAAATACTTCCAGACCTCTGTATATAAAACACCTGTGCACCTGTTCATTCATGCAGTCATCCGATCAGCCAATCATGTGGCAGCAGCACAATGCCTAAAATCAT
>CM041004.1:6807134-6831401 GCA_022985145.1 Pangasius djambal
CAGTGAGACAGGATAGACAGAGATAAGCAGTGAGACAGGATAGACAGAGATAAACAGTGAGACAGGATAGACAGAGATAAGCAGTGAGACAGGATAGACAGATAAACAGTGAGACAGGATAGACAGAGATTATATGTTAATATGTCAATATGTTAATTAGACAAACGAACAAATGTCAATCTTAAAACAGCTACAGAAGCAAACTTTTTTCCCAGCTGAGAGACAGTGCTCAGATTCCACTGGAGCACGATGTGAACACATTAACCAGGCTCCCCAAAAAAACAGAGAAGAATGAGAGAAAGCCAGCGCAAGAGTGAAATACACTGGGAGAAAATAACCTCTTCTGCCATTATTGATACAGAATGAGAGAACAAGGCAGGACTCTCTAGAGGCACAAAGGAAAAATGGGAGGAAATGGACAAGAGCCAGGGGAGGAATAAAAGATGAGAGAGAATAGGATGATTGAGAGGCTACATGGATGCTTTCTGTGGGCCAGAGAGGTCAATCTATCAGTCACACAGAAACACACATGCACACGCACACACACACAGACACACACATAGGGGAGGGAATAGAGAGAGAGAGAGAGAGAGAGAGAGAGAGATTTGGTAATGATGATTTTATAGCCCTCTGAGTTGCTATATAATCTCTTGTAATAAAGTTGGTCTGAGGTCTATAAATATAATTTAAATAGCTCCTTTATAGTGCTATTACGAAGTTAGTGCTGTATCTTAAATGAAGTGTGAAAATGTGGTGTGTTTTGTGCTTTATGTTCAGACTTGCTGATTTTTCTAAATATTCCCAGAGATTAGCTATAGCGAGGCTTATCCTCTATTAGGTGGATTAGGGATCAGGGAGATGTCCTGCTGAAATGTCATTAGTGATAGACTGGATGGAGGACGATATCTCAGTAGTAATGTCACTGTCAATCTGTTTGTGTCAATCGTTAACAAAAGCTGATTTTTTTTCCGACAGAAAGTTGTTTCTCTGCCTCTCTTAATTTAAACATCGTTTCTACAATCAAAATCTGCACTACCCTTATCCGCTGGCTTAATGACAATGTCGTCATGTTTGCTAAGATCTTTAAGTGCTACATATACTCCTTGGGTAGATTATGGATTTTGGTGAGTTTTTTTAACTTTATTTGAGAGATTTCCCAACTTGCTCTCAGAATAATGATAAGGAAGGTAAGAGAGAAGCCAACAGTCACTCGACAAGAGTTGCAGGACAACCCGAAAGCAGCAGGAACAACAGTTACACAGAACAGCAAGCAATGAACTGGACCTCAATCATCTCTGATTCTACACCTCACTCAAACCTCCTCTGCTAAAAAAAAAGCACAGATTCACATCTACATGCATTTAGATAAATTAGAATGCTTCTGGAATAATATACTCTGGTCAGATGGAAAAAAATTGAACTCTTTGGCAATAATTTAGCTCTATGTATTTGAAAAAAGAAGGGTTGTGCATATAATCCTAAGAACACCATACCCACAGCAAATTACGGAGGTGGGAGTATCGTAATATGTGGCT
Source organism: Pangasius djambal (assembly GCA_022985145.1). Lineage (NCBI taxonomy): Eukaryota > Metazoa > Chordata > Actinopteri > Siluriformes > Pangasiidae > Pangasius > Pangasius djambal. The sequence goes on from CM041004.1 coordinate 6,808,670, forward strand.
GCTTCTCTGTGAACAGTACTGGGGCATTACACGTCATTGAAGGTTGGAGTGAGGTACCGGGATGCATTAAAGGAGAATTTAATCTCATCAGCCAAAAAAATTAATCTGGGGAGAAGACAGACATTTCAATAGACATCAGAGGTATCATTGAAGCCTTTTTACCATAATTGGATTTGAAGATGATTTGCCAAAATTGTATGACAATGCTGAAAAACATAATTACTTCTTACCACAGACGCCTTGAAGATGTAATTGCCAACAACAGCTTTGCAGCAAAGGTTATATATAACCATGACAACCACAGAGCCAAAGCCACACTGAGGTGAGGAGTGGCTTCAAAAATGTGTGTTAACCTTTACAGACAGTTATTTATCTCTCCCGATCTTAACACTGAAGCAACATATCCAATCCACCAGCTCAGAATTCTCACAAACACTTGGTCTTCTTTACTCTTCTCCTTCCTGACTTCAACACTAACACCATGTTTTATCTAATACGAAGACCTGGTCGAAGTGAAGGGGAGTGACAGCTAGGGAAAGCATGTGGGGGTAGACATGGAGAGAGTTCATCTCTATTCATTGGAATTTGTGGGTCACTGAGTTGCTGGGGGTTTGTACAAAACATTCTCAAAACAACACACAGCTCAAACAATGGCGAGTTTGGCTGCAGTTTCCTTTTTTTTTGTTTACCACTAAAGAACTTCACTTATTCTCTTTCTCAGTAATTTATTTTGTCTCATAGCTTTTTTATGTCATATCATCAATCACAACTAATTGTCCCTGGACTGGTGCGTCATGTGAAATTTCACAAAATGTTCTCAGACTAATGATAAGGTAAGACAGAAGCCAGAGTCACTTGAAAAGAGTTGCAGGACGACCTGAAAACAGCAGGAACAACAGTTACACAGAGAAAAATAAGCAATGAACTGCACCACAATCAACTCACAAAACAAATTTAGACAAATCAGAACTCTTTTGGAACATTATATTCTGGTCAGGCAAAACCAGTGTGTGTGTGCATTCTGAAGTCCAATTCCTCTGACTGCATCATCCCTTCTTCTGTAATTAAACTCACCCATTAAAAAAGGCATTACTTCTGAAAATGATGGCGTCTACACTCTCCCTCTCTGTCCCTCTCTCTCTCTCTCACACACACACACACATTCATTTTTATCACTTGGCCTGAAATTGGATTTTGACAGAACTGTCACTGCCAATGTGATTTCACAACAAAGATAGGACTGCTTTCAGTGTGTGTGTGTGTGTGTGTGTGTGTGTGTTACCTGAGAGTCTAAAGCACTGAACTCTACAATGAAAGGCTAATAAATCCCCCTTCTGGTTCATTTTTCCTATAATGGGGTGACTGACCTCAGCTTTAGGATGCTTTCCTGCCTGAGTGCTTCAGTCCAGTTTACACAACGGTGTACTACAACATTCAAACAGTAATAAGGGTACAAATTTACTGTACTGATGCATATTATTCTGAGGACTGCAACTACAGAAGATAGGAATTCATTGAAATGGTAATATTAAAGCAGAGTGAGGTGATTTTTTGGCACCTCCTGTAACATTGCTACTGTTTGAAAGTAAAAAAAAAAAAAAAAAAGCTGCAGTGATACGCAATTAGAGCATTAATGGCCCTGAATGAACATATACACTGATCAGCCATAACATTAAAACCACTGACAAGTGATGTGTAAAACATTGATTATCTTGTTACAATGGCACCTGTCAAGGGGTGGGATATATCAGGCAGCATTGAACAATCAGTTCTCAAAGATGATGTGTTGGAAGCAGGAAAAATGGGCAAGTGTAAGGATCTGAGCGACTCTGACAAGGGCCAAATTGTGATGGCTAGATGACAGGGTCAAAGCATCTCCAAATCAGCAGGTCCTGTGGGGTGTTCCCGGTATGCAGTAGTTAGTACCTACCAAAAGTGGTCCAAGGAAGAACAACCTTCCCGTCAACAGGGTCATGGGCGCCCAAGGCTCATTGATGCGTGTGGGGAGCAAAGGCTAGCCTGTCTGGTCCGATCCCACAGAAGAGCTACTGAAGCATAAATTGCTGAAAACTTAATGCTGGCTATGATAGAAAGGTGTCAGAACACACAGCGCATCGCAGCTTGCTGTGTATGGGGCTGCGTACCCGCAGACCGGTCAGAGTGCCCATGCTGACCCTGTCCACCACCGAAAGCACCTACAATGGGCAGGTGAGCTACTGGACCATGGAGCAATGGAAGAAGATGGCCTGGTCTGATCAATCACATTTTCTTTTACATCATGTGGAAGGCTGGATGTGTGTGTCTCGCTTACCTGGGGAAGAGATGGCTCCAGGATGCACTAAGGGAAGGTAAGCTGATGAGTCAATATGATGCTCTGGGCAATGTTCTGCTGGGAAATCTTGGGTCCTGGCATTCATGTGGATGCTATTTTGACACGTACCACCTACCTAAACATTGTTGCAGACCAAATACACACCTTCATGGCAATGGTATTCCCTAATGGCAGTGGCCTCTTTCAGCAGGACAATGCACCCTGCCACTCTGCAAAAATTGTTCAGGAATGGTTTGAGGAACCTGACAAAGTGTTCAAGGTGTTGACTTGGCCTCCAAATTCCTCAGAGCTCAATCTGATTGAGCATCTGTGGGATGTACTGGACAAACAAGTCTGATCCATGGAGGCCCCACCTTGCATCTTGCAGGACTTAAAAGATCTGCTGCTAACGTCTTGGTCCCAGATACCACAGCACACCTTCAGAGGTCTTGAGGAGTCCATGCCTCGACGGCTCAGACCTGTTTTGGTGGCACAAGAGGGACCTACAGAATATTAGGCAGGTGGTTTTAATGCTATGGCTGATTGATGTAAATCCTTGTCACTGTCTCTTCAAAGTTTCTGGTCTTTCTTGATTAAATAATAATGTCGCTGCCAGTTCATCTGCAGCCAGTTCATCTGTAACTGCACAACAATACAGTATGCCCAGCCACAAAAAATTGTGTCCCTGTTTGTAAAAATTCCATGCGATACATGTTAACCACTCTTCCTTAAAAAAAAAAAAAAGTTCTGTGTATGAGAAATGGAACTTCACCCACACACACACACACATACACATAAGACTCAGTGGAGCACTCACTGTGGCCATTGTGGTGTATCGATCTGATACAGATCTCTGTGACACACTGTTCCCTGTGGAGAGCAGGGCTATTGTTCACACACACCACACGCTTCTTTTACTATCTTTTTGAGGACCTTCCACTGACAAAATTATTCATGCAGCTAATTAATGCTATGCTTCACCAAAATCTAATCCTAACCTTAACATCAATAACCAAAAAAAAAAACCTTTCGGCTCTTTTGGGGTTTTTTTTTTGTTTGTTTGTTTAAAAAAGTAGTCATTGCAAATCTTAAAGGTCTCTTCTCTTCTCCAGCCAATGACTGTATGCTATACATCAATCCAGTGGGCTCAGTATAGCATCCAATCAAATTCATCAGTGTAGAAAAACAAACTAACAAGAATCGTGTCTATGTAAAATGTTTCAATATGATGGAGTAGGCAAGGACTCATATAAAATGACATGTCTCTTTTGTTTCCCTAGAAGGCATAAATGTAATTTATAAAAGTATTTTGAGGTAAGTTTTGCTATTTAGCTAACATTAACAGGCTGTATTTAACTAAGTTAGCCTGTTTTCTTTGCTAAGGCCAACTAACATCTAGACTAACATCATTATCAATACCTAATATATTGGCTAGGCAGCAAGTCAAGTTCTAGTTAATGGTAATACTGGATATTTACATACATACATAACTCTGTAGCTTTAAACATACATTTACATTTACATTTATGGCATTTGGCAGACGCCCTTATCCAGAGCGACTTACAATAGTGCTTTGAAGTACTATTGATATTTAAATTACTATTAATATTAAATATTAAGTACTATTAATATTTAAATTACTATTTAAAATACATTCTGATATTGGCTCACTAGGTCACAAACTAGGAATACCATGATACATACATATAGGAATACATACATATGATCCACAAACCTACAAAGATTGAATGATTTTAAAAAAAAATTAAAATAACTTTACATAATTTCATCAAATAAACTATTTCATTTTTACTTTTATTATAATACCAGTGTACATTTAAAAGTCATTTAAATTTCAACTGCAACTTCAGTAAATTCTTAAAAGCTTTGAGTAGATTCCACTTTTAACTGAGTAAGATTTTGACATGTTGTCTTTCATTTCAGTATAAATTCTTCCAATGCTGAGTATAAAAAACACACACACACACACACACACACACACACACACACACACACACACACACACACACACAAGGGTACATTTAAAGCTTATATATTTTGTTATATGTTGACTCTGACAGTGATTTCTCTTCCCTGATGTCTCCTCTCCAATCCATTATATTCCATCTGATAGAGCAGCACAGCGCTGATGGTGGAGTGACACACTGTTAGATTATTGCATTAAGAGATACACATGGATCTGAAACCTGAAATCAGACACATTATGGATTACTGAGCTACAGAGCTATCCATCAAATAACTGAGCTCCAGGCAGTGCAATGAATTTGATTTTATATTCAAGTTCTGAGTTAAATAATGAAATTTTGAAGACATTAAACAAAAAGCATTGTCGAATGAATTGTTGAATTTTCAAATAAAAATATTGCAACATATGACACATGCTGTGTATTGTTGAAATGTCTTCAATCATCATGACGGCACGATTAGTGATTTTCCTTGCATACAAAACTGAGATAACTACATCTGTGAAACATATGAATAAATGAATAAAATGCAGCTTACTGGCTACAAGTCAATAAATAAATATGAATAAATTAACTGTGGAATTACGGCAGAAAACAATAACAAGTTTGAACATCCACAGCAGTCTTTGTTCAGTCTTTGCATCCACCACTGCGTGACACCTCAGTGAACCTCTAAATTGAGAATATGTGGGATGCAAAGAAACTGATTAAACTTGGCCTTTTCTTGCAGTGACCCATGCTTTGAATTAAGGGCTTTTTAAAGGTCATCTAGTTAGATGTTTTTCACCTGGTCCTCATCAGGTAAAAGTCAACCATCAACATTTCACTGCACAAGCTGCATTGTTGCTCATAATGCTCATGTATGAATGTAACCAAACCTATAACTATAGACTTCACGTTTCAGAAAATCTTCCATTTGGCCACATCGTTCATGAGAGCATTTTCAGACCTAATATGTGGGGGGAAAAAAATCAAAGAAAGATGAAATGCCAAGCCAAAATATATTCCCTGAGCTGAATAATTCTAAACTCCTCCTATATTTGTGGCCCTTCTTTATTTGGGGCTGTCTCTGCATCATTTTTATCATCAGTTAAAACTCAGTGGTATACCATACTTAGAAAAAAAGTGTGAATGACTTCATTTAATTCCCCCAATCCCTATAATTCCTAGGTGGAGTTTATTAACAAAAATGAAACCCATGTGAAAGAATAATGGAGAACATTCCATTAACAACTCTCAGTGCTGTTTGGGGTGTTGTTTTTCTATTTCTGTTGATTCTAAACTGTGCTTGAATTATTAGTTGGGAAATGTTTAACTGAGCATTGATCCCATTTTTGTCAAGCTTCGAGTAATTGACCCATATCCAATACCATTCCAATACTGACATCCTCACAGTAAGTATGTTAATCAGCCAAAAAACATACACTCACAGCAGTGAAAAAAAAAAAAAAAAATATATATATATATATATATATATATATATATATATATATATATATATATATATATATATATATATATATATATTCATTACCCATCCTATATCATTCTAGCACTCGGTGCATCTCTGAAAATAACTTTGTAAAATGCGTTTGATTTGGGATGTTATTACACTTGCATCTGGGCTGTTTGTGCACCAAGTTTGGTACGATTGGCGAACTGTGAAACCTGATTTCAAACCAATCCCTGGTCCTTTTGGAAATGGTGGTCTGGGGTGCATTTGAAGCAAACTAAAACATGGTCTGCATCAGGTGCAGTAGCTATCCATGCTCAGGGCTGCATGCTGAGTAACGTGATTGGTTCAACTTTTCACATTACTTCCTGTATCATTACCTATGTACTTTTGTGCTGCCAGGGAGAGCGTTATTACAGTTAAGGCATCCTGTAATAATCCTGAGAAATTGAGAAATCCTGTCTCAATTGTATGTCGCTTTGGATAAAAGCATCAGCCAAAATAGGTAAACGTACCAAGTTCACCTTTGTGGTGGCAGCACTTGCACTGAGAAGACAGTTTAAGAAAAAACACATGATTAATAATTTTCTTATATAAGATAGGCTCCTCGTTTGTAGGTATACCTACAGTATGGACGATGGCATGCTTGGATGTTGGTACCACAGGAAAATAATAATTTTAAAAAACAGCAAATAGATAAACTTAGCACTTACCATTCTGCAAACCTGCGTGCACAATAGTGACATACGGAATTGTGCAACTGGGCCATGGTTTGGAAGAAATTCTTCTAAGTGAACGCAAACCTATGATTATGAGCCCCAGAATCGGTCCTTGATTGCAGACTTGAGTATTCTGACCAAGTGTGAAAACGGCCTTAGACAACAATCTAACATGTTCTGCCACCCACTCAGGATATTCAGGATTGGACTGATTGGAAGATAAATATATTCCTAGCAGGAATCTAAAATTTTGTATTATAGAAATTTGATAGAAATTTTATTTTATTCTAATACAAACTAATTTTATGTGTGGAGCACTTTTAACAATAGATATTCTCACAAAGCAGCTTTACAGAAACCCGGGTGAAGATTTAATTTCCCAATGAGCAATCCAGAGGCAACAACAGCAAGGAAAACTCACTGAGACCACATGAGAAGAAAACTCGAAATCAACCGGACTCAAAAGGGAACTCATCTTCTTCTGGGTGTAAAGGCAAAATGTGTTGAAAGGATGTTCAGTATGAGCAGATTGTTAATAAGGGTCCTGAGCACAGTACAGTCTTTATGATTACAGCAGCAGCTCTTTGGTACAAATCTACAGAATCCTTGTGAAATTTTCTACTTCATATTGCACACTGATTTTTACGTTTATGAACTATAAGGACATAGGTCTTCAGTAGGTCTTTAGGTTAGTGTCCTAGTCAGTCCCATATTCAAGAAGTGTTTATATTGTTTGTAACTGCTGCTTTTGGGAGAATGTGGACATTTTGTCAATTGGGAAATTAATTTCTCAAGATCACTCTCTGTGATTCTTCTGCCCACACGAACTCATGATAGAATTTCAACCCTCTGTAGAACATGTCATCATCCCAGGGGCATCCCTGGGGTCTTTATTTTATTGCTTGTGTGTGTAGAAAAAAATGGGGAGAAAGAACAAGAGAGAGAGATGTAATAAATATTTAAGACTTAGGGCCTTAACGGGAAAACTGCTTGTCAATAAGAAACTGAAACCGAGCCTGCAGTGCTATATGACATTCATGCATTTAAATAACTATATTATTGGAATGATGGACAAACTCAGTATTTCTGACTCTCAGCAGTAGGGTGGTGTTTCGGGATCTGGACAATTCTGGAAAGACCTCATGTGAAACCCATGTGAACACCAAAATATTTATTACATCTCTCCCTAGTTCTCTCTCCGATGAACTTTCTTACATACAAGAAACTGAAGACCTCTGGGATGTCTTCTGAATATACATTAGTTTTGCTGAAACTTATATACAGAAGTGATGTGTATGACCATATTTTGCATTAAGCTTATCATTAGTTTGGCATGAATACACCACTGCAGTGTTGTAAGCTTCTTATAAAGTGAATTTCCAAGCTTAACAGAGGGATTCATATAAGAACTGTACAAAAAAAGTTCAAGATCAGAAAACAATACATCAATGAAACAAAGCAACACTAACAATTTTGACAAGACTGTTACTTTTCACATTGTTCAAGATGATCCCAATTAATCATAATCAGCTGTCTTGCTATCTCTCACAGAACAACCTCCAAGATCCCAATCAGTCTGGCTTCAAACCGGCACACCCCACAGAGACTGCCCTTTTGGCTGTCACTGAGAAGCTACATGCCGCTAGACCAGCCAAACTGTCTTCAGTCCTGATCCTCCTTGACCTTTCAGCAGCGTTTGACACAGTGAACCACAAGACTCTCTTGTCCACCCTCATGAGCCTAGGAATTCGTGGTGCAGCATGGCAATGGTTTGCTTCCTACCTGGAAGTTCGGTCATATCAGGTGACATGGAGGGGATCCTCATCTGCTCCCCGCAGACTCTCCACTGGTGTTCCACAAGGCTCAGCACTTGGTCCTCTCCTGTTCTCCCTCTATACTCAATCTCTTGGTGCAGTCATATCCTCACATGGGTTTTCATACCACTGCTATGCAGATGACACTCAACTCATCTTCTCCTTCCCTCCCTCAGACACTAATGTTTCAGCTCGGATATCAGCATGTCTGGCAGACATCTCATCATGGATGACAGCTCATCAGCTGAAACTTAATCCCACCAAAACTGAACTGCTGTTCATCCCAGGTGATTCATCCCCATCTCAGGATCTTACAATCTCCCTAGACAATTCTCTGATCTCGCCTTCAGTTACTGCACACAACCTTGGGGTAACCATGGACATTCAACTGTCCTTCTCCTCTCACATTGCTAATCTGACATGCTCATGTCGATTTCTCCTCTATAACATCAGAAGAATTCGTCCATTTCTTTCCACACAGGTGCTTGTTCAGTCCCTTGTCATTTCAAGACTGGACTACTGCAACTCACTCCTGGCAGGTCTGCCTCTGAGCGCCATTCATCCCCTGCAACTGATCCAAAACGCAGCTGCACGACTGGTTTTCAACCTTCCTAAATTTTCCCACACCACCCCATTGCTGCACTCCCTCCAATGGCTCCCTGTAGCTGCCCGCATCAGATTTAAAACACTGATGCTCGCCTACAAAGCCAAAAACGGACCAGCACCCACTTATCTCAAAGCACTTATCACATCGCGCACTGCACCACGCTCCCTCCGATCATCTAGCACTGCTCGACTGGTCCCACCATCTCTCAGGGTACAAGGAAGGCATGCATCCAGACTCTTCTCTATTCTGGCACCGAGGTGGCGGAATGAACTTCCCCTAGATGTCCGAACAGCTGAGTCATTGGCAGTCTTCAAACGATGTCTGAAGGCTTACCTCACCACTTACAAACACACACACACACACACACACACACACAAAAAAACCTCCCCAACAGAGGTTTGGGCTGATGGTATTCCTAGTTTGTGACCTAGTGAGCCAATATCAGAATGTATTGTGATAGACTTCAAAGCACTATTGTAAGTCGCTCTGGATAAGGGCGTCTACCAAATGCCATAAATGTAAATTAAATCTTGTCTGAATTCTACAGGGTGTGTGGAAAGTCAGGAACCAATGAGAGTGAAACTACATATGCTTAATTTTATAGTTATTATTTATATTATATTTTTTAATAATTATTGATTATTTTATATTAATAATTAATAATTTGAATTTGAACCAATGAGAGTGAAACTACATATGCTTAATTTTATAGTTATTATTTATATTATATTTTTTTAATAATTATTAATTATTTTATATTATTTAATAATTAACATACCCTTTACATATTCACCCTTACACTCTATGCATTTTCTCAGCTGCTGTATATTTTTGGAGATTTTGCTCAACATATTCCCATTGGTTCCTGACTTTACAGATGCCCTGTATAACAGACTGTGTGATAAACATGTTCTCTATATCAGATTATACTACAAAGATCCTCTTACCATAGACCTCCAATCAAAGGCAAGGCAAGGCAGGTTTATTTATACAGAACACTGCTTTATATAAATAAAAGCAAAATGCATTAGAAGGAAATGAATAAAAAAGTGACATAAAAATAACAAAGTGACATGAAAATATTAGAAAACAGGCAGAATTACTTGAGTCCGTTATACTCAAGTGTTTACCAGGAAGATGACAAAACCTCCAAGATAGTAATCAATCCTTGGGATAACCATTTAACCTCCAAGGAGTTGATTAAACTTAGAATGAACTAAAAAAATTAAGGAGACTGAAAAAGAAACAGTTTAAAAGCATAAATAGGAAATGTAAAACACAGTGGGACAATGAAATTTTGAAAAAGGGATGCTTTAAAACATAAATAGTAAAATAAAAACAAAGTGAAAAAAATGCAATGCTGCAAAAGTAAAGTATAAGTTTAAGAGCGCAACTGTAGGCACAAAGAGAAATGTTTTTAGCTTGGATTTAAAAATTGCTACATTTGAGGCAAATTTAAGATCTTTTGGGAGTTTGTTCCAGCTTTATGTGACATAAAAGCTAAAGAAAATGACTACTTTCTGTTTACATCTTCAGTCAACGCAATCCGGGCCACTGCTGTATTTGTAGCTGGTCTGTGAGTTTTGGGTAATGTTACGACATCCTCCTGGTGGTGGCTTTTAGACAAGCATCGTAGCAGTCTCACACTGAGATTTTAATCAAAAAATTTCTGAAACTGACAGAACTTTAAGGTAGAATGTCTTTAGTCGCGGTGGCATTAAACTATATTTTAGGATAAAAGCGTAGACAAAACATCTATATAATAAGCATTGGAATTATAGAGTGACCAAAAGTGTTAAACAGATCTTTTAGATTCTCCAAGGAAACACTGGTGATGTGTCCAAATCTTCAATATCAACTTCAATATTTACAACATATTAAATACCTCAACATTTAGATCCAAATGTCTTAATGACATCCTTCTTTAATACCAATTGATTTTAATAAAGAAAGAAAATATATTATTCAGGAGGTGGATCTTAAATGGAAAAATACTTTGGACCAATCTTCCAGGAAGTGGTGAAGGGAAGTACGGAATATATGATGCGTGTATGAAATCTTCTACAAGATGAAATAACTGTAAATATATAGTCTCTACAATCATTAATCTTTTTGTACTATACCACACACGTGCATATTACCATAACACTCACATTGAGCAACAGACATAAAAAGCAAGCACATGGGACGCCGAGGCAGAAAAGCAGAAAGTGACAGGACAGTGCTAAACCTTGTGTGTTGCTTCAGTGCACACACATACACTCATACATTATTCATTCAGATGAATTCAGTATGGCGCAAGGATTAGCCCTAAAGCTCTTCCATGCATGCGGAGCTCCACAGCTATTGAAGTCTACAGAACAAAACTGCAAAGCTCATAGTAATGATGCCTCAACATGCCAGAGTAATATAAACTGCAATGCCAGAGTAATTTAAATCTGCAATAACTATATACTGCTGATTTAGACATTGGGCCTCATTTCATATGAGCATTTAAATCCATAAATGAAGACAAAAAGACCAGCTATTTAATTATGAATGCTACTGTGTAAAAGGAGGATGGGCTGCAATGACTCAAGCAGATAATTCCACATCTTAAACACATTTATATCGCTTTCCAAAAAAAAAAAAACCTACAAAATTCAGGAATTTTTCTAAATGTAATTAGGGCAATAGAATGCACATGTAGCCATAAAAAATATCATGTTTATTTCTTAGACAAACCACTTGTAAAAGTGCCAGATAAACCACTTTTGTTTTATTCTACTTCATGCAACAGCAGCTCTCCTTCACTTTTACTTTGGCCTGCTCCAAGTCGTCCACAACAAGCAGTGCCATGACCAGGCTACTGGGATTTTTAAAGGGAAGTTGTTTACCATATATGGTGATTCAGGGGTCTATCTTTATGCAGATGAGTGTGGTCATGCACGAGCAATGTCCATTTCATACAGCTGAGTACATGTGTGATAAATGCCAATTTCTATGTGGGTACTTACAGTTCTTCGCACAAATTTCGAACTTGTTCTATGCACACTTTTATAAATGAGACCCCTGCTACAAAGCACGTTTCAGTTCTGAATGAATGCAGTATCACTATATTATGGCATGCTTCTATGAAATGTACAGCCGAGAGGATTCTTATCCAACAATGCTCTTGTGTTCAGTGATGATTATATAATTATGTATTACATTTAAAACATTCCTTGATGAGAGACAAGCCATTAAAAATAATGGCTGAAGTAATACGAATCAGAAATACTAATACACGAATACATGTGCATTCTTCATGGCGGTGCTGTTTGTTTACCTTCGTATGATTTCTACTGAACAGGAAAGGAAGAGAATGGTAAAGACGTGTCAGTTAACACCGGTATGTCTTGTATGTCACGTTTATCTCCTCCATGGTCACGCTGTGACAGATTAACCCCTGAAGGATCATTATTTGGGCCTTAGGTGTGTCTCTTTGGGCTCAATCATTAATTACTCTGGAAACAAGATGTGTGAATGGTGTACTTGGAAGGTGTTATGTGAATGAGCTTCTTATCCAGGCCATTAGGAAAACAGTGAAATTGTTTGTCACCAACGTGAGCTTGGAGCCTGGACAGTGAGATATTTGCAGAGACTTCCAGAAATATGTGCAAAAAACTAATTTATCTTTAGTAGCCACTGACGCTGGATCCAGAGCCTATCCCAGGAAGGAGGAAGGATACACCCTGGATAGGACACGAGTCCATCACGGGGCACAATACACACACACACACACACATTCACAGCTATTGGAAATCTAGATTCACCAAACCACTGGCATGTTTTGGAAGATGGGAGGAAACCAGAAAACCTAAAGGAAACACACACAGACAGTAACCAAAGCTCAAGATCCAACAGAACATCGTGGATCTGTAAGCTACTGACTGCACCATGCCACCCAAAAGAAAACCTATTCTTATTAACACAATGCAGGAATTCAACAGTCTCTTCCTAGAAATTAATCCGATACAAACCATTGCCAGTCACAACATTCTGAGGTGAGCGAGTGCATTTCAACAAGGTTGGATATTATATTATATTATGGTTAAGAGGAACATTTGTTTCATCTTGTCTAAAAATAGCTTGAAAGAAATGCAGATCAGACATAATCACAGACTGCAGGAGCAACAGTTTTCCATAGACAAAATGGAAAAAATTCTACACTAAGGTTTGTTCCACAGACATGGTCCCATTTAATAAAACAGTTGATGGATTGTTCACTTCATGTTCATGTAAAGAGCCAAACAAAACCCAGACAATCACACTGACCGCACTGACATGCAAAATCTTAAACATCTGGAATTTATCTTTTATCACAGCTTCATTTTTATTGGAGCCTAAAGGGTACAGAATGACAATTAACCAGGAAAAAATATTCAAAATATTTCAACCAAAGATCTAAATCTTTGTATTTAATGAGTTATTATACGGGAAGTTTAGAGATTCTGATGAGAGTCTAAATTATAACTTAAGGCAGGAACACTTGGTAGGTAAAAGAGTTAAGTCTATAGATTAAAGACACTATTTCAGCTATTTATATCATACTCTTGTAATATTTGCACTATTGTCACTAGGTCACTTTTAAACAGAACTGCGTACTGGTCGGCGCTGTAGTCATTGTACTGTCTTGTGCTGTCTGCACGTGTTTGCACTTGTGCACTTTATGTATAAATTATGTAGTCCCTGTAGTTCTGTGTTGTTCTGTGTCGTCTTATGTAGCACCTTGGTCCCGAAGAAACGTTGTTTCGTTTCACTATGTACTTGTATATGGCTGAAATGACAATAAACTCCACTTTGAACTTTGAACACGTAAAGAAATTCTATAAAATAATCCAAATGAAATCTTAATCTACATAAAGAGCAGTAAACCTAAGCCAAGTCAATATTTAGCATGATCATACTTTGCCTTTAAAACTGTTATCGCAGGTACACTCTTAGTGCAGTTTTATGACTAAATTAGATCTCGCCACAATTCATATAGAGACTTCGACTGTGACACTTGCTTCTGTTTCAAATAATCTCCTTTATGGTCTTTTTTTTTTTTTTTTTGAAATGCTTTTATTCCTGTAGAAAACCCACACAGACATGGTGAGAACATGCCAAACTCCACAAACCCAAGCTCAGGATCGAACTGGGGACATCTGTGAGATGGCAACATTTCTCTGTAATTTTTTTAAAGAAAATAATCTTTGTGGATGGGTCATTCCGTGTCAATTCAGACAGAATCCTGGAGATGTGTTGCTGCATGTCTCAGATTTTCTTCATTCTTTTTTTTGTCAGTTGTGACCTAAAACCAAGGGCTGAATTCTATCATTAGCGCATTTTTTCACTCCTGTCAAAAATATAGTATTTTCTAATAGAAAAAATCTGGGAATCCATGTTTACGATTTAATGTCTCTAGAAAAATTATTCTCAGCCTCATGAAATTTGGCAGACATACAGACAAACTTGTTTTCTATCTGGGAAAATGCTCAGAAGTCACACTTTTTACATAGTTTCCCAAAATGGAAAAAAAGTGCAAAATTTCCAAACATGAGTGATACTCTTTAATAGGCACAGATAGTAAACGTCACAATTTGTTGGCAAGCTATAAGACTGACTTTCACTGACAATGTCAAAATCTGAGGTCTGAACAACCAACCTAATTCAAGATACTGACAAAATGACAGGATAAGTTTTAAAACTTGCTCTATTTTGACATGTCCAGATGGTAATGTTGACTCACTAGTAGAATCAACAAAAATTGCAGAAACTATCCTTAAAGTATGTTATTGCTATGTTCCCAGTTGCAGGGTCCATCCATGTCATCTTCATAATCATATTTAAAAAGATACTAGTTCATGCTTTGCATGTACTATACCTATTTACATAAAATAAACATACAGTAGAATATGCATGACTGTCTATAGACAGTATATCTTACTTATATTGACTCTTTACTTAACGTAAACCCACTCCGGCAAGAATGCTAATATAAAGGGTCTTCAAAAATCTTTCCCTGGCAGAATATGATATACAGTCATTTGAATTTATTTAGATAAAACCAGTCCATGGTTTTATCAGAGCCTGTTTTTTTGCATGAACAATATGACCACCTGAGCCCTATCTGAGGACAAACATCATAGATACAATGGGGCATCCAGTATTGTTTTCCTTCTGTATTTTGCAGAGAATCCTTCACTGTCACTAAAAATTAGAGGAGGCTGCTGTTACAATAATACTCCATAATCCTCAGTAAAGAATATAATGGCCATGTTCACATATTTGAGTTTTGAGACGATTAGCAACCAGTGTAGCTGTACAAAAAGCTCTGAAGTAGCTCATATATCTATACTAAGCAGGCTTATTGCAGGAATGTTCACAGATTTTACATTACTATCCTGCTATTCTCATTAGTTTTATGTGCCCTGATTACTAAGATAGTCTCTACAACACGAAGCTGGAGCTTCTCTTGTGCCATGCAGAGTATGAACAAAGAATTTATATATCAGAAGACAGAAAAATCTGGATGGAGTGCACAGAAACTCTGAGGATTCGACTTATTAAAGGTTTATGTGTGTAAAAACCTGCATAGCACATCTTGTCCGTTTTGATCTCATGGGTCTTTACCTTTAGAATATGCAACCTAGAGTGCTTCCACATAACAATGCAAAATAAATAAATACAAATAAAAAAATCAAGGTAGTGCCATCAGTGTGATTCTCTGAACATGGACGTCACTTCTAGAACACTCGTGTGAGTATAAAGTCTTACAATGAACTTATGGCTTAGCATTTCAACAATATATTTGGTTTTATATTTAATATTTGAAACACATTTACATATGTAATGCCAATACCATTTAAAAGGAGTGTGATAAGGTTTTCGTTCACATATACTTTAAAACCAGAATGCAAACTCATGTCTACACTCCAACACTGCGTTTACATAATAATTTGAACATTTTTAAGAAGCAGAGTCTTTAACTAGGTGTCAAGTGTTTCTACCATTTGCATTAACCTACATGCCATTTGCCTCCTCCCAATATTTCTCCCACTGCCTCTTTTCTCTTTACCTTCATCAGTATTCTGTCTTGTCCTCACCCTTTCACTGGCCTTTTGAAATATCAACATTTTGGGGTTAAGGGTTGTTTGGAAGACAGAAAATCAGCATGCATCGCTGTGTGAAATGTCAGACATGTAGCCGCAAACATGCCACAGCACCTCTTCTGATTAGCATCAGCTGGTAGTTGATTTGAATATATTTCATGCTTTCTGACGTTCAGGAGACGTGTAGGCTTTATTAATGTAAAAACATGAAAGATATGAATTTCCACATGCATGCTTAATTCACTGTTCATAGAAACCATGCCAAGTTCATTACACAGTGCCAAGTTCCTCAGTGTGTGTGAGACATTTGATACCATGCCCTCTGCCTTCACTCATGACTGAATCGTGATTACACCCAATATGAGATCAAGATAACTTTTCAATCCACTATATAAACACAAAGTCATCTTGTGAATGTGTGCTGACACATTCCTGCAATTCACATTGAATGAGGAACACATAAATGTGTTTAATTTATGCTATGGACTGATTAGAGAACAAAGGACAGAGAATTTCGGTCCTGACTCTGATGGAGTCTATGATTGTAGAAATCGTATTGCATTTCACAGCAGGTCCCATGATTGTGGCATCAAGAATATATCCACACTCACTGGACCTAAATGAATACATGTTGGAAACTAGAGTCTGAACTAATCTTAAATTACAAGTTGCCTTTCTTTGTCAAAACTCCTCTTTATAAAAGTTTTTTTTTGTAAAAAGACAAACACTCACTTACTAATTTAATAGGACAACCTGTATACCTGCAAATTTATGCAATTATCTAATCAACCAATCGTGTCTCAGCAATGAAATTTATAAAATAACAAAGATACAGGTCAAGAGCTTCATGGTCACATCAGAACATCAGAATGGGGAAAAATGTAATCTTAGTGAATTTGACAGAGGCATGGTTTGAGTATTTCAGTAACTGTTGATCTTCTGGGATTTTCACACACAACAGTGTCATGTTTACTCAAAATGGTGCGAAAAAAACCAAAAACATCCAGTGAGCAGCACTTCTGTGGCGAAAAATCCTTGTTGAGGACAGAGATCAAAGGAGAATGGCCAGACGAGTTCAAGCTGACAGGAAGACTACAGTAACATAGATAACTACTCTTTATAGCCTTGGTGAGCAGAAAAGCATCTGAGAAAGTCAAACCTTGGGCTACAACAGCAGACAGAAGACATCAGCTTCCACTTCTGTCAGCCAAGAACAGGAATCTGAGGCTACTGTGAAGATTGGAAAAATGTCGCCGGGCCTTTTTTCAACGTAAAGTAGCTTATAACAGGAACTAACTTGTCTTACAGACATTCCACAACTTTAGACGTAATTATAAATGGTTATATAAATTTAAAAAAAACTGTAAGCATAGGCAAATTCCTGTGGTATAAGATGAATAAAATGCGACATCACACTATTATGTCGTTGATTATTTTCCTGTAACAGCATGCCCTATAATTTTTTTTCCTTACATAAATGTAGTTAATTATCAAATGAATTACCACAATGGATTATCCTTTCTGGGTTAACTTGTACCTGAAAGTCGCTCACACTCTGAGAGACCATTCAAGCATGACATCAGCTTTGTGACTGGTGAAAGTAAAACTTCACAAGTACTTCAGTTCAAGTGAAAGGGTTAAAAAAAAAAGGAAAAATGCATCACTATTCATACTCTGTATGTGCACATTATTTGCCCACATGATCAGCAATAACCTAATTAGAAAGCATTCATGGATTTAGGCTCCCTGGAGCTTTATTGCAGCCTTTCTGATGAAGCTCTTGAAATTAGCAAGCGCATGAAACACATTTAACCTTCACTGTCCTTCATACTTCTGCTCAAATACCGACACACAATAAGGTATCTTTTCTATTTAATCTATTCATTCCAACACGCACTTGAAGTGAGTTTTCCAATAAAGAAGCTTTTGTTCTGCTCTGAATGTCATTTGCTCATTCTGATGATCCTATTGTGTTTGTGGGAGAATGAGCAGAGCTGAGACACACACATCTCACTTACCACATGCAGCTAAGTCATCTTATAACTAAAAAGGTTATTCTGTTTTTCACAATGGAAACTGATAGTTGTGGGCATCGGAAATATTTGAAAGCCTACAAATCGTCACATATAGTGCAGCAAATCTGGATAGTGCCTTCTCTCAGAAAGGAAAAAGAAATCCTTCCCTTAAAGCATGCCTTCTTAGCAAAAAGAGAAAGCAAAAGAAGATAATATAATTAGTTTTTGATGTTACTGAGTTGTATTTCATATTAGACAGGGTTTTATTTTGTGATTCATTCAAGTGTATGTACACAAAATATTTAATTTGTCTTTGGTAAGATACCTCCATCAGCCCTGACATTGCTCCAGGCTAAGCTTCAAACGTCTTCAAATACTGAAAATGCCCTCCGTGCTCAAGAATCAAGTAGGCTACACAATATTTCACATTAAGAGAACCTCTAATATCAGACACACGTGTACAGGGTGAGGGAACTCACAAATATGAAAATAAAAATTCAGTGGCATCAGTTCATATCTCTTGTAGACAGCGAGGTGCGGAGCTGCCAAAATCACAGACCTTGATAGCATTAGCCTCTTATCAGTCCGACTGAATCCCTGAGGATCAACATCATCAAACACAGACACTCTCATTAATAATGAATCATCTGTAATGAATAATCACTATGATGTAACGAGTCTGATGAACATTTGTGTTTATCTGAGATGGAGGGTGAAGCCCTGAGGCACCTTATACAACACCAGCACTGCAGCTCACAGAGACAAGCACATCTTATTTGATTTCAAACACAGTGTGTGTGTGTGTGTGTGTGTGTGTGTGTGTGTGTGCGTGTGTTTAGACACTTTGATTCAAGATAGGAAACATGGCAGAACATAAACTCTGGTAATATGGACAGGACGCCATAAAGAACAAACTTTTGTCCTTGAAAAACTCTCTGTAGTGAATCAATAATAAGTAATTACTCAGAAACAAATCATTAACAAATAAAAATCTCCCTCCCGACTGATTCTCTCTAACAAACCAAAGGTGGAAATATTTACTGAGTTATTTAATAGACATTATATCTTGAATACTGCAATGCAGACACAGTGTGCTGTATGATTATTTATAAGAGATGGATGATTGAAGATGGCAGAGCTACATGTGTAGTGAGTTCAGTAAGCGCTTCATACCATATCTGATATATTAAAAGAATATTAATATTCATGAAGTCATAATTCACAACTCCATACATTTTAAATGACACTGAAATACTAATTATCTCTTTCGAGTGACCACCGATTTTAAAAAATTTGCTATTTGACAGATTTAAGCTGTTTCATTGATTTGCTCGTTTTGTGCACTGCATTGTAGCAGGAATCATGTAACCCCATGCCTGGGGAGGAGCAACAAACTTACAGTTAATGACTGTCTGCAAAAAAGCAAAGTGAAGTGAAGCTAAGTGAAGACATTGTGTCTATGATGTACAGAACCATTTTTATATGATATTTTGCATGGACTGGCAGAGGGAAAGGGAATGTTCCCAGTATTTTGGAGAGGATAATGTCCATACATCAGCCTTGTTTTCCATGCAAAGGCTACGAAAGAGAAGAAAATGTTTCTCTTTTCCAATGCCCGATTTTTTTTGGGAGATTAGTTTTTTCTGTGGCTATTTTTCTGTAGGTCTTTTCTAGAGCTATTGAGATGTACTTGGGCTGGAAATTTTGCTGAAACCTGGCAGCCCTGCTTAATGATACACAATTTGAGCTCAAAACGAGCTGCCAGACTGAATGCTGGATGATTGTGGCTCTAAAAATTCACTAAATAATAGCCTATAGCATAAGTCAAGTGTGATAGCCTCTGGACTTAATTTTGTTTGAGGTAGTGTCGGTATTAATGCCTTCCTGCTCCACCAGAATCTACAGTCACGAGCTGCTGCTGATTTACAGCCCAAACCATGAATCCCATGAACCCATCATGACTTACATTGTGGTTACAACAAACTGAGTGGAGCTGGACTGTGCATAACCGAGACACACCTCTCTTTTCAGCATATTCCATCCAGTGCATTGAACTCAGGCGCAACAATTAGTAAATAAAGCCACAGTCATACCAGACATAAATAAAATCCACCTGTCCAAAAATCTATTCTCCTGAATGGAGGACAATGTGGTATGAGAAAAGGATTCACTTCCATTAGTGGTTCATTTTCCATCCGCCTTCTTTGCTTTTTTGCTTCACGCTAGATGAACCCTGTAAATCCTACAATCCGAAATCATGGTCCAGAAATTAGAAAAAAATAGCACAGGGCTGGCATCACAGCTTTTTACAATATTTAACTTTGAGGAACTACTTTTTTATTATTGTTTATTTATTATTATGTTTATCTTAAAAACAATTGGTTGCTACTGGGAGCTACTAAAAGCTAGCCAAATGAAGTTGCTAATAATATTCTATTTGTCAAGCTAACTAGTTAATTAGTTAATTAGTCAACATAATATATTTTAATGAATTTTGAATTTGAATCTCAGCTTCCTGATCTGTCACAGAGGCACAGGAACATGCAAACACATATTTCCTTTTTTCTGGTTCCTCTTCTTTTCTTTTTTCCTGGAAATTTCTCTTATTCTGTGGTGTGCTGTGGATACTGAGAGACACTGATTAGCTACTTCTGTGTTAATGTGCAGTGTGAAATGTACAAAAGACACACACGCACACACACACACACACACACACACACACACACACACACACACACACACACACACACACACACACACACAGAGGCTTTATTCTTCCTTGGAGTGCTTTATTTCTAAATCACTGATCAATAATTAAGTAGTAGACACGCACTAATGAGGAGATAACACTTCAGCTAGCCTTCGAGATCTGTTATAGACTGAAAATATAGCAGTCATGGTGAGCATCAAGCTCTTACAGAGCCTTTTCTTTACTCCTCTTCTTTCTCCACCCAGTCCACATTCGCATTCTCTCTGTTTGAAGGCTAAGGCTTTGCAGTTCTATGAGTTTCATTTTATGGCTGAGCTCCATTTGAGATTTCAGTGGTTTAACAAATATCTCTGCACATGCATACCTTACGTTATAGACAATTCGAGCATGTGAGGACATGAATGGGCAACAAGATACTGGATATGTTCTACTGATAGGTGTTAATGTGTTATATGACTTGCTGAAAGTAACTGATCACCTCTTTTTCATCCTCTAGCCTCTGGCTCTGAATCCAAACCATATGGAAACCTCCGGATAACACATTCATATGTCTCCTAAGGGTGGAGTGCTAAGGACTAGAGATGACCTAATCTCTAGTCTCTAAACAGATTCGAATTCAACTGGTATAAGTAACATGACAGGGAGTGCTGTTATAGGAAAATAAGCAATGTAGTCCGTTAAAAATATTAATAAGCGCTAGCTGCAGAAAACTGATCCAGACATTTTTGGATAAAGAAAAACTTTAATTACTTAAGTAGTATTTGTGGTGTTATTTTCTCAGGATGCTCTCCTCTGTGATAAAACTATGACTGTGACTATACATGCACACAGCATGAGCGAGTTTCCTGTCAGGTTTCTTTTCCAGAGTTTTACATTTATTTACTGTATGTATGCGAATATAAAGTGATGCTCTGTAGCTCTCCATGGCCCATATCATCCTGTAGCTGCTGGTGGGGATTTTTTTTTCTTAGCTTCCCCTGTAGAATTCTTATCCCCACCAGTTTTCAAAACAATGTTACGCCAATGTGACAGAAACCTGATGCTTGATGTTATTTGTGGGTCAGATTTAGTAACATTTATACAATGAATTAGCTAATGGTCAAATAGATATCATAAGACATGTTTTTAATTCCTCTGAATTGTGTCTGTCTGAACTGATTTTGTGCTTTATTAACATGGGTATGGGCTGTTCTTTATTAACTCAGCTAAATGTATCATCAGTTGAGCGTTTTACTGGAGGAGATCCTGGCCTTGGTCTTCAATTAACTATAAGGCATGACTTGTTTGGTTTGAATAAAAACCTTCAATAACAGCAGCCCTTTGCAGATGTGATTGGACAAACACGGACTAGGTACCTGTATGTCAACAGTGTAAAGTTTAAAAAAACAACAACAACAACAACAACAAATACAGTCATGAAGGCCTGTAGTAACTTAACTTTTAGTTGTGCAATAACACTTCAGGAGTATTCAGAACTATTCAACTTTGAAGAACAACTTCCTAGAATTCTTGGTGGAAATGACTTCCTTGGAAGATGTCACCAGTAGGTAAACTGCTAAATTATTTAGAGGTTATACTGTAAAATTAAAGTCACACACTATATGTATAAATAATTGTAGCTGAATTGTTGAATGATTTCATTGTTTCACTGCTTTGGTGCATCACAAGCGAATTTGTAAATCTTAAACCCTGAGCTCCAGAGGAAAGCCTCACCCAGAGTTCAGCTTGGAATCAGTTTCAGTTGGGTTGGCTTTTAATCAGTTATACCCGCAGATTTAGATGAACTGTTTTTAACAGATCTCGAAGGGAAGTGGTAGCTCAGTGGTTAAGACAGTGGACTCCTGATCGGAAGGTCATGAGTTCAAGTTCCAGCACCGCTAAGCTGCCACTGCTGGGCCCTTGAGCAAGGCCCTTAACCCTCAACTGCTCAGTTGTGTAAATGAGATAATTGTAAGTCGCTCTGGGTAAGGGCGTCTGCCAAATGCCATAAATGTAAATGTAAA
>CM041004.1:6831501-6878101 GCA_022985145.1 Pangasius djambal
CTCCCGGCTTGCCTTCACTCAATCCTGCTGTCATATGGACACAGATATTAATGGATTGACAGGCAGCATGGTGTTCTCACTAACTCTTTCCCTTTTTTACTCTCCATCCCTGTCTGTTTCCATGCCCCTTTCATTTATCTTTTGTTCAGACATGTAAGAGAGAGAAAAGAAAGGAAATATTAATAAAGGAAGGGCATTTTTCATGCATGATACAAATTCACACAAAAAAAGAATTTTAGCTGTGTTTCTAACTAAATTCGTGTAATGGTCTTTCAAATTATACCCACAAGAAGTGAGTAAGAATGAGACCTGTATATTTAGACAGATTCAGAAGGTCAGAATCAGAAGCTCTCACTAATGAGAACTCGCTTCATTTTTCCAAAAAAAAAAAAAAAAAAAAGCATGAGTGATGGCAAAAATGCACCAAGCAGCCTCCAATAAATCATCACATCTCTTTAAAGTCATTCCACAAGTCTCTCTGTTTGAACGAACTTAAAATCGTCCTGTGGAAATCCTGAGTGAATGAGCTGTTAAAGAGCAACCCCAGCTCTGTTTTTATCCTGCTGTCACTCCTCATATCATTCACACACAATCAGTGTCACCAGCTGCTGACGTAATCACTGATAAAGATGCAGCTTATGGATACAGAGACATACATTCCCAGGAGCTACAGTACATTGAGATTTTCACAGCTCAAAAACTCCACAGAATCCGTGAATGTGTTTATTCCTAGGGGCCGATCATGACACTGTAACCTTTAAATTCGTTAAAGGTAAGTAATATGAATGTGTACACAGTCTCCAGGAGCATGGAAAAAGAATTCAGGTTACAAGGCGAGACAGTAGCTTAGCTCACTCCACACACACACACACACACACACAGTCCCTCTCCCAAAAGCTTCTGAAGGAAAACCTGCACACCCTGACCCAAAGTGTGAGTCCACAATATGAGACACACACACACTTTACCAACAAAAGCAACAAAAATTTGTGATATGATACCTTAAGATTACAGACTAGAGTCTCACCTCCTACATCTAAAATGAACATACGTGTAAAAAAAAAAAAAAAAAAAAGACATCCACAAAGCCACAACATTCTGTGTGTGCGTGTGTGTCAGGTTCATATATCAGCAGTTTAAGTAGTTTAGGTATAAAATACTGCACTGTAAATCTGCCTACTGTAAATTCTCTGTTCTTTTGGCTAAAATCACAAATCATACACTTCTAAAAACACTTCTATCTTCTTAGTCAGGGATTCCCAAACTGCCCTGATTAAATCATGTTCAAATGGACATGATGAATTTTCTGCGCCCTGACATTTTGCTTCCTCATCATTATTTACCGTCATGCTTATAAAATCGTCTTCAATAAATGTCACCAGTGTGTGTGTGTGTGTGTGTGTTTTTTTTTTTAAATTTTTAGTAAAATAAATGAATTTTAAAAAAAGAGGAGATTGTAAGGTTCTCTCATGACCTCAAGCAAAATCATAATCTAATGTTTGTGTGGTATGTTGCAGCAGAGCAAAGTGTTTGTATGGTAATAATTTAAAAAAACCTGTGTGCCACAATAAAGACCACTGTGTTTGTTCACTTGGTTTGACATTTGTATACATAAGGCATACATCTTCTTAAATTAAACAAAGGTTGTGTTTGCTCTGTCCCCACCAGTAGCCTTTACAGGACAGTCAGTTAAATCAGTTTATTTGGACCTGATTGGTGAAACTTATTCATCAAGCTGTGTGGTGAAGCTTCAATAAGAAGCTGAAGAAATGTAGCCCAGCATGTAATTTCATAATGAAAACCTTCTGTGTGTCCTGTGTGTTTTAATAAATGAGACACAGCACCCACTGTGTGTCACCTCAGAGCTACGGGAATAATCATTATGCTATTATATAATGGCTGCAGCTGTAAGTTGTAAGCAAATTACAAATGTTATTTTTGGCTAATGACTTAACACTTAGATGAGCTCCATCAAGCCAAAATGTTTTGGCACCCAAGTATGAAAACTAGAAGATAATCATGCATGCTGGTTTTCATAGCAATGAAATATTTCTATATTAAATGTAAAAATGTGTCTATCTAATTCATCACTCAAATTTTTAGCAAATCAAATGATCAAATATTTCACTGTGGTATTGTTCGTATATCTAATGCAAACTGTTTTTGGACAGCACAGCCTGCCTATGAAGCCCCCAACACAGCGTTGATAGGAACCCAGTGAAGCCTGGCTTCTATGGCAGATACGGTGTTTTAATGGGTGCAAAAATAACACTCATAGGACACCAGGCTTCTAATATGTCATTTTGAACCACACCCAAAAGCCATTCATCTCTGGGGGTGAATGGGATTGTGGGCAGGTGGGTTTTACCAAAATAAATAAATAAATAAATAAAAATATGATGATTGAGAGATCTTTCAAACGGGTGGAACCCCATAAGCAACTGCCAATCACTGAAATGGTAATGAACATGACTGACATCACATAATTAAACGTCAGACTCGCAGTGCTCGGAGTTGCAGCAGTCAGCCAGTAACCAAATCCATAACAGTTTTACGCAATTTGTGTAGCTTGTTATTTTATCTATGTAATTGTTAAATATGGCAAATAAACTGTAAGTATAAAGTTATGTTTGATTACTTGCGTTTGTTCCTTTTGATGCTCTTTCTTATTTGATACCTAACACATAGCTAACACACAGATACATAGATATACTGTATACATCTATAACAGACAAAAAAAACAAAACAAAACAACAAAAAAAAACACCAGATGCCATTGGTTCCAGGTCTATTTCCTGCAAAACCTCAGACATTCTCACCATCAGTAAAGACTATTTAACTTTTCTTCTAAAGGACAGCAAAGCGGATTTTTCATCTAAAAGATAGCACAGTGGTTTGCTTCGTTTTTGACAAATCCCTCTGACTAATAATGATTCTAAACATAAGCTGAAAAAGAGAGTAAAATTCTCTTAATATATACAATGTATACTTCAAAAACATTAAACATGGAAAAAACTATGTATTTAAACAATGAGCTTTTTTTATAGGATTATAAACCATACAATTAGGACAGAACTATAAGCGAATATAAGAGAGAGAAGTTAAAATGGGGAAGAGGAAACAGGAATGTTTAAGTTGTACTTGTTCTCCTTGTGATACTAATTCCTTTGACTTGGCAACATATAATTACTGAAGAAAAACTCTGCAAATGAAGCACCTCTGAAATTATCATCGCACATTAACCATAATTACCTGTTTGTCTTATCTGAGCTAGTTTATTCCGGGAATAATGTTAATAGACATGCAAAACGGTTTTCTGTGCTCATTCAGGAATTAACTATAGTACAGAAATAAACTGACCTGTTAGTTTTCACCAAACTCACTAAACTATTTGGATGAAGACTGCAGTTAATAGTTTATTATATTTAGACACTGAAAGTAGTGCAGGGTGATGCATAGCAATATGAAAAATACTTAAAATTTCTAAATGCACAGTTAATTATTTTTATTTTAAGAATTTAAGGAACAAAACAAAACAAAACAAACAAAAAAAAATTAGGGAAATTTTGTATGGATTATTCCATTGCCTGTTAAATTTTACACCGATTTACACCTCCAAGGTCCTGGGTTTGATCTTGAGCAATGCTACTGAAATACAGCATTTACAGTGAAGACACTTTACAGTGTCTAGGAAGTGCGAGGTGGATTGGGACACAGCCAAGGTGAGTCCAGCAGCAGCAGAAGCTCCGGACAGATTAAATACTCATTTATTCCCTGCAGGCCTCCTCACTTCCCTCTGATTAAAAGCTGTTTCAGTTCACTTACTGCTGACCTGCTCCACCACTATAAGCATCGTACAAGGCTAAAGGCTGTTCTACACTAAAACTGCTTACGCCACACACATACCACCTAAAAATAATATATAGAAGATCAAGCGGAGTAGCCGAGTAACTCAATTACACACCAGAGTGCCCTGCAAGCTAATTAGTTTAAACGCTTTACTGGTATTAAGTGAAAATTGATGAAAGGAACACCCATGCATACAAACATGCACAATTATTACCAAACAATAATATCCTTGGACTGAAAAATACTATCTGATGAGCAAAAATAAGTTAAACATCATTATACAAATGTCATTAAGGGGAAGAGTTGTTTTCTGACCACAACTGTAGCACACTAGATCCATGAGACCACCATGACGTTTATGATGTTTGTGGTTTTATATATCACCCATTCCTTCAACTCACAGCCCCGAATTAAAAGTTTGAAGGGGTTTGGGCTAATATTTTTGCACTTTCAACAAAACAGTGGTGTCCTCAAAGACAGCATTTGTGAAGTACCATTTTCTTGTACAACTGATTACGTATTAGATTGGTGGGGATGCTACTTTTATTTGTATCTTGTCAAGCTAAGGCTACTCGTGATTTAACATAGCTAAGATACAGCCAAGCTATCCTTTTAATAAAGTAGCTAGCTACACTAACAAAAATAGCTACACTACAAACTGTAACTAACATTACAAAAAAATGAAATGCACATGCTTTGTTCGGGGTATAACAAAAAGATTTTGCTTTTTCTATTTATAAATCACTCGCAGTCTAGTAAGATGCAATTAACTTACTTAACAGTAAAAACAACAATCACCAAAAAGCAACAGATAAAGAATGTTTAGTCTACTCCTGTCAGTTGAGTTTGTTTCTGGAAAGATCTAGCTAGCTAGTTAACATTAATCGGCATATGGTAATCCATATAAGATGTCATGGTTCATGGCTATTTCTGTAATTCACTGTTTAATTTAACAGAACATGCATTTATCTAATTCAATGTAGTAAGATAAATAGTGATTAGTGCTTTGCATTAAGAAATAATTGAGGAAAGATGTGGTCCTGTTGTCATGCATTAAGCAATTAATATGACACGCCACTGACAGTTAAATCTCCAACATCAATGTAATGCCAGAATACACAAAGAGAGCAGGCATTTTACATATACACAAGCCGTTCCCATAGAAACACCATTGAAAAATCCTCCAGTGTACTCTGGGATGAGGTTTTATACGATGAGAGTGGGGCTGGGGAAGCATAAAAAGACTAGAAAGTGAGTCAATTGTAGTAAATCTCATTTCAGTTGCTAAATAAAGCTAATTAAAGTCCACTTTATGAAGTAATGGTCATGTTTTATGCAGAATTAGAGTTAAGGCTCTTAATCAGCTGCTGTGTATGTCAACTACTAGCCATTTTCAATGGACCACTGGAATGCTTAAGCTAACAATAACAGTAGTTACTGTGAATGTGCAAGATGTCATCCCACACTGTGAGGAGTATAGCATACAGCACAAGAAAGAAATGAGACAAGAGAAATCATAAATGGACACACTAAACTTGGGTGATAAATAACCTTGCACCAAAGACAATGTGATGCTTGAATATGCCACGATAATCTTTAATTCATCATTGCTAATTGTCCAATTAAATGAAAAGAGTTTTCATAAAGAATACAGCCAAAAACTGAAAAAAGAACATCTTTCACTGAAAACGGCATTGCAGCCCTGTTTGCATTAGCTTTTATCACATAAATAAACCTGACTTTAGATCATTTAAAAGGATTTCTCCTTTGCAGGAATGTTGCTGTCAGCAACAGATCATGAAACCCCCCTGTATTATAACCTGTCAGGGAGGGTGAAAGTAAAAATACAGTGCTGCATCCCACCATTAATGTTCTGTAAAAAACACAAGCAACACAGGGATCAAGTACATTTTGAGCATGATAGCATTCAGAAACATCCACTGGCATTTTTTTTTTAATGTGTTTATGTTTTACACACAGCCTTATTTTAGGTTTTAGATGCATATGACTCTTTACAGTACCTGGGTTTGGGATAACTGTCAGTGACATTGCTGAATATATTTTTGAGCTTCTTGTTACACTGCTGTAAAATTTCTGCTACAACTTCATTGTTTTTAATTGATTGATACTCCCAACACCATGTTTCAGAGTAGGAATAAGACCTGTAACATACAAAAAACATAATATAAAAACCATCGCTTTCTCTTTAAGCATTGATAAGGAGACATTATTTCTATCTACTTATGCAGGACGTGTGTCAGTGTCAGGTTAACGTTATCCAGGAACAACTATAATGTAGATGGTGCTCACGTGAGACTGAGCTATCCGACAGAGATTGCTCTTTGCTGTCAAGTTCTCACATATCAGTGACTCTCAATGTGACTGACTGGTGCAGCCATATCAGTGACATGCTGTTAGTTTGGCTTGACAGATGAGTGAAACATTCTTAGATCCCTGGATTAAAAGACAAACAAGAATCTGTCACTAGATGCATTATAGGTGAACCATTTAGAAGAGCCTCTATTTAATAAATTCTGTCTCCAGGACAACAACCAAGTAACATACTGTAGAGAAGAATGATATTGGAAATAAACATACATTTCCATGTGTTTCCACTCAAAGTATTTCTGTAAGCAGATATTTGCTGACCTCACTTGAACATTGAACATTGTAAAAGGAAATGGATGTGTAACTACCTTTCTAATTGTCCATGCATATACATAAAGCAGAAATATTAAAGTAGCTCATGAAATTTTAATGCCTGCTGTTTCAGAACATTTGCTGTTGCCAAGCACAGAAATTTCAACAAAGAGAACTCTGCATAGTAGCAAAAAAAGTGACCATCACCCTACAATTTGATTTCTATCCTCAATATTTGCCAGACAAGCTTGCACATGCGGTTTGATCAATTCCCTCTCCGTTGCTATCTCCTGACACAGTGTTCTGAGCGAATGAGTGCATCCCGACAAGAGTGGGGATTAAACAGCTTATGGTGAAGAGGAATTGTCTCCTCGTGTCCAAGAATGGATGCATATTCAGCCAGACACTGACCACAGATTAGAGATAATAACAGACTCTTGCATTTTTCCATAGACAAAATGGAACCCAGATTATAAAGCACAAACCATAAGAAACTTGGGGGGAAAAAAGATATGCGTAGTGGCCCGGGAAAACCCGCTGGATGTAACTGTGGCTGAATTCTGGCAGGCTGTGGATATTTGGCAAATTCCATTCGCATGTATTCTGAATTAAAATGGCTCAGATTTCATTGCTTGCTCTTTTTCTTTTAATGTTTCAACCTCATTGATCAACCATGACTCATCAATATTAATGAGACCTTCTGCACTAGCAATTTGATCTTGCTTCATCATGGTTGGCTAGCTTTCTAATTAAAAGTCATCATGCATTCATATTAATGCCTTTATTAAGAGTGGCTCTGCAATGTAAATGACTAAAGTTTAGTGAAATTTCTCGAATAGTTTTTGAACAGCTGCAGACCAGACTGATCCCAAAGCCATCAGTGACCTCACTCAAAAGTTAGAGAAGTACTGCTCAAAAGTCTTAGCACATGTCAAAAAATGCTGTAAACAAAGATTAGTTCATAAATAATGAAATTAAACGTTTCTTCGTTAAAATCCACTCTAAAGAGCAGTAAATAGTAATAAACTAAAGAAAGTCAATATTTGGTGTGACAACTCTTTGCTTTTTAAAGATGTATCTGTAGTCTCGGGTATAATTTTTGCACTTTTAAAAGGAAATTGGCTGGCAAGATTTTCTAAGCATCTTGGAAATTGTGTCACAGTTCTTCTAAAGACTCTAACTGCTGTCTCAGTTGCTTCTGATTTGCCATACAAAAGTACTGCCATACAAATATTTTTCTGTAACATTAAAATTTTTGGTTGGAAAATTAATATTTGGAAATCAATTTTTTTTTATTTTACAGACTCAATACTTCAGGAATCATAAAATAAACATCTAAGACAAAACTTGTGAAATGTGGGTGCCTAAGACGTCCGTACATTTGTAAGAAAATGTGCAAATAAATAAATCAGAAATGAAGACACAAAAAGAAATCCAAGCCTAGATTTGGAGGCATGCTAAAATGCTAAAATAGCACACATAAACCAAGCCATACCCAAAGACTGATTAATTTGATCTTCCATTCATTTTATTCACTTTATTACTAGTCTATTACATCAATCGGACCCCGACTGATTTAACGGAAATGCTTTATGGTAAAGTGGTCAATTTTGTGGGACTACACAACCCGTAAGAAATGACTAGCATGTCCTGCTTAATATTTTCATATATCTAAATGTTTCACATAAACATACATGGACCTACACTTTACCAATATGTTAACACTATAAATGGGTTTAACATATTGCTAAAGCAAGTGTGTGATACAGTATCTTGCCTCAGGACATGCAGACTGGAACAGTTTTTTCCGTGTTAATAAGGCAGTAGTGTAAGGACTGTTCTGGATGTTGGGTTCAGAGCTCACTGCTCCAGTCTGAATGAGTCAGACCTCTAGACTCTAGAGAATGTCTCTGGGCTCTGTTCCAAACCCAACTCTGCACCTCACTGCCGCTGTGCAATAGCAAGGGGCCCATGATCTACAACTGATCTTGTGTGTGTATATATATATATATATATATATATATATATATATATATATATATATATATACACACACACACACACACACACACACACACATACACACAGGGAAGAGGGAGAGAGAGAGAGGAGAGAGAGACAGACACAGTGATATCTGAGGAAGAGTGTGTGTATCGAGAGAGAGAGAGAGAGAGAGAGAGAGAGAGAGATATTATATATATATATATATATATATATATATATATATATATATATATATATATATATATACACACACACACACACACACACATATAGCAATTTTCAATTCCCACTAAGCTGGCATGCTGGATCCAAGCCACTTCCAGATATTTCTGCAAATCAAATACAATCACAGAAGTGAAAAGGCAAGATAAGATACATACAGTGCAGAATTATTATTAAGAATCAGCCAATCTAAATCAGTATCTGGATAGGACATCAGCAGTTGGGAATTCGAAAACAGAATTCCTGCAGAACATTGGCTGATTGATTGGAAATTTTAATAAATCTGAAATGTTTGTATTAAGCCTTAAAACAGCTATGAGTCTCAAAGGTCTCTGAGGTCTCTGAGACTGAGTGATATGAGAGAGAGAAAAAGAGAGAGAGAGAGAGAGAGACAGAGAGAGAGAGAGAGAGAGAGAGAGAGAGTTGCAGGTAAAGTGAGTCAGAGACTTTTCCAGACAACAGCAAATGTCACCAGTACAGAACAAACAAGATGCTTCCAAGAGGTGGTGTTACACTGTCATACACTGTCTGTCATACACACGCATTCTCTTTTAGTGTGTATCACTAAAGAGTGCAGCACACTAACAGCTCTTTCACTCTCAGATGTGACTCCTACAATACATTATATAATATTAAAATCAACTATATCCAAGTAATATATATCTAGGTTTAGGGTTATCAACGTTCTTTCCTTGCATTCTCAGTTAAAAAAAACTCAAAAACATACTCAAAAATCCATGCGAGCAAGGCAAAAGGGTTCGGTGCTTAATGTAGCATCAGATGTTCTTGGTTCGACATGTTGTGTGCTCTGAGATACTTTTCTGCTCACCATGGTTGTAGTGACTATTGGAGTTTCTGTCAGCACAAACCAGCCTGGGATGATTGGATGCTGTAACCCCTACTCTCACGCGTTCACTCAGGTTTGTTGACGGTGGAGTAGCTGGCCACTTTATGTCCCAGGGCCCCCTCATGTCTGTGTTACCTTCTGGCTCTCCCTTTAAGTTATGCTGTCATAGCTAGTCTTGCCGAAGTCCCTGCTTGCGCTCTGCACGCAAAGTACATTGTCCTTAACCATTACGGGACAATAAGCATACTTAATAATCTCTCCCTCTCTCTCTCTGTCTGGCTGTCTCTCTCTGTCGAACTAAACACATGCTGCTCCTGAGATACCAGTGATCCTGACCCCTTCTGCTCTCCGGCTCTGCCTGATCCATCCTGATTCCCTACTTCTGGTTGGAGATCTCATCAATTGGAAATCACTTGCTGCTGCTGAGGATGGACCCCACATGGACAGCCTGAAGAACACTGAGATTACTGAGGATTGTACCACTTAAAAACCATGAAAATGGCTTTGGACCACAATTCATATGAACAGTTTTGCTATGATAGCTTTAGGACTGCAATTGCCACGAACAGTTTTGCACTCAAGTCTCCATCAGTGAACAGTGGATCAACAAACCAGACCTCATGTGAAAACTGTAATGAATTTACAGTTACACAATTGCACTATTTGACCATGTAGTACACAGTTATAGAAGGGATTTCTTTACAATTGCACTATCCCTTGTCACCCAGATGAGGATGGGTTCCCTTTTGAGTCTGGTTCCTCTCAAGGTTTCTTCCTCATATCGTGGCTTACTCATTAGAGATAAATTCATACATTTAAAATTCATATCCTGAATGTATTTATTTCTGTAAAGCCGCTTTGTGACAATGTCCATTGTTAAAAGCGCTATACAAATAAAATTGAATTGAATTGAATTGGCCATTCTCCTCTGACCTCTCTCATCCACAAGACCTTTCTGCTCACAGAACTGCCGCTCACTGTTTTTTTTTTTTTTTTTTTGCACCATTCTGTGTAAACCCTAATCCATGGACTCACCCTGGCTTCAGCCTGGTGTTGGTTGTGTAATGGTGTGGGGAATGTTTTCTTTGCACACATTGGGCTCCTTAATCAAGCATCATTTGAATGCCACAGCTCATCTGAGTATTGAGGATGGCCACATGCAATCCTTTATAGCCACAATTTGTCCATTTTATAATACTACTTCCTGCAACCTTCTATAATATCAGAAGTTTTAGGTTAGATTGGTGGGAAAATGCTTATGGCATATGTCAGTCCAGATAGGTCAAATGTTACCACTTCCCAGCTTCCCAACAAAGCACAAAAGAAATCTGACTTACATGAGAGCTAAGATCCAATCACGAGAGAGAGATTAAGAGCATGAAAGTGTAAACAAAGCAAATGTAAGTAAGAGAGTGAAAGAGTACAATATTTTTAGGAAAGTGGATTTACAGCAGCCTTCAATTATATTCTCAGAGGAAAAAAATTGGGCATTGTTCCAAACAGCATAGTACTGTACTAAATAGTTTGTCAATACACCATTGGTATCATTATGTGTTCATGAGCCAAAAAAAGAAATTAGGATATCTCAAGTAGAGGAGGGAAAAGCTATAGCTATGATTAAAACGCCAATTATGACAATAGGTTGAGAGGGGATTTAAGGCAAAACTAGCATTTCAGTCTTCATCTATGCGTACAGGATAGCTTTAGCGTTAAGGTGACCTTAGAGACCACCTTATGTATTCTGTTCTGAGATGTCACTCTGTCATCTGTGCCCATATTGTGAGTTCAGTCTAAAGACAGTGGTGATGATGATGATGTCTGTAATCTGTCTCATGCCATTAAACCTAAATCACATCTTAATGTCTCCTTCAGTGGCTATTGATTTTGTCCTCAGGTATAGTTTGCTTAATGCCTTAGCTATCAAAACTCTACAGGGTCTGTTTAATCTGTACCCGATGTAGCAGAGCCACAAAGGAATGTTGGGGGACTATGAGTGTGTAATAAGTTTTCTGGTTAGCATAAACCCCAGGCCACTAAGTAATTGACTACTGAATCATTTCCCTCATTACAGTTTTCTCTCTAGTAAAGTGTGCAGAATTATTATTCACGCTGCTAAAAAAACAATTTCCAATGGACATCCTATGTAAACTCATTGCTAATTGACTTTTCTTGTAAATCACATCCTGACAGGTGGAGAACAAAGACCACAACACTCCGAGCTACCACAGTGGCAAATCTGAACATGCTCCTGGGATTTAACTGAATGTTAAAGGTTTTAGGATGGATTTGAGGATGATTTCGGTTTTTGAGCTAAGCCCTGAATGGAAAACATAAAACAGGCTAATTCCGATATGTAAAATGCAAAACACAGTAAAGTGCTAATATGCTATAGGTGCGTTGTTCTTGGTAAAATTCAGCAGTTTTATCGAGGCAGGAACAAATGAAAGCTTCAGTCTGTTAGTTTTACACATTGGCATTCTCAGTCTCTTTCCCGATGGCAGCAGCTGGTATTCGCTAGAGAGAGGATGTTTGGAATCAGTACTGATACTTATTGCTCTTCTCATCACTGCCTGTTCATATAAAGTCTGTATGGGCTCATATTGTTTTATTCCTACGATTTTCACGGCTATTTTGTGGATATGAGCCAATTTATTTTTCAGTTGAACAGACAAGTTTCCAAACCAGACTGTGAATCCATAGTGAATAAGACTTTCAAGCGTGGCTCTGTAAAAAAACAAGCAAGATGTTGCTACCCACCCCATACAGTCTGAGCCTTCTTAAAAAACAAAGCCTCAACAAAGTCGCGTGCACAGACTGTCAATGTGTGTCTTCCAACAAAGAACACTGTCCATATAAAACCCCAGGTATCTGTAAGATGTCACTTGTTGTATCAAAGGAAAGGATTCTGCGAGCATCCACTTTAGTTGTCTTCCGTGGTCTTCCAGGCCTTTCGATGTTGTTGAGCTCACCAGTGCTTTCATTCTTTTTAAGAATGTACCCAACTGCTGATTTGGCCACATCTAAGGTTTTTGCTACCTCTCTTATAGATTTATATTGTTTTTCAGCCTAATGATGGCCTCCTTCACTTGCATTGAGATCTCCTTGGACTTCATATTGGTAGCTCCAGTCGAACAGCTGCCAAATGCCAACTCAATACCTGATATCAACTCCAGACCTTTTATCTGCTTCATTTGTCTTGAAGTAACGAGGGAATGGACCGCACCTGGTCAATTAACTTCTTATCAGTCAATTGTCCAAATACCTTTGAGCCCCTGAAAATGGAGGTACTTTGTTGAAAATGGCTGTAATTCCTAAATGGTAAATGGCATATTTTTGTGGAACCTCTTAAAATAAAGCTGAAAGTCTACACTTCCATCACATCTTGATTGCTTTATTTCAAATCCATTGTGGTGGTGTATAAAGGCAAAATCACAAAAACTCTGTCATTGTCCAAGTACCTCCGGACCTAACTATATATATATATATAAATATAAATATATATATATGAATGACTCAAATTACACTTTGTCTTTATGTTATTGACATGGTGGATCTGTTCTCTGTCTCAAAACACACATGCACATACACACACACAAGAACATGGGATTTGATAAGCAGTGCGCTTGCTAGTGCCATGGGATTCAAACCAAAAATAAAGCCCAGTTGGCATATGGCCATATCAACCTGAACCTTGCTCAGACGTGAGGAAGAGAAAAGGTTAGATCAATTCTTCCAACTTTATCCAAATGATTTGCAGGTCGATATTGAGGCAAACTAAAGACCTCAATGCAGAATAACATATCACACTTCAGCAGAGAAGACTCATCTCCTGGCATTGTTCTGTATCCTGATCCTAACAACATTTATGTGGAGACACTAATGGAGTGGGATTAATGAGGCTTTACCTCCACATTCAAATCAGTGACAGGAAGTGCTGCTACCTTAAACATAATTGTAAAGCTGGCACTCACTGACAGATCTGACACTAAATCTTTAGAGGAAAACTACACAGAGATTCTGATAGAGGCCGTCACAAGAAAACTGACATTAAGTATTTGACTACACGTCACTTTAAATTGTCAAACAGGCACTGTCTGAGTACTAGCACTTTGGACACTAGCTTTTTTTCTGGGTTTTTTTTTTTTTGGATGAGGATGAATGTTAAAGACAAAATATCTACTCAAGTAGCAGATGGGCAATGAGAGCCTCTAAAATCCAGCATGCTGAGAGCTTTCAGACCTGCACCTGAAGCACCTTATCATTTCAATGCTGCTACACAATGACCTGATGTTCATGCAACCCTGCTGCCATTATCTGATAGATAGTGAGTATTGGTGTAACAATGCACCATGAAACAATGCACCCGCGATGCAAAATGTGATGATGTGTGTCATATAGATGTGTGATATCAGCATTTTATTAATTATGCATCTAATAATATTGCCCTGTTTGAACACCAGACGTCCCAATCTGCACAACCCATGAAGTCAAAATACAGATAGGGCACGCTGGTCACGCGACTGCGCTCTTTCATGGAGAGCCTGTGTTATTACCAAAATGGGACTGCGCTTGTGAAATGGCCGCATTTGGCAATTTAGCTGACTTTGGAGCTCTATTTCCAATGACATGACAGCTCAGGTGCTGCTACAAAGCTCATTATGGTTCAATCAATCATTGTCAAAGTCCCCAGGTCATAGACTTTGTTTATACAATCAACCAATTCTTTTGGAGAACTTATAAACCTATAAATGTATTTATTTGTTTGAACCCGTAGTATGAACCTGCAGTACATTTTGTTTACAATATTAAACCTTTGTTCATAGCAATTAAAAAAATTTATTTAGTTTTATATGGACAAAAATGCACTTTGTTTTGCATTGTTTATGATTCAGAAATTAAAATATGGAGTCTTTTCTTCATAAATTTTCTTCGTTCAAATTTTGTTCTAAATATTCTGAGAATATTGAATCGTGAACCCGGTATTGTGTCTAAATCAAACGATGATAATTTATAGTGATGACTAGATTAACAGAGTGAATACTGGTCTTGGTTCCAGACTTACCAACCCAAGGTATCAAAGATCTCACACTTACCTAGAAGAGAGAAAAGACTGTAATAAATTCAGTCCAGTTTGGTATCCACTGTATATACCATTACACGACCATGATCATTTTCTTTATTGTCTGCCGAGTTATTGTACAGTTCCTAATCTGAAAAACCATGTACAGTACCTGTACACTGTATATTTAGATCATGTTATGATGGGTACATTAACAATGCAAAAATCTGCATTAACACTTTAGTAGAGGTGTACCTACAATCCTTTATGACACATTCATAAGCATTGCACAAATCTTTTATAAAGGTGTGCTGGAGAATTTATAAAACGTCTAAACTTTTGAGGTTTTTGAGGACAGAACATCCCTCAATCATCATAATGGGTAAATACAGCTATTGCTGTAATTGTTGTGTATTTTAATTCTCATCATTAAAGTTATTAGTTTATTTTAGCTAAAATGAATGTTATGAAAGTCTTCCATGTATACTTTCATGTCATCTGAAGTCTGACTACCTAAATATTACAAACCATGTATATAAAACATTCTACCTATAATTAAACAAAAACATTCCAGTGCATTTATAAAGACATTTCAGGTCTGAAATATTTGATGATTACCATCAAACCATAATGATGATTACCAAATTTATAGAAAAATAAAGAATTTTTGAAAAAATATAGCAATATCATTGCCATCTACTATGTTTACTCAGTTTAGAACTAGGGTTGGGTTTATTGAGAAATATATTTTCAACAACAACAACAACAAAAAAAAGCTAATTAAAAAAATATATTATGTGTCTATTAGAGTCTGGTACAAAAACATTCTTCTTTAATTTGAGATTTTTAAATTTGAAATAGAATATTTATAAAGATAAACCAGAGAGATGTTGCACTGAGAATGGCAAATAGTCCAGAGATCCAGCAGAAATCAAGATAATAATTAATGTTAAATTACAGTTATGGTCTCAAGAGATTTGGAGGCGATTTACATGTTATAGTTTCCTAAAAACAACCTGACTGTCTGTGGATACAATGCATGAAATAGTTAAATGTATTTTCATTTACAAAAAAATTGCCATGCACATATGCAGGTACATGTTTTAAAATATACTTTGTGACAATGTCTATTACTAAAGTGCTATAAAAATAAAACTGAATTGAATGTACTTATGAAAAATATAATATATCCTTAGAGTATTCTATAATATAATATGCATTTAATTTAAAATATTGTTTTAAAAATTCATTTAAATTGAAAGAAATAAAAAAAAATGTTGTCTAAGTGACTTTTTCTCTAAATAACTGATGAACAGTCAACTAGCAGACACACTAATGAGGTTAGGAAATAATACTTCAACTATCTTACAAGATCCGTGAATCTCTTTCTACTAAAATACATCACCAATGACAAGTTATCCATTTTTTAAAAAAAAATTTATTCACAAAAGTATTTTTCCCCTTCTTTGCACCACCTTATTCCATAGACTTGACAGGCATTGTTCCTTTTTCTCTTCCTCTACATTTTTGAGGCTATTTTTAATCCAAACTAAAAGGAAAAACCCAGATAACATATCCATGTGTCTCATACAGGAGAGCTGTGACAAGACCGCTAATGACTACAGATGATCTAATTTATCAAGCTCCTGATATTCAATTCCGCTCTCTTTTCCCCCTCAGTAATAGTCCATAATGGTGCTCATCTCTCAAAAAGGACAAGACAAAGCTATCTGCATTGCTACAAAGAAAAGTACAGGTGACTAGGGTGTGGTTATGTTATATATACAGATATATATTATATAACACAACATTTAACTAGTGTGAAGAATATGACAAGTGATAAAGAAAAGAGAAAAGAAGAAAATCACTGGCTATGGTTCCGTATTATGAATGCTAACAACATTTAGGCTGAGACACTAATGGAGTGGGATTAATAAAGCTCACACATGCGCACACACACACGCCCAGATCATTGCTGGCCTCATATCAGCTCCCCATCTGTTTGATAGACTGGAAGTGTAAGACAGGTACATAATATTACCTTTTGCCTGTAAAGGTAATTATATTGCTTTCTGGATGTGCCCTGAATGCTTGAGTCTCCCACTGCTGTTAATATTTTAACTGGCTAGGCTGAATGAGTATGTCAGCTTTGTGTGCCATCTGTTATATAGGAAAATATCTATGTCCTAATACAGTCCCATGAATGGAAAGTGTGTGTGCGTGTGTGTGTGTGTGTGTGTGTGTGTGTATGCAATGTGTCAGTAAGTATCATACATACATTCCTTTATGTGGAACTTATCTGCAGCACTTCCTATTTATTTCATATCAACATGCTGGCACAAGCATACGCTGCATATGAAGATACTCAGATGAAACGTTCGGCACCAACATAATTTAACCACATTCACCTCTACCATTAAAATCAATATGTAATAAATAAAAAATAGCTTTTTTAAACATACTGACTGTAGCCCACTAAATATGAAAGGTTTGTGCTTTTTACAACAAATGATAAGACTTACCGGACTCATGAAACTCCTCTTCTCTGCAAACACAACCTGGCTTGCAAATCACATGGTAATGCAGCACGGTAACATAGGTTTTGTTATTTTGAAAATACCTGCGTACCTGGTACAACCAATGACATAATGCCACAACCTCCTACAAGCAACAACATCATGCGACAACTTGCTACAACCAACAACATCATGCCACAACCTGATACAACCAACAACATCATGCCACAACCTGATACAACCAACAACATCATGCCACAACCTGCTACAAGCAACAACACCATGTCACAACCTGCTAGAACATCATCCACCAACCTGCTACAAGCAACATCATGCCACAACCTGCTACAAGCAGCACCATGTCACACCTTCTACAACCATCAACTTCATGCCACAACCTGCTACAACCAAGATCATGTCACAACCTGCTACAACCAAGATCATGTCACAACCTGCTACAACCAAGATCATGTCACAACCTGCTACAACCAATAACATCATGCCACAATGCCACACCATATTCACAAAAATCAGCCATGCTCCACATATAAATCTCACACACCAACAGGACACATACACCCCTCTTTATTTCCATCTTACAGTCACCAGTCCACGGACATCCCTGGTTAACATGTCCAAAACCATCCCTTAGCAGCTGTGCTCATCAGACAAAAAAAACGTCATCAATTATCAGTATAAGGTACCATGCTAAGGCTTTGACACGCATGCTGGCGTGCAGTTAATGCTTCTGAACTCTGCTTGAACTTGCCTCGGTTTCATTACGATAATTGAGATACTAATTTATGCCACAGTGAGATCAGGTGGTTAATTGGTCAATTGTTTAACTGGAGAGAGTCTCTCAGGAGTCCACCACAGTGGCTAAATTATGATTTGACACACAAAGAATTTAACTCAAGAACATAACTCGAGCCTTGGGCTTTATCGTGGAAGAGATCAAAGTAGCTATTGATCAGTGGCTACCTCCTGGTTTTTGTGAATATTTAATCATCATAACAGCAACTCAGCCACTCATACATTAATATTTGATTCCTGATTGCATCTGATTACCTGATTTTTAATATTTTTCTGTCAGTATCAATGTCAGTAAAAATACAAATATAAGGTTAAATATGCCTGACTAGTAGATGCTGTATGCGACTTGCTCTTGTACAAATAGTGATATGTTCTAATCCTTTTTAACTGAGTTTGTCTGTTTTTTTTTTGTGATACTATAATGATGGTCCCTAACATTTCAGTGACACAGATACTTGGAGTCTATTTGGAGAAAATGTTCTACTTGCCCTGAACAAACATTAGACACAAATTAAATTTGGCACTACAGCTCCTGTTGGTATGCTAACAAAATGTTACATCAAATTAATCAGAATCACAAAAACTGAAGCACTAAACAAAAATAAACTGCAGGGAATGGCCATATATATCCTAAATGTCTCTCCCTTTAGATTTTTTTCTCTGACCCTGGAACCACTAACAATGAGAAGCACAGAGCTGATAATTGAATATTGATTGTCATCAATCACTTGAGAGACAGGGACAGATTTAAGGGTGTGTGTTGTCAGATTTTAGTTGGATGTACTGGACATATATGATACACAAGACTGTACCCAGAGTTAGCACAGTATGCTAATACTAGTGTAAATCATTAGCACTTGTCATTGTGATGAATAGTTTTGTGCTCAGGGTCAGGGACAGGGCACAAAGCCAATGTGATTTACACTGCGTGAGACAGACCAGACTGAAGTTCACTGCAGCTTAAGGCATCTAGTCTAATTGTATTCAACTCAGTGAACTGTAAACAGGTATGCCACGCATTATGAAGGAGAATATACAATATACACCATTTAATACTTTGTCTCAGA
This sequence comes from Pangasius djambal, assembly GCA_022985145.1. NCBI lineage: Eukaryota > Metazoa > Chordata > Actinopteri > Siluriformes > Pangasiidae > Pangasius > Pangasius djambal. The sequence continues at coordinate 6,850,519 of CM041004.1, forward strand.
CCAAGAGCCAAGACAGTAAACTATCTAATATCTTAATATCATAATATTAGTTCAATAATTAAGCTCTTAGGTAAAGCTTAACACTGCTGATTTTACAAATAACAGATTATAAACATCAACTTTCATTCAAATAATAACTGACAGCGAGCTCAAAAGAGAAGCACAGAGCTGATAATTGAATATTGACAGTAAACTATCGTAGGTATCAAGTCAGGAGAAATAAGAATTCAGATACTTTTGTTTTTTTGTTATTTAATACTTTCAGTGCATATACCCACAGATTTACACACAATGTCTTTTGACTTTATACTTTTTAACAAAAGCATAAACAAAGATATATTTAAAAACTAAAATGATACAGAAAAACCAACCACAAATTAACATTAAAACTTTGTTGAGAATTACAGGTTTGAGACGTGTACGATACTCAGCTTTTTCAGCATGGCGGTTCAATTTTGGCCCATTCCTCTCGGCACATCCTCTTAAATTAAAGGATATGAGAGTACCTCTGAAAGTCCTCCATAAATTTTCAACTGAATTCAAGTCAGGAGATTGGCTAGGCCATGCTAGCACCTTCACCTTCTTTTTTACAAACCAATCTTGTGTTATTTTGGCTGTATTGCCAAAGTGTTCTGTTTCATCTGATCAGGGTTTTTTGTTATTGCTTATTTTTCTCTGTATAACTGCTGTCCCTGCTGCTTTCAGGCTGTCCTGCAACTCTTTTCGAGTGATTGCATTCCCTTTTACCCGTTATCATTAGTCTGAGAGCATGTTGCAAAATCTTGCGATGCTCATTTGTCCAGGGACTTTGTTAGTCGTGGTTCCACTTGTGCATTATCAAATCAATTGTACTGACAGGGATGTTTAAGCTTTCGGCTGTGACTTTGTAGCTTTGTAGCAGTGTTGTTTTCCGTGAGAATATTAGCACACTCCTTCACCTTCACCTTGACTGCTACTTGTTTTGTGAAATCTTCCAACCAAGTGCAACCAGTAGTCTTTTATAATATCAACTAATGCAACTTGCATTAGAACATTTTTTGCAGCATTTATATGTAGAATTTTTTCCCCCTTTCAGTTTCATTTTTCTGAAACATATCTTTGTTTATGCTCATGAATACATACATTTTTGTTCATATTTATAAGTACAAAGTGAAAAGAGATTATGCATGTAAATATGAAGTGGATATATACACTGGAGGTATATTAAATAACAAAACAATAGTGTCTGAATATTTATTTCCCCTCATTTACTTACATCTGACTAATTTCTTTGTTGCGCCATAAGGCTTACAGGGTTTTGGGCATTGCAGTCCTGGCTTTGTATACATGTTTTAAGCTGTTTGTACACCAGGCTTGAGAAAATTACTGTGTTTAGAAGAAAAGAATCTCTAGGGTATCTGCAGGACACAGCCATTACCATTAAATTATGCCAGCCCATTTAAGGCCCTGAAAAGAGTCATTAACCAAAACAGCCTTATAACGAAAAGCTTCATTACATTCTAAAATTTCAAAAGATGACTGACTGGGAGGGAATTATGAACCATTGTTATTTTACTAGGAATATCAATACAATCTACCTCATCATCATCATCATCATCTACCTGAAAGTCAGGTGTGCTTAGCAGGACTCAGTTACTCTTTCAAAAGCGAAGGCATTAAGTACATTCTATAGTATGCTTCTGTGGCTTAGTTAAAATGCTGCTAGTTCTCGTCTTCGTTAACCTTCATGTTTATCTTGCATTTAACTCACAAATAAATGATGACGCTTTTTTCACTATCTCTTCAGAGGTGGATGTCTATTTAGAGGCTGTTATTTAAAGAGCAGATACTAATGTTCTGAGCACATCCTCCTGTTTTTTTAACATAAGTAGGTCAGTCAGAAACACATTTATCACCACAGGCCTCTCTCAATGTCTTCAAGGGTGCATGGATAGAGAGACGAAGAGGAAAAAAAGGCTTATGCCATCATTAATGGAAAAGCCGATAATGGAAAGCGGGAGATTTAGTTAAAGATGCTACTTTAAATGCATAATAATTCACGATGGTTCTGAATTATTCACTGCTAAGCAACTGTGTTGGCGGTTTGGAGCATTGTCTGTACCAAAAGTTTGACTGAGAGGCTCAAGGTGTTCAAATTCATGAATTAAAATTCAAAAAGAAGTGGAGTGATTACAAGCAGCACACAATGCAGTAACAGTCCCTATCCACTGTATCTCAAGTCTGATCGATGAGTAAATACTAATAACCTTTACAACCTTTACAACTTACACTGCAGCATACTGTATATACATAAGAGAACAGAGGACAACATTTATTGACCACGTTAAACAGCTCTGGTAAACTCTTGAGAGCTTGTGTACGAACACAAACATTTACATACATGCAGACAAACACACACAGAGGAAAATGACATTCTTTCCCTGCCACAGTCCTTATTCACCTTTCAAATCATGGTGAATGTTCCATATGGCAAGGAAGTAGGGTCTAGTAAGATGTGTGCGTGTGTGCGTGTATGCGTGTGTGTGTGTGTGTGTGTGCGTGTACTCCAGCAGGAACAAGGGGCGAAATAGTCTGTAATTGTTTTTAAATCAATATTGTGACAGAAGATGAGATCACTGCAATGTCAAATCCCTGCCTGTCAGATCCAAGTCAGGCTCAATCGCTCCTGAATCTCTAAACAGCTCTCTCTCTCCTTCTTTCTTTCTCTTTCTCTCTGCCGTATATCTCTCCGCCTCCCTTGAGTATGGTTTGACTGTGTATGACTCAGTTTAAATATACCTTATTTCACACTGCGAAGGCAAGTGTGAAATAAGGTGTATTTAAACTGAGGTGTATTTAAAATTATGTGTAAAATAAGGTGTGTTGTTTAAACATAATCATATACTGTGAAATACCTTTCACTAAGAAGGTATAGACAATTTCGATAAAACTTTATAAACCTCACGGTGGTGATAGATAGATGACAAAGGAATTGATGATTACTGTTACTGACTAATTAGAACTGATGGCTGTTAATCACGTAATTCCAGTCTTCACTTCTCCTCGTTACAGACGGCGCTTTACACACATGACCTCACTAATCTTATCTGTCCATCCAAGTCTATGGCTGTGGAACTCCTTGTTGCTGGAGGCCTCTGAAACTACACAGTTGTGCACAAATTCGACTTCATTACAGCCTATGCTGCCAGTCTCTACCTTCAGTTCTTGGCACTCACAGAGATTTGGATCAACTCACAGCTGCAGCACTCTCTACAGTTCTCTCTTTCTCCCAAACCTCTACATCTGGAGTGTAAATAGGGGGTTGGGTGGGGGTAGGTTTGCTTATCACCTTTTTTATGGACATACCATCCTTTTTCTCTTCCTGAACTTCAGGTCTCTTCATTTGAACTTCATACTGTTTCTTTTTGGAAACTTTGGAAAGCCTATTGTCCTCCAGGTCCTCCTGGCAACTTCATAGATCACATTTTCTCTCTCTCCTGCTTGGAGACTTTTCAAACCAACAGCACCATGTCTACGATCACTGAGCACCATCTCAAATCCCCTGATCTCAACTACCTGTAGTCACCACCAACCCACAATAGCAGGCAATATCCTTGATGCTGCCCTTACCAAGAACTCCACCAAATGAAACCTCACTCTTATTCACTAATTACTAATTACTCTGTAATTCCTCTTCACATATCAGACAATTGATCTGAGTAATTCTCCTCTTCAACTGGTCCTCAAAAGCCCACCTCTTTCCACTTCTACTGTTACCTACAGACCAAACTTTAAAACGTGTCCACATCTTCATTCTCTTCTACTGTGCCCTACCACCAGTGCCTTCTTTTTCAGATCTGCTGGTTGACACCACTGCTTCTATCTTCCACAAAGCCCTCAACATTGCTAAGTATGCAGTGGAGCTAAGTATCCTCCTTTTTCCTCTTCTGTTGCTATTTCCTGCTTTCACCCTAAAATCAAAGTCTCCACATAAAGTGTTCTCTACCTTCCTTTCCTTACTTGCTTGTTCTGCTTGATGACGAGTTCATGGTGCACTTCACTCAAAAGGTCACACCAATATTCAGGCACTCACTGGTCATCCAGCTATAGAATGATCCCCACACCCATGTGCTTCCAACCTTTCACACATTCAAGTTGCTCACTTAAATAGAAGCGATGACACTGTTTGCCACAAATTGTACAAAATATCCTGCTTGCTTTACCCAATACCATCCATGCTTCTCCAGACAATATTTTGTGTACTTGCACCATATGTAACCATGAAAACTATGATAAGTTCATCTTTATCAAGTGGTCTGGTTCTTTCCCTGTCGTGTGTTTGTTTGTTGCCACATGTGTTTTGTTTTGAATCTTGTCTTGTCTCCTCCCATGTCCTGTGATTGGTTGTCTCCTTCGTGTTTCCTGAATACTCTCACCTGCTCTCTGTTTGCCCCTAGATTAGTTTGTATATTTAAACCCTCATGTTTCTTTGTTCAGTGCGAAGTATTGCTCAGCATGTACCCGCCTGACTTTACCAAACCGTTTTATTTTAGGTTGTTATTCTCCGGTTCTCAATTTCATTCTGTTCCCTAGTTTGTGTATTTTGTATTTCATGTATTTCATACCATGACATCTACACTTCAATCACATCTTGATTGCTTCATTATACCTCCATTGTGGTGGTGTACAGAGGCAAAATTATGAAAATTGTGCCACTGTCCAAGTATTTATACCGCTACAGAGCACTCAGAATGCTTCTGCTTGCCCAGCACACAACCTCCCGATGTTCTCTCAAGCCTCTCACTCCCAGTGAGGGAACCGATTCTACTCATACTCATTCGACTAATTCTTCCTGTTGCAGGTAAAATGAAATTCAAAAAAATAAATAAATATCTTGTCCTTCAAAGTGTTAAACATAATTATAATGCAAGATCGTGCTGCTTTATTATCCTGGCTCCTCTGTAGGGTAATGAGCTTCCACCTCCACTCAAAATTGCCAAGTGCCTCTGTTCCTTTCATAAAGCTCTACAAACCTTCCTTTTCAGATAGTATTTACGTAAATCTTTCTTTTTTCTTTTTTTTTTTTTTTTAATTTGTTTCACTTACTTTGCATGTGTGTGTATGAGGTAACACTCCCTGCAGCCACAAATAGACAAGGTGGAACATACATAGGATAAGAAAAATTACTTGCTTTTATTTCTTTAAGTCAGTGTAAGATGTGTGTGGTTATGCCACTACTGATAAATCAACATGAAGGTCAAAAACATGTGCAGATTTTGACCTGGTGACCTGCTGAGTCCGATGATGATGTATCACCTTACCCACTGAGCTCAGCATTGGTCCATTTGCCTCTTACTGCTTTCTTTCTCTCTCATTTCTCCCTCCCTTTGCCTCCATCATCATCCCCGATTGGTAAGCCACAGACAAAAAACAGAAACTCCACCTGAGCCCAAGGTCACATTCACAAAACACCCACCTTGCATTTTTCCTCTTTTCCTCTCACACCTTCACAGATCCAATTATAATACTGGGGGGGACGACATTCCCACTGCCTGGACACTAATGTCCTACACAACCTAAATCACCTATCATTACAAGCTGGAAACACTAGTAAATATGTGGAATGTCTCCAGTTTCTTTTGGTGGTTATTGCTGCATTATAGTCAAACTGTGGGCCACAAACCAGAACCCCTGATGATTCAAAGCAAGAGAAGACTAGACCCATTAGTCAACCTAAATATAAAACAACAAACCATGGTTTAAGACAGAAACTGCAGTTATAAAATGTTTGTTGTTGAAGACTTGCCTAATCTAATAAAGATTAAGAGTAGTCAAGTTTTATTTTCACTTCAATGGGGGAATACATAGGAGAGGAAGGATGGGACAGGAATAATTACCAAACCCCATCTGACATCAATTTGTCAGATTTAAAATGGTAACATTTCTTTTGTACAGAACTAAAAAAAATATACAATTACACTTTCAGAAGTAAAGGTATCAAACTGTACTTTTGTCTCTGGGGTGGTACCATCAAGGGTATATCTTTTTTTTGCATATGTAGCATGCATCCTAGGGAAGTATACTGTTAATTAGCTTTTAAAGTAAAACTTTTAAGGCACATCAGTGGGGCTTATGATCCATTTATGTACCTTTTATGTATTTTAAAAGGTATAAAGATACATACTAAACGTACAAAATACAAGAACCATTGATAGTACTATCCCAGCAACAAGGACAAGTACCTTTATTTTCAAGAATATAAAATGGGCCTTAAAAGCTCTATGGAGGCATGAGGTGCTTAAAAATCACAACCATTAAATATAAACGCAACCGCATAGTGTGTGTGTGTGTGTGTGTGTGTGTATGTGTGTGTGTGTGTGTGCGTATGTGTGTGTCCCAGACACAAAATCAACATTAACAAGCATTTGTACACTGTTAATATCATAAGAATGTTTTGCTGGAGTGCTAGATCGAACTGTAACCCATACCCATCACCTTAATTGGCTAAAGGTGAATATATTCAGCTATAAATTCACTATATACTCAGTTGTTTATTTATGAGCCCCGGCAGCCCCAGTGCTAAACATATTTTTAAATTAAATTGGTAAAATGGTGTGCATGGTTGTGGTGTGTCTGGCTTCTTCAGCTACAATAAACTAAATATAAAATTATTATACCTATTTTTATGCTTTTTTTTATACTAATTTCAAGCATGAAATGGTCTTGATCTATTGCCAATTAATTTATACAATTCAGCTTTTTTTTTTTTGCATTATTTCCAAAAAGGTGCAAAATTACATATCTGCCAGCAGCATAGGAAAATGTAAATCTTGATATTAGTAAAAAATAAATAAATAAATAATAAATAAATAAAAAAATCGAGAAATAATCTTATAATATGAAAACTAGATACATTTGACCTGATCAAGATATTTTCACTTGCTAAGATATTAAAAGGCTCTGTGAAAGTCATGAGCTCCATCCATACTCTCTGACTTTGACCCCAAACAATGTGTTCTAATTTGTAATGTGCAATGGCTGTGGTGGGTGTTTAACAAAGAATAATTGCGTCAATTAAGTACCTTATCATAGTTGCGATAATTAAGTACAAAATAGTACTAGTATTAAAAATCTTTTGAAAGCAAAAAGCACTTCTGACCATGAATAAGCTACTTCTCTTCAAACACAAGTCTCAGGAAATTCAAGAATATCCCTATGAACATTATTCAGGCAGAGAAGGAGAAGCACATGTGCACTGAGGTTATGTAAGTAAGCACCACCTTTAAATAGCAGTGTTAAAAAATGCACATTAGGAAGGTGTTCATTTTCACACATCCACTGACAGCTAGGACAGCAGTAAGAGAGAATATCAGTCACGGCACTGTTTCACTGTAAAGTGTTTTACCGTACAATTTCCCCCGTGATAATATCGCCCGCAGAAATAGAGCCACGACTATGGCATTACCCCTGAAAATGTTACTCATTCATCTTTTTCTAGCTGTATAGGCACAGCTACAGAAGCATGGCAGCACACAGCTTACTGCTTTAGTAATATATATGGTTTTCACAATATGTGACTCATCTCACTTCTAGTCAAGGCCCAGATACTACTGCAGACATGGGAGCAGTTGAGATTATAGAGTATATTTTATTGGCCTGGGAATTAAATGGTACAGTTTTATTTACAAGAATCTATAGGAAAGCGCTACTCGAGTTCTTCCACTCCAACCTTGGGAAACCATGTCTTCATGGACCTCGGTTTGTGCATTGTCATACTGGAACAGGTTTGAGCCCTTTAATTCCAGTGAAGGGAAATTGTGATGCTACAGTATACAAAGACACCCAATACAATTATGTGCTTCCTACTTTGTGGCAACAGTTTAGGGAAGAACCACATATTAGTGTGATAGTCAGATGTCCACAAACTTTTGGCCATATATTGTTAGCTAATTATGTACTAGGTGCACCTAATAACGGGTCCAAGTCCAAGTGAAAAATCTCCAGAACAGGTCCAAAGTATAGGAAGGTTTTCTTACCACTTTTCATGGAATAAAAAGAAAAGGTGTCTAGAGAAATCCAGATAATGGAAAGCAAGAGTGTATGGTGATAACAGCAATTCTGAGGGCTTTCTGCCTATTATCCCTCAAATTGATGTGAACTTTGACCCATGTCTGTTCTAACGCCAATATAGAGGCTCATGGGTGTGGAGGTGTGGATAAGTATCAGCTCTCTCAAGCACAAAAAAATGTTCTGGGGAAAAAAAGGATATATGCCAGAATCATTAAAAAAAATTAAAAACAGGAGAGTATTCAGAGAAAGAGACAGAGATATAAGAAAGTGAGTTGATGGTTGAGTTTTGACAAAATGTGTTACCGGAGGAGTAGAGCTGATTTGTACCTGCTGGCCCCCATCAGACGAGGGTCACATCACCTTTCAGTACAGCACTGTAGGTAATACTACACACACAGCAGGGCGATGTCATGGACAATGGGAGGCTGATAATTAGAAAGTGCAATCCAGCAGCACGGCAAGAGAGAAGCACACAGAGCATTGTAGGCATTTGTACCGGCATTACTAACATTAGTAACATACCTAAACACTACATGCCTCTCACTCCCTTTCTATTTAATACAATTTGCTTCAGTTTCCAGAGTTAGTATGTACAGGGAAAAAAAAGAGCGCTAAACTCTAGATCAAAAAAAAAAAAAAAAATCCCTTTTCTCATCCCAGGCCACGTCCAGATAGAGATTTGAACACTGAGAAGATACAGATACAGGTTACACCGCTAAACTGTGCAAGTAGATTTTTGGAGCTCAAAACTCAAATCTAGCTGAAGGTCAATATGTACAGTCATACTTCCTAATGGTTCTATGTATGACTATGAATATGAAAAAGCCACTTGGGAATTATTAGATATTAGGATGATATTTAAAGTGATGCCTCTCCATAATGAAGCCAGCTACAGATAATGACCATCAAAGTTTTTGAGTCTCCACACTTGACAAGGTTAACAGGGTCAATTATAAGGTTATAAGGTAAAAGGTAAATGTCCTCAGGTTCAACACTTTTCTGGGAATAAGAGTGCAAATGAGGTCTGTAGCAAATTTATTACAATGTATTTTCTCTCCTCTTCATGTACTCAGGGGTGCCGCTAGGGTTTCTGGGCCCCCTGACTAATTTGTACTCCAGGCCCCATCCCCCAATTATCTTATCTTCTTGCCACATGTAGCAACAATCAATATCAATAAGCATTAGAACTACTGCATATTCAATGAGAGACAATAAAGAACTACATTTGAACAGTTTATTAAATTAACTGAAATTATGCATTTATAACTATATACAAATAATTATATACTGTAAACAGTACAATTAATTATCATCATTGTACTGTCTGTCTCGGGATGAGTAACTGAGAGAATTTCTATTTTATGTTACTTAAAACAGCTTCATAAAGACTAGCTTCAGAATCATAACGGGAACAATAAATCACCTTTTTTTTTTTGAAAAACTGGGTGACTAGCTGTCTTCCCCTCTCACACTTTCCTCTTTTTCGTGTTTTTCTTTCCTCTTTTGGTATCCTGATCCTGCGCCATCTCTTGAGTCTTGCCATCTACCTGAATGATGATGAAGTTCAGAACCGGTCTGTGAAGTGCCGCGTTTCTGAATAACCCGCGAACATCTTAAGGGGACACACACGCTCTTGGCACAGAGGGCTGCTTTCATTATAGTGTGCGTCCTAGTAGATTATTGTGCGAAGAGGCGATTTAAATACCAAAATCATATGCCAAAGTATGGGGTTCTGCTGGGCCCCCTGTGTGACCAGGGCCTCAGAATCGTCCTAATCCTCCCCCCCCGTTACGGCGCCCCTGAATGCACTTCTTTTCTTGGGATAACTGTAGTCTAGCACAACACCTGCTTTGGGTAAAATTACACTCATCTGTCTGCCACTGCACAGCTGAGTGTGTGGGTAGCTATATTGAAAGGTTTTCAGTCTAATACAGACACACAGACACGTCATCCAACCATTCAAACCTGCTTCTCATCATCGCTTCCTCCTCCCCATGCACAAACACTCTTTAAGCACAGTTATCCCAAGCACAGTTATCACACACTTATCACAATTAACACAAGCACAGTCATCACAAGCACAGTTAACATAAGCACAGTTATCACAAGCACAGTTAACATGTCTCACTACCCGTTTCATCCATCAGGAGGGAAAAATCAACTATATCACAGAATGCCTTTATAGCAGTAATTATATGACATCTGTATTTAATTTTGACAATTTTTGAACTCTTTTTCGTAAGGTTGTCAGTGTCTCGTTAAACAACTACAAGTCTGTGAGTCAAAGTCAAATCACTGCCATAAAAGGGCTCAGAAAATGTAATTTTGTTGTATAAGCTTTCACTGATTGTTCCCTGTCGGAAGATAATGTAGGAAAGAAAAGAAGCATTTGCTTCATCAACCTAACCTAAAATATAAAATCAAAAAGAGATTGCACTCTGAATTTCTTATGTCAGATGGTTTTTAGCATCACATATGTTGGAATAATGACAGTAGGACAAAGTGCAATCTCAGCAGTCCAGATATCTAAACCTAAACTTAGGAATATTATTAATTTGTCTGTGTGTGTGTGTGTGTAGCATTCTCAGTGGCGACTGACATCTGTTTGGTTGACTACACTGATACACTCACAAACCAAATATATCACCAAATCATCCAGTGCCTGCATGCAGCCCAATTATCCATCCTGGCAGAAACACGGCAAAGAGGAACTACAGCTGTGTGTACGCTAACAAGACAGACTAACAGCACTGATTAGCATGTTTGTCCTACCCTATTAGCAACAGGCTAAACTTGGATGTGGATCTGGAGAACAAATTTCCATAAAGAGCTGCAGCACACATAAAAATCAGCTCAAGGTTCTGACAGATTCAGATGTGATGTACACCATTAACTTAAACTGAACATAAGAAAGTTGAATTAAAAGTTGAACATACTGAATTTCCTCTGCAATGTTCACAAAAGTCACAGCAGGAGAGACGTTGTCATTGCAGCTCCACACTACACACACTCACATATCGCTTAACTTAATTAATATTCATTACTTCTTTTTCTGATTTAATTATATTCCCTCACTATGACAGAGCAATTGCACATTTCCTGTCTTCACATCTCAAAATGGCTGTGAGCATACTAATACATCAAGGACACACTTCAGCTACAGGCAGCATGCCATGAGAGCAGGTGTTAGACTTAGGTCTGACACACCTTGTGACACCCCTGACAATGATGTGGAAGGGAGAAATTAAAAACTGCACCTGCCTTTCATCTAGGATGATGTTTAAAAGGATTAAACCCTGAGATGCCTCTCCATAATGAAGCCAGCTACAAATAATGACCATAACGACCATCAAAGAGTTTGAGTCTCCACAATTGAGCTCAAGGTTAACAGGGTCAATTATAAGTTTATAAGGTAAAAGGTAAATGTCCTCAGGTTTAACACTTTTCTGGGAATAAAAGTGCAAATGAGGTCTGTAGCAAATTCACACTCTAATCAGAAAATGCTAAATCAAACATGTATTTCAATTGTGTTTCCTGTGAGTGTGTGTGCAATAATTTATTTCAAAGTATAATTACAATTCAGTCCTATTTTAACTTGATGTCCACTTAAAAGCTGATCTCGCCCGTGAGAGCATAATCCGAGAAATTAGAAATTGCTAATTCAAATGTGCATTTTTTTTTCACGAACAACAAAGCAAAATGGCCACCAAAATTAAAAACGTAAACCCAAAGTCTAATTAACATCCTGTTTTGCATTTGCTTGCATTATTGTATACACATGCCATAACAAAAAAAATTTAAGAAATGAAGTGGTAGGTGTGTGCCAAGCAAATGAGATGTGCTGCTAGTGCTTACACATAAAACACAGGGTCTTATATGCAACTAATATACAGGTAATATCATTTCGTAGTATAGAGGTAAATGTAATAAATCGTCACATGTAATATCCTGTTTTATAATTTTATGAAATGACATTGCCTGTTTTTAACATGATTCCCACTCAGAATCCTATGATTTCTTTTTTAAGCTGAATCTACAAACTTGTTCTCATTTCATTCCTGTGTTCCAGCATGAGCATGCAGCCATGTTGCCAAGGCAACTGCTCCCTTCTATTTCATCTGACCCTCTTCTTTCTGCAAACTGAACAGAATTCGCACCTTCATCATCATCATCATCATGCTCGCTAAACATCAAAGTATTCAAAGTATTTTACACACCTACCTACCTACACGCACGCACAAACAGACAGTTACACCCTTATAATGCAGCCCAATTTTTTTTTCCTAGTTTAGGGAGAGTTTATATACAGGTCACCATGGAAACCTTCTCAAAAATCAGTCTGTAAACAGAATAGGAAAAGAAATGCTATATTTCAGCACCTCTCTATTAAGTGATTAACTTACAGAGATGAATCTGGAAAATGAAATGACACAGACAATAAATGTTTTTAACTGGAACTCTTTTCTTTCTTTCTTTGGACTTGTGATTCTGTTCCTCATCTCTGTTCTCTCCGGGTACCTCACTCCCTTTTCACTAAAAATCAATCTCACTCCAGAGCACAAATACACTCTCTCTCGTGTTTTCTCCTTAACTCCAAGCACAGCATTGACATGTGGCAGGATCATCACAAAAGCACCCATGTGTGTGTGTGTGTGTGTGTGTGTGTGTGTGTGTTGGCATGTTTTTATATTTTGAAAGAAAAGGAATCTCTCACTGTTTTGACTTTGTGGGGACATTTGTTTGGTGCCCATGAGGAAATGTACATTGTAACAAAACCACAGCTCTTAAATAAATAAATAAACAAACAAACAAATAAATAAATAAATAAATGAATAAATGAATGAATAAACCACCGTATCATCTGGAGATCAGGAGTGCTCTCTGTGTCGGATGGAAGGCATTACTGTCTCTTCCCTGTCAATCACATCACAGTGACACTAGCCAATCGTACACATCTGTGAGCTCATGTACGTGGAAGAAGGTAGAATGCTTTCTTATGAGTGTGTTACAGTGCTCAGTGATGGCAAAGGAGCCTTTTGGTTACTGAGGTTAAGGTTAAAGTTAGAGGTTTGTGTGTGTGTGTGTGTGCAATCATCTATTTGTGGATAAACAAACGGTTACCATAAACGAAAAGAGAAAAGGCAGCTCCTGCAATTATGCTAACAGTCGGAATGGTTATTAACAAGCCTTAATGGATATGTTTACAGTCAAGAACCACCATAACCTCTAAAGTAAATGAAGTGAATATAGCCTCAAGGGTGTGTTTGTGTGTGTATGAGACCAAATTCCAACAAAATACAAATCTGTGTAATAGAAAATGACAAGCAGTACATCTACCATTTTAAGCTGTATTTGTCTAACTTAATAATAGCAATGACATTCATTTACTGAATTTATCAATCTATACTACCAAGCAATGATAGATATTTTAACTGAAATATAAATATATAAACACACATATATATTTATATATATATACTCACACACAGTCAGGTCTGAAAGTATTTGAACAATGACAGAGTTTTTGTGACTTTGCCTTTATACACCACCACAGTGGATTTGAAATAAAACAATCAAGATGTGATCGAAGTGTAGACTTTCAGCTTTATTTTAACAGGTTCCACAAAAATATGGCATTTACCATTTAGGAATTACAGCCATTTTCAGCAAAGTACCTCCATTTTCAGGGGCTCAGAGGTATTTGGACAAAGAGACATAATTGTAAATATAACCATAATTTTAATACTTGGATGAAAATCCTTTGCAGTCAATGACTGCCTGAAGTCTGGAGCCCACGTTCTCAAAACTCAAATTCTGAGTTTCCTCCCTGAAGATGCTTTGCCAGGCCTTCACTACAGCCACCTTCAGTCGCTGCTTGTTTGTAGGTCTTTCTGCCTTCAGTCTTGTCTTCAGTAAGTGAAAAGCAGCTCTATTGGGTTGAGATCAGGCGACTGACTTGGCCATTGAAGAATATTCCATTTCTTTGCCTTCAAAAAGTCTTGAATTGCTTTCGCAGTATGTTTAGGGTCGTTATCCACCTGCACTGTGAAGCGGCGTCCTATCAGTTTTGTAGCATCTGGCTGAATGTGAGCAGAGAGTAAAGCCCTATACACCTCAGAATTCATCCTGCTACTTCTGTCAGCAGTCACATCATCAATAAACATAGTTGTATGACAGTATTCTTGACTTCTGTTGATATTGTTAAGGGGTTTTTCTTCATCAAGGAAAGGATTCTGCGATCATCCACTTTAGTTGTCTTCCATGGTCTTCCAAGAATTTCGATGTTGTTGAGCTCACCAGTGCTTTCTTTCTTTTTAAGAATGTACCCAACTGTTGATTTGGCCACATCTAAGGTTTTTGCTCTCTCTTATAGATTTATGTTGTTTTTTCATCGTAATGATGGCCTCCTTCATTTGCATTGAGATCTCCTTGGACTTCATATTGGTAGCTCCAGTCGAACAGCTGCCAAATGCCAACTCAATAGCTGATATCAACTCCAGACCTTTTATCTGCTTCATTTGTCTTGAAGTAACGAGGAAATGGACCGCACCTGGTCAGTTAACTTCTTGTCAGTCAATTGTCCAAATACCTTTGAGTCCCTGAAAATGGAGGTACTTTGCTGAAAATGGCTGTAATTCCTAAATGGTAAATGGCATATTTTTGTGGAACCTCTTAAAATAAAGCTGAAAGTCTACACTTCGATCACATCTTGATTGTTTTATTTCAAATCCATTGTGGTGGATCACAAAAACTTTCCAAAATACTTCCAGACCTGACTGTATATATATAATGTTAAAAATTTAATTCTATATTGTGTTCATGAATCATACAATCACAACTCTAAAAATCTGCATTCAGGCTTTGTAAAATGTAGAGAAAAAATATCATTTAGAATATCATGAGAAAGTATGTAACTAAGAATCTGAAATTAAAATGATAGGAGTGGGCATAATTGTATCCAATCAGAGAAAATACCTACATGAACATCAGAAAATCACTGTTAAACCATCTTTCATTACTCATTGTGATATGTCTTTCATGATATCTTGGAAAATATTAAGTATTTCCAAAAGACCACTGAATGTCCATTACGCACATGTTATTTAACAAAACGAAAAGGTCTTTATGAACTCTGCATCTCAACTGCAGTTCATGCTAATCGGTCGAGAGGTCATGTTTACAACAATTGGACAGACATATTAAAAAAAAATCATCTGTAACTTTGTAATTTTCTTGATCATTTAAAAGTGTGTGTCTTGTAGTCTTTCCATTGCTGAAAATAGGTAATGAATATATTATATCTATATACAGTATGTACACATATAGATATGTACTGAATCCTAAACCTAGCCCTGTACCCACAGTAACCACAAAAAAAAATAAAAATAAAAAATAAATAAATAAAAATTTTACGCGTTCAGTTTTGGGGAAAACGTGTGTGTGTGTGTGTGTATGGAAATCCAGCATATCTCATCAAATTATTCCTCCATCTGTGATTACCCACTAAAGAATGTCTTCTATACATCTCTATCTCAAACATGAGGTAGCACACACACAGATCTGTCAAAATCCAATTTCAAGCCAAGTGGTAAAAATGAATCATCACACATCTTTGTGTGTGTGTGTGTGTGTGTGTGTGTGTGTGTGTGCACACGCTACATGAGAATCAAAAGGACTGAAAGCCTAATAAATCCTGCTTCTGGTACATTTTCTTGTAATGGGGTGACTGACCTCAGCTTTAGGATCCTCTTGGCCGATGTGCTCCAGTCTAGTCTAGTCTAGTCTAAGACCATGTATGCATTCTAGAGCTGACACTGATCTGATCGATATCAGTATTGAGTCAATATCAGCAAAAAAAAAAAAATAGCAAAAAAATTGGAAATTGCAGGGGAAAAAATATCGGCTATCAGATCCTGTCACAAATGGCAAAGATTGGGATTGGAAGAAATGTATTTTTGGAACTGGACATGCTTACAAATAGACTTGACTGCTTTTTCTTTTGTTAGGACAGATTTTATTATATTTATACTTTATTATATGTATAAAGTGCTTTTGTGTGAAAGAGTTTATTTGTGAAGTGTTTCAGTTCAAAAACAGTATCAGATAAGTATGTGCATGGGCTGATACTCAAGGTCTCGGTATTGGTATTGATATCGGCAAAGAAAAAGTGGTATTGTCTCATCTCTAACACATACACCATGGAATAAAACAATGTTGTAAAACAGCACAGTTAACTTGTTCCCCACAAAAAAGACTAAAAAAAATGCATCTACGTTTTTGTACGCTGGAAGATTTTATGCTAGTTTCAATTTTATTTTGTTGCGGTTTTGCAGTTGTAACTGGGGTAGAAATTTTGTAGAAATCTGCAAACACTCGAGACGGGTGTCAGTGAGCTGTTCTTTAAAGCGCATGAGTAAAAAACTTTTTTTAAAGTACATCCTGGTAACACCTATTCAACAGCAAAAACAAACACAAAAGACCCCACATTCTCAAACACTCCACCTACTGTTCATATCTGTAATCGTATTCATTTAGCATGCATTAACTGTTCAATCCGAAGAATATATTCAAATTCATTTACATCTCTAATATACAGTATATACAGTCAGGTCTAGGGGTTACAAACTTCAGGCAGTCATTGACAGTAAAGAATTTGCAACCAAGTCTTAAAAATGACAAATTAATTTATGATTATGTTAGTTTGTGCAATTACTTTTGGACCTGAACTGGATGTGAATATCCTCAACTCAAAGTTGAAAGTCCGCACTTTGAGGCCATATTCATTATTTAATTTCAACTCCAATATACTGTTGTAGACAGTTAAAATAACAAAAACTTGTTATTTTACTGTATATACTAATGTAAAGAGATTTGTCCCACTGACATTACAGGGGCAGGACAAATGCATTCTAGATTGGGTGCAAATTGGACAAGTACAGGACAAATAATCAAAAGATTTTTCATAATGTTCCTGGAAATGCAGTAAAATTCAAATAAATAAATGACAATAAACAAAACAAAAAAAAGTCTTTTTTAACATTGTCTTCCTTGTGTCTACAGCACCAAGAGACTCATATGAAATGCTCTAAACACCAATAATGATTTCATGGGGACTTTTATAACCCAGAATGACAGTATAACGCCTCCTCACTGTCTGAATAAATTAAGGATTTTGTTTATTCCTGGTTAAATAGAAGTGCCACTGAGGTGCACGAGGCTCATTCATCTGTAACAATATAACAACGAATCCGTACATTATTATTATTATTATTATTATTATTATTATTGTGTGTGTATGTGTGTGTGTGTGTGTGTGTGTGGAAAGAAGGGATCTAAACTAAAAATGTTATGGAATACACTTCTACCTACTAATACACATCTATAAAAATATTAATAACTGTGTGTGTGTGTGTGTGCACATTTTTACGAGAGAAGGCACTTCCGTTCAGGTCCAAGTGGATAAATGTGTAAGTGCATAAAACACTATGCATATACAACGATCAGCCATAACATTAAAACCACCTGCCTAATATTGTGTAGATCCCCGTTGTGGCACCAAAACAGCTCTGACCCATAGAGGGATGGACTCCACAAGACCTCTAAAGGTGTGCTGTGGTATCTGGCACCAAGACGTTAGCAGCAGATCCTTTAAGTCCTGTAAGTTGCAAGTTGGGGCCTCCATGGATTGGATTTTTTTGTCCAGCACATCCCGCACATGCTCGATCAGATTGAGATCTGGGGAATTTGGAGGCCAAGTCAACACATTGAACACTTTGTCATGTTCCTCGAACCATTCCTGAACAATTTTTGCAGTGTGGCAGGGTTCATTATCCTGCTGAAAGAGGCCACTGCCATTAGGGAACACCGTTGCCATGAAGGGGTGTACTTGGTCTGCAACAATGTTTAGGTAGGTGGTACGTGTCAAAATAGCATCCACATGAATGCCAGGACCCAAGGTGTCCCGGCATCACACTGCCTCTGCCAGCTTGAGTTCTTCCCATAGTGCATCCTGGTGTCAGCTCTTCCCCAGGTAAATGATGCACACGCACCTGGCCATACACATGATGTAAAAGAAAATGTGATTTTTCAGACCAGGCCCCCTTCATCTATTCACCTCCTGCAGAGTGTTCTTGACTTGGCTAGATGTAATGAAGGGGGTTTTCTTCACCAAAGAAAGAATTCTGCAATCATACACTTTAGTTGTCTTCCATAGTGTTGCAGGCCTTTTGGTGTTGCTGTGCTCTGCAGTGCATTACTTCTTTTCAAGAAATTGATTTGGCAACTCCTAAAGTTTCTGCTATCTTTCCAATAGGTGTTTTGTTTTTTCATCCTAATGATGAACTCCTTCATTTTGCATCAACACCACATATTGGGAGTTCCCATGAAAAGTTACCAAATGCAAATTCAATGCAAGGAATCAACTCCAGACCTTTTATCTCCTTAATTTGTCATGAACTAAGGAGGAAACAGGCCACCCCTGGTCATGAAACTGCTTATCAGTCGATTGTCCAATTACTTTGGAGCCTGAGAAAATGTCTGTAATTCCTAAATGGTTAATGCAATTTTTTTGTTAAACCCCTTGAATTAAAGCAGAAAATCTACATTTCACTCACATTTTGATTGCTTCAATCCATTATAGTGGTGTACAGAGGCAAAATTACAAAAACTGTGTCACTGTCCAAATACTTGACTGCATATACACAGTGTCACACACACACACACACAAGTAGTTCTGTCCCTTGTAGTGAAGTGATCACTGCAGCCATTTTGGCATATCGATCTGATTTGGATCTGCGATGCACTGTTCCCCGTGGCGAGCAGTGCTATTGTTCATACGCACACACACACACACACACACAGACACACGCGAACACATAATTGTGCTGTGCGGAGACATGAAAAAAAAAATGATATGGAGATATTCAGTTGATATAATGTATGCTTGAGGTGTTCTCAGCTATGGACTAGAATAATTCCTTTAGCTCATTCAGCCAATCACATGTAAGCAGTGTCAAGAGCTTCAGTTAATGTTCACGTCAAGCATCAGAACGGGGAAAAAATGTGATCTCAGTGTGATCTGGCATGGTTGTTGGTGCCAGATGGGCTGGTTTGAATATTTCAGAAACTGCTGATCTTTTAACACACAACAGTCTCTTAAGCTTGCACACTGTGGGTGATGAGAGAGGTCAGAGGAGAATGACCCGGCTGGTTCGAGCTGACAGGAAGAATATGGCGACTCAAATAAGCACTCTTTACCATCGTGGTAAGCAGAAAAGCATCGCAGAACACACAACATGCTGAATCTTGAGGTGGATGGGCTACAACAGCAGAAGACCACATCGAGTTCCACTACTTTTGGCCAAGAACATAAATCTGAGCATATGTACAGTGGGCACAGGGTCACCGAAAGTGGACATTTGGAGTGGAGTGGAGTTTGTAAATGGAAATACAGGGTGTCTGGATAAAAGGCAGGAACCAAAAAAAGCACAATCCCCAAAAACATATAGGGAAGCTGGGAAAATGAATAGAGTGTAAAGGTGAACATATAGAGCATATGTTATAAGTAATAAATACAAAATTAAGTACATGTCGTTTAACTCCCAATGGTTCCTGACTTTTCAGATACTCTGTAGATTTTATTTCACTAATGGTGTTCATAAGTGAAGTAAAATCTATTGTTGTAAAATAACTTTATCCATATCTGTGACATATATTACTTAAAATAACATAAAGAAATGTAGGTTGAGCTAAATTGCTTAACCTACATTTCTCTTTCCGCCTGCAAGGCAAATCCCAGGTTTATAATAATGCGCTCATTCTAATAAATTATCACTTTTATACTAACTAACTCAAAGCCACTTGTATGGCAGACACTCACATAATCTAAACCTAATAGTAAACAATTTTTTTAACAGAGTGCTGTTACATTACAAAGTTGTTTAACTGTTGCTATGGTGAAGCTTTCTTTAAAGAGAATGTTTATTTAGCATTTATGGACGGATACTCCACTTCAGTGCTTTGGGGTAAAGCTGTTTCTTGTTTTCTAACTTTGGGAGAGAGAGAGAAGGGAGTGGCTGGTGAGCAAAATGTATTATAATGTAAATATAAGCAGATAAAAAAATTGTTTCATTCAAAAAATGTAATCTTTGTGGTATAAGAGCAATACATCTTCAGAAAGTGCTGTTATAGGAAAATAATCAACTTGGTGGTGGTCACAATAACACTGCTTTGCATCGGGGCGCAACACATCACCCCATCACTAACTATTTTCCCGTAACAGCTCACCCCGTTGTATTTTATTCCTTATGCGCTGTAGTCATTTAACAAATTGGAATAATTATCCTCTGCAATAAAGAAATGAAGGACTATTTTAATTTCTTATATGGGAACTTTTTTATGAGATTTTGTAGAAATAATATGCATGCCTTACTTCCAAATATTTACATTTCCAATTTCCAATAATTACCTTGCGTGCATGGAAAAATCTATCATTTTCACAAATTTTTTTTATGAAAGAAAACAAGAAAATAGTGTGTACATGATAATTACCTAACAAAAATTACACCTTGTCATGTCATCTCATGTCAAGATTTTTATTTTCTGAAAGAAAACATAAAAAAAATAAGTGGTGCATATGTGATAATATGTGGTTTGCACAAGAAAGTAATTGGTGTGCACACAGTACTTACCTAAAAAATTACACCTTTGTCCTTGTGAAAACAGAAAAATTATGTCGTATGTGCATGAAAATTTGTTGTTTTCATAAGAAAACGAGT
The DNA here is from genome assembly GCA_022985145.1 of Pangasius djambal. Lineage (NCBI taxonomy): Eukaryota > Metazoa > Chordata > Actinopteri > Siluriformes > Pangasiidae > Pangasius > Pangasius djambal. The sequence continues at coordinate 6,871,344 of CM041004.1, forward strand.
AAGTGGAGCGTACGTGATGGTGAGCACTTTCAGAAAAAAAACTTGTGAAAATGACTATTCTTTGTGATTTGTTTTAGTCTGTACGTTTTGTATGCCCCTTCGGGGCTCTGCACTGCTACTATATATTTATTGTCAATTAATAAACTCCATCTAATGGTACACACTGTGTTTATTGCTTGTCATTTTAGCACACTGCTATACTGCTGCTCTACCAAATATCAACCACTTATTTTCTGACTTTCTGAAAATAACTAGCAAATGAGTTGAGTAATTAAAGCAATTAAGATTAAAGGTCCATCATTTGATGACTGTAAAATGTATGCTAATAGAAGACTTCTATCAAAACCTTATAATCTTCATAGAAGGCAAAATACAGAAGACAGCCTTTGCAAAAACTTTGAAAAACTAGCATGTTATGCTTTCTACCCAACATGCCCAGGGTTATACTACAGGTAACATCAACAATAATCACTGTAACTGTGGCGTAAAAACTGTTTTGCTTACCAAAAAAGCCTCCTGTGTGCATTAGCAGAAGGAATAGCACTCACAGGTTCGACCCTATATATTAAATTACATCACACACATTTACAGAACCAGTTAATGGTTTTCTCTGCTGTTGTACATGAGTGTAGTAGGACTGCATTTTGACTACAGCACTTTTTACTTTGCTTACAGTCTATAAACTTTCGCATTTTAGATGCCAGAAATATTTTGTGCCTAAAACCTGGTTCAATTTATTGCATTCGGTATTATGTTTGCATTTTGCTAGTAATTTTAATGTGAGCTTCTACAAGTGCCTGTGTTGTCACATGGCTTAGAAGTTGGGGATTATGCCATCTATGGTTAATAGGAACCGAATGCCATTTTGTCTATTCTTGTCCAAGAACGGCTGGTCCATCAGCCAAATGCAGACCACAGATTGGAAATAATGACAGACTGCAGGAGCCAGTCTTTTCCACATGCAGAATGAAGAACCGAGGACAAAGTTTTCTTACATGAATTATAGTGTATCTGAAAGGACACTACTGAAAAGCAGTGATTCAGTCAAATCTGTTAACCATGAGGGTATAATTCAATCAAATGTATGAGGAATGACCTGTAGTTTATTAAGTCTAGTGAATTCTCTTGGCTCAAGGCAAGACCGTGGTTCTGCATGGCTCTAAGCCTGATCTTTTCTTCAGTGAACAAAGTGTCTCAGTGAGGACACCCGAGTCCAGGTGGATGTCTATCTATGGGCACGTATCAGAGTGACAAGACCATCTGTTCTGCTATCAAGACGGGGGGGCGGAGGGGTTGGGGGGATTACTTAAGCGATGTCTTCATTTCTGTAGTGCTGCTTTGGAGAAACAGAGATGGTGAAACAAATAACCTACTAGCTTAACATGGATATTAATTACATAATATTGATATTTTATTTATTTAGCCCTTTATCATTCAGCAAAATGAATTCACATGCCAAGGGTCATTTATATTTTCACTGTGTCTCTTTCACGTTTTCTTCATGGTTATTCTGTTCTCTTCTCTGCAGGCATGCATGCACGTACATGCACACACACGCACACACACACACACTACAATAGGTTAATTTCCACAAAAAGACTAATTCAGGTGTGGCATTGTGGCACTGTGTGGAGTTTCTCATGTTCCTGGGATCCACTGTAACCCTGACCAGGTTAGAGCACTTGCTGAAGATGAAGTTCCTTTTAATGAAGCTCTGCTGTTCCCAAAGTATAAAGTGTGTGGGAATTTGTGATGCGACATCAGGACATTTGAGGTCTGGGTATTTAACATAACACTCGGGGGCAAGGCAAACTCTACACACACACACACAAACATTGTGTGAAAATGTAACAAGAAACACCACTACATACCTATACGAATATGTGCATAAGCAGGGTTTAACAATTAACCTCATGAGTTCTGATATCTTATTTTTAAAAAAATCAGGAGCCAAGATGGGAATCACACAGTGTAGCGGCCTGTTAAAATCGATTATTGGTATGTTCTCGGTCATTGCCACACCTCCAGATGACTGTGACTGGCTATATAAAAAGGTCAGAAAGGCTATTTGTACCTCAGGTGGTGGTTTTAACTTTGGCTGTGTGTAACAGAAACCACTGTAAGCCTTCTGAGTCACTAATTTAATGCTGCCTTTCGGAAGCAGAAACCCTTCAGACTAGAGAAGAAACTAGCAAGCACATGAACCACATTTAACCTTCACTGTCCTTCATAATTCTGCTCTGCTTGCCACAATACAATTAATCTTTTCTTTTCTGTCTATTCAATTTAGCAAGGACTGTACAAATGAGAAGCCATGCTGAATTTTCCAATAAAGAAGCTTTTGTTCTGCTCTGAATGTCATTTGCTCATTCTGCTGATTCTATTGTGTTTGGGGGAGACAGAACAGGACAGGCAGAGGAACTACCATGTCTCATGCATGTATCAGCACAGGAACCAGACTACAGTAACTAAATCAGGGCAAAACCAGAGAGCTCTTTTAGCTGCACTAATGGCTACTGACTGTTCAGTGCAGAAACTGGGCATCAGAGAGACAGGGTTAAAAGACTCTCCTCTCCACTGAGGGATGTTTAATATAGTGTCTTAAGGGCATGATGGAGGAGGCTACAGGAAGCTACAGAGCCAATGATCTATAACGATGTATAACCAATGATCTGTAATGATCTTAAACACATAGAACCACATTATAACACCTAAGCAGTCGTGGCCTAATGGTTAGAGTCTCAGACTTGTAACCCGCAGGTTGTGGGTTCGAGTCTCAGGTCCAGCAGGGATTGTAGGTGGGGGGGAATGAATGACCAGTGCTCTCTTCCACCCTCAATACCACGACTGAGGTGAGACCCTTGAGCAAGGCACTGAACCCCCGGGTGCCGCAGCTAAAAAGGCTGCCCACTGCTCCGGGTGTGTTCACTGTGTGTGTGCACTTGGATGGGTTAAATGCAGAGCACATTATACTTGGCCACATGTCACTTCACTTAGAAGCACTAACTTTAACCATTCTATAACAAATGTATTACATATGGAAAAGAAAATAAACAGCTAAATATGTATAAAATGGATCAGGATTCTTTGGATGCTTATTTGAAAACCCTCTGTTGTACAGTTCAACATGGAACCTTCATTAAATGCTTATTCAAAGGAGCAAACTAAAGAACTGTTAAGGGTGCTAAATTGAATATTAAGAGTTTATATGTGTACTGTATGCAAAAGTTATGCACCCCTGCCCAAATGAAGATGCAAACACAACCATTTTCTTTAGCTAGTTAACTTTGTCTGTACTTAGTAACACCCCATTGTCAGATATCACAGCTTGCAAATGCTTTTTGTAGCCAGCTAGGGGTCTTTCTGTTCTTCTTGAATGAGTTTTCACAGACTCTTCCTTGTAGAACACTTTGTAGTGGAGTCCCTGGGTGTTGAACCTCCTTTGATACTTGGCATGACCAGTTATTACAAACTGCTTGTCTAATGTTTCTTACAGAAACCGTGACATGCGTCCACACTGCCAACACTTTCACTGTTGATCTGCTGCTTCTCAATCTGTTTGAACATGTCTGCGCAGATCAGCCCAGGAGAGGGAACGATATACAGCATTTTTAATCACTGTAAAATTTCAAAACCATTAAAATTATTAAATGTGAGATATGATACTTTGTTGTAGGCCTATTTAATCTTTTTTCTCTGTCATTTTTTTCTTTTTTAGTTTTGAGTTTTAACCATTTTCAGATGAAGATGTCCAGTGGCCAAATGCCTGCACACCTAATTTAATTCCCAAGATTCTTTTTTTGTTAGATTTTTTTAATACTGTATCAAAACTTTTCTGTCTTATCTCTATGACCAAGGTTTATCTAAAATCACTGTGTAGCAGTCAGAATAGCTGCAAAAGATCTCAGAGACAGAAAACTGCTAGATACCCAATACTTTCTGCATCATCCTTCACTCTGAAAGTACTGTCAGTAGGATCAGTTTTGGTCTTTTTAATCACTGGTTTCTTACAAATAATGGTGGTCTTTCAGGGGAAAATAAACAAAATACCTCTGAACCATGCCACAGCCCCATATGGCCTATATAAAATGCATAATCTTTGATATAATAACTTGAATATTGATGTTGCTGTTAGATTGGTGTTAGTATTGTTGTTGGTGGTGTTGGTGGTGGTGGTATTAAAAAAATTACTTTTCATTCCTTGGAGTAAACAAGTCAATTCCAATAAGGCTTCATGCATATTTCACAAGTAGCTCCCATCCACCCCTGCATCATAGTCAACAGAATAAACCTGGAGAGGGAACGAGTGGGTATGAAAGTGTCACGACCATGTTTGAGAACACACACACACACACACACACACACACACACACACACACACACACACATATACACACACACACACACACACACAAACACTTAGCAGCTGCTTTAAATACACCTGTATATGCTGCTAGACAGAGGTTAAGCAAAAGAGAGATAAATTCAGAAAAGAAACAAGATGGAGAGAGGAGCTTATTATTTTATGGGAAAAGCTGGGAGAGGGTGATATGAGACACAGCTGCATGAAAATGCAATGTCCTTGTTGCTAATTAAAAGAACATAAAATATTACAGATGTGAAGCTCCAGAACTCACATCTCTTATGCAGCTCAAGGACAAACCACTTAAATCTGAGTAAGACGGTGAAAACATGTTTGGTTTTTTTTTTCTAAAAGAGTTGAGTATACAACAGTAGCACATTATCATTATCACTCATACTTCCTTTTATTATTATTGTGCTTGCAAAGTGAGTGCAATATCATTATTCTCATCATACTATTATTAGTGTTTCAAGCAGTGGAGATGTGAACTTTTTAGATACACCAAACTTCACAGATGTAAAATATTAACTATGGATAGAATTATATATTGTAATTGTTAAGCCACACAGAAAAACAAATATAGCTACTAACATGACATTCATATGATAAAATGTTCAGCTGTCAAAATCATACACTTTAGGTACATCAGCCTCTTATCAGTCTGACCTGAGCCCTAGAGGCATGTGAGGCAATGAATTTGATGAACATCTGTGTTTAGCAGAGATTTAAGAAGAAGCCCTGAGGCCTCTGCTCTCTCAGCAGGCACATCATCCACCATCAACAGCTCACAGAGACATGCATATCGTATTTGACGAAACAAATTAAAGTGTGTGCGCGTATGTTCTCATATCTCGGTGGAGACCAAACAGGAATATGTGACAGTTGTGAGGGCATTATTTATTTATTTATTTACTTACTTACTTACTTACTTACTTACAAAAACTTGTTCTTTTTTAGCATAGCATTAATTAGCTGTGTGTGTGTTTGTCAATCTATTATCCAACATTCAACTGTTTCTAGGGAACACAAGAATCCTTTATTATTGTTGTTGTTGCTGGTGGTGGTGATGGTGGTGGTGGGGCTGACTGTGGCGGTGGTGGTGTTGTTGTTGTTGGTGGTGGTGGTGGTGCTGGGCACAGAAAATTTAGTATCCTTTGTTGATTAATGAAAAAATTAGAATAAATACATCTTTTATTACTCATGGTTTTGTCCATGACTGATGACTGGCTTTAGGCTCTGTACTGTAAATGACTGATGCAAAAGTGGGGCAGCTCCAGAGAACAAAAGCTTGTTCCGCCCCTTAATTAGATCACAAGCACGTGCATCCTGTCTCACTAATAACCTGACTAAAATAGCAGTTATTTCAGCTGTTCCTGACTCTGTAATCAGGTTATGTATGCACAGAGCTGTATCTCAGGAAAATGAAATACCAAAATATCAAAAACAAGGCAAACAAGTCATGTGCCACAGCGCTACCGTAACATTTTCCTTAACATGTATCCTTATGTCTATGGTTCTCAAAGTTGGGTCTAGGTAGTCAGCGTATCCCTGCTCCTTTTTTTTGTTTTTGAATCACGTGACGGTGATGGAGATTACTCTCAACTAGTATCAAGGTTATTATGGTTATCAGAGATACCATATTTGATTGGCCACTTGAAAGGAAAACAGTTAATTTAGAATCCAGTAACAAAAATACTTGTATAGAATGTTAGCATTGAGTGGAGAGTTCATGAATAAAAAGCTCTAGAATAAATTAATATGGTGGAACATATTTGCTTTGTTGTTCTTCAGATAAAATCTGCCCTGTGATCATAATGTCATCTTGGAAATTCTTTTACTATGGAGCTACAGTGATAATGCCAAATGATACTCTTTAAAAGTCAGAGAAAGAACAGTTGTGAGCCTTCATAGAAGGCACCTCCTATGCCACAAGAACTCAGAAAGACATATACACACTCACACTGGCTTCATTTTCCAGACATTAAATCCTACAGTCATGCACTTTAACTCAGCAGGCAGTCTCAGTATATGTGTGTGTGTGTGTGTATATATATGTATGTACACTGCCCTCCAAAAGTTTGGAAACACCCTAAGCAAAGTGAGGTTTTGGACAATATCAGCATTAATCTTTATCATTTCCTGGTGTAAATGCATTAAAGTAACTTGTCATTATCACTAAAGATAATAACAATAATTGTTTTTTTATTACATAATAATGGCAATATATACACATCAAAGTCAGACATGCCCCATGGGTAGCTGTGATACCTGATTACTGCTTTAAACCTGGCCAAAGGTGTCTACTACTGTTTGGAACGGAAGGCAAAGTCTGGGTCCAATAAAGACAGAAAGAGGAGTGGAAGACCAAGATGTACCTCTTCTAATGAGGACAAAT
>CM041004.1:6889819-6900120 GCA_022985145.1 Pangasius djambal
AATGCCCTCCCTGAACATCTGAGGGCTCCACAAATGACTGATAGTTTTAAAAGGGGTCTAAAAACGTACCTTTTTAAAAAGTGTTTTAATATTTAGAGTTTAAATTTCTGTGCTAATCTCAGTTGGCAGCTGGTTTTAATTGCTGTATATATTATGACTCTTTTCTGTAGCACTTTGAGATTTTCTTTAAAATGTAAAGCGCTTTATAAATAAAATGTATTATTATTACATAACAATGCTTAACTGTTACACAAATGGACATGACAAAACTATAAAATCTTGATAAAGACATTTTGATGTTCGTATGATATGTATCACAATATATACTGTAGGTTTGCTGACAAACAAACAAACTACCAGCAAAACAGTAGTGTTGCATTAAAGGAAAAATTAATTTTTAAAAAATCGAAAAACTGTGTGAAACCCAAAAATAAATTATGCAACACTGAAAAAATGTCAACATTAGCAATAAATAAATAAATAAATAAATAAAAAAAATTTTTTTTTTTGCAATATATCACAATGTATCACAATTTTGTTGGGACATTTATCACATCGATATCATATTATCATATTACTCCTAAATACCTCGAGTTCACATACTCATGTATTGCTATCATTACGGGGACATTATTCCTGATGACTGAATGACTGAAAATATGGCAGTGGTAACAAGAGGTAAAAAGTATGCACTGTTAACTCTCTCTGTGTGTGTGTGTGTGTTACTTTTACTTTATAAGCCTACTTTAACACCATACTGGCAGGACATGTGAGCTGATACATAGAAACATATACGGTTTATACAGTATCAGTATAAAGACAGTAGATACTGCTGCACTCGTTATACAGGTCATTGATCACCACGGGAAATAAAAAAAAAAACTACCAAGACTGATTTATTAAGCCTTATTGAACAGAAAAACACTAATTGCTTTATCTGATCTGGTCGATCAACTCTGTCTCAGAAATCCTATTAAAAATCATAGGGGGCAGTAACAAAGTCTGAGATCAGATAATTAAGCCTGACTACAGTCAGGTGATTTAAATGGAATTTCCCACTAATGCTGATGGTTGATGAAGATGAAAACTGATAAGGTGAAACTAATAAGCCAGTTATTAAGCTCTGGACTCTACAAAGCCTTGTACACTGAAAATATAAATGCACTTGAGACAAAAAGTTTACATACACCTAGGCTACATATACTCAATCTCAGTTTTTCACAACTCCACACATTTCATGTTACCATACATTATTTGCCAATTCAGCAATATTCACAATAAATAAATAAATAAATATAGAAACTCACACTTTCCCATAATACTTTATATTATCAGTAGTCACATCGTCATCAGTCACACCACCATCCGCTCACTTCCATGTTAATTTGGCTTTGCCACCAAAAATGTTTCAAATCATTGCAACAAGACCAATCTGTTTCGAATCATCCATGGACAAAAGCAAGCAATCAGAAGTGGAATGCACAAAGTTTGTTCACATTCCAGTGCGCCCGCCACATCAACAGGCATAGAGTATCATTAGTTGCGTATGTTTCCACTACAGAAGAGAGGTGCTTATAGGAAACTGGTCGGCAACCTAAAATGGAAATGACAACATCATTCCATGAGAGAATATGTAATATGTGATTGTCACAAACTGTGAAGCATGGGGGTGGCAGTGTGTGGGAGTGTTTTGCTGGAAAATGGACTTCAGAAAATGGATGGCATCATGAGGAAGGAGGATTATCTAGAAACGCCAACACATCAGCCAGAAAATTACAATTTGGTTGCAACTGGGTCTTCCAGCAGGACAATGATCCTATGCATATGTCCATAAATATAAAAACATAGGTCCTTAATCTTCTTGGTTTCTTTACCGTATGGGAAAATAGATGGCTGTGGCTTTGTGCCAGAGCTGGTCATTAGTCAGTACATTATCTGTTATAACAGGGCTTATATTCAAAGAGCATCACTGAAACACCATTAAACATCTTAGCACCAAGCACAAATCAACAGAATTAAATAAAATGCCTTTTGTCAGATTTTTTGACATACTATTTGTAGATAATAGGGACTGTTGCCTTGGAAACATGAAAGTTGACACACTTACATGCTTTTAGCAGCAACTTAACCTCCCAACCAAGGAACACACACACACACACACCTCTCAAACTCATACATCATAAAAGATCTGGAGTAGTTCAGATATACTGATTTTGAGGCAAAACAGTATACCCCTAATGTCTGTGAATAAGCCTGATATGATTCAATACACAGAAACTAAAAGATTCAAGTCAAGCAATTATATACACTTTTGTTAACAGGAAAATTAACAGGGAAAAAAAAGTCCATTTATTAGCTCATCCTGGAAGTCAAATCATCATGAAGGTCAAAAAGCAGGTGCACAGTTTGACCTGGTGACTCCAGCAGTAAAAAGGTGATGCACCACTTTACCCAAAGAAGTCCATTCACGCCTGAGTATGTGTTATTGAAAAGGAGAGAAGACAAACACCGACCCCAAATACTAAATAAATTATTCTACAGTATATAGTGGGTCTGGAAAGTATTCAGACCTCTTCAGGTTTGCACACTTTGTTGTGTTGTAGATTTAATTTAAAATGAATTACATTTACAAACTACACACAATAATCCAAAGCAAAAACATGCAATTTCTTTTTTTTTTTTTTTGCAAATTTATTTAAAAAAATCAAAAACTGAAATGTCTCATTTTGTATGAAAGTATGTAAGTATCCAGACCCTTTATTCAGTAGTTTATAGGGCCACTTTTGTCAGCAATTACAGCTTGGAGTTTTCTTAGGTAAGACTCTACCAACTTTACACATTTCTTTCATTTTTCCTGGCCAATCCTTTCAAGCTCTGTTAGATGGGATGGGGAGTGTATGTGAACTGCTATCTACAAGACACTCCACAGATCTACTAAGGTGTCCAAGTCTGGGGTTTGGCTGGGCCAGTCAATGGCATTCAAAGACTTTTCCTTAAACCACTCCAGCATTGTCATGGCTTTGTATGCTTCTGGTCATTGTAGCCTCTGTCTGATGTCATGTGCACTCTGGAGCATAATTTTTTCAAGGACATCTCCGTATTTGGCTGCATTCATCATTCTTTCAATTCTGACCAGTCTCCCCATCCTTGCTGCTGAAAAGCACACCCACAGCATGATGCTGCCACCACCATTCATCATAGGGATGGTATTATACAAATGATAAACAGTACCTGGTTTTCGCCCAATGTAGAGCTTGAAGTTCTGCCCAAAGGGTTAAATTTTTTGACTCATTGGACCAGAGAATCTTTTAGAGACTCCAGAGAGTCCCCCTTGGGTTCTTGGTCACCTTGCTGACCAAGTCCAGTTTTTGAGTTTGGCCAGACAGCCAGGTCTAGGAATAGAGCTCTGTTGGGTCCAAATTTCAAATCCAAATTTCACAATGATGGAGCCCACTGTGCTCCTTGGTATGTTCAAAGCTTTAGAAATAGTTTTATACTCATGCCCCAATCTATGTCTTGACACAATTTGATCATACATCTACTGAGAGTTCCTCTGATTTCATGGCTTGGTTTTTGCTGATATGCACTGTGAATTGTGAGACCTTATTCACACAGCATTGTCTTTCTAAATGATGTCAGAATCATTTGAATTTGCCACAGGTGGACACCAGTCAAGTTCTGCTTATTCTAAGCAAACAGCTCAATTTGGAACGCTTTAGCCAAGAGTTAGAATACTTATCAAAATGAGATATTTCAGCTTTTGATTTTTAATAAATTTACAAAAATTTCAAAAAACATTTCACTTTGTCATTATGGTTTATTGTGTGTAGACTAATGATGCTGAAAAAATGTTTATGGATGAAAAATTTAAGAACAAATGAAGAACACATGTATTCCATTCAGGCCTCCTCACTTCCCCCTGATTAAAAGCTGTATCAGTTCACATACCGCTGACCTGTCCCACCACTTCTCTGCTTTATAAGCATCTTATAGGGTTAAAGGCTGTTCTGCGGTAAAACTGCTTACACATTTGCTTTATTACACACACACACACACACACACACACACACTCACAGTGCTAACATATAGATTATCAAGCACTTTTACTTGATTAGCGTAAGAGCCATGTTCCATGTTCATGTTTATATCCTAAGTAGTTTTAGATTTTAAAGAGAAATGTATGTGTATTGTGTGTTAATTGTAGGGAAAAATGATAAATGAAACAAGATGAGTGTGAGTTGATCATATCCATCAGTCTAATTAGCTAAAATATATCTGAGCAGCACAGCAACACAGATCAGCAATGCCAATAATCAATGCAGAAAGCAGAATGAGCAGCACATGTCAGGAAAAATAAGTCTGGCATTTAGATACAAATAGATACTCTATACAAAAGCACCTCTTCCATATCCTACAAAGCCATCAGCGTGGAGACACACAATTAAATCACTAGTGGATAAAATGCACACCCTGAACTCATTTTCAGGCACACACACAGACATACCAGAAATATCTAGAATACAAACAGCATTTCAAGATTAACATCGGCTATTTGAGGTATTTCAAACCATTTTAATAAGCAAATCATTTGTTCTACAAATTTGTTGTACTTTCTCTGCCATCTCTTTCTTTTTTGTCTACTAAGAGATCTTCCTCTATCTAATAATAACCACTGTGTTTCAGTGAAAAATCCAGACTCATCTCTTGTCTGTTTGTCTGGCTTTTTTCCTACCTCGCACACAGCGAGTGTGTGTCCACATAGCAACATGCCCCCAAACCAAAAAAACAACAACAAAAACAAATAAAAATAAAACAATGGGTTTGTCTCTGTATGTGTGTGTGGGTGGATGGGGGGAAATAATAGAAATAATATCAGAAATATTTTTTGCACAAACAATACTACCTCAGTATTCAGAAGCACGAAGGTTTACCAAAAACCTTCTATAAATTTTTAACATAAAAATATAAATTAAAAAGTGAGTCCATTTTACTTGTTATACTTTGAAGAAACCTTTAAAAAAAATTTTATAGTTTGGGTAAATTAATGTGAACTTTAATTAATTAATTAATTTATTTATTATTACTACCATAATTACTATTATTACTGCTTTATTATTATTATTATTATCAGTAGTAGTAGTAGATCATCATTCATTTATTTGTTGGTTGGTTAACTACAACAGATTAGGCAACACTAGTATCTAAAAGCATACATAAAACCTTCCACGTTATTGACTTTTAAGTTATTTCTTGGCTCAGAACTTGGAAGAAGTTATCCATGGCTGAGGCAAATTTATGTCAAGAATGAAAGTACAGAGAAAGTATTTGATTCTTGTCTCATCTCAAAATCATTGTAAAAATTAAATTTGACACGGCAAAGGCTAAATAACATGGCATTACCAGTTTCATACATAGATATGCTGCTGGTCGAAGTCCATAAAGTACACTATGGAGCTAAAAGTAAAAATATGTCAGTTTGGGTTTGGCCTCGTTAACAGTCTTGCTGAAGTTAACCAGAGCGGACCTTAATGACCTTAAGTACATCATATTTACAGCATATTTACATTAAACGAAAAAGAACCTTGGTTTGTTCTGTCAGAAAGGAAACTACATTAAATGCTAAAACCAGTGGGATTCATAACCAGAGCTATGTGTTTTAGTGCGCTACACACTTCATTCAGGTCAGTCTGGTGGTAAAGGCAAATGACCTTGTATTCAATACAATAAAATGCTCAGATGTAGCTACGCAGATTAAAACCAGTCTAGAACTTCAGAGAGGTTTGGATAGAGGATGTGGTGGCTGATTAAATTACCTAATCTTACAGTCAAATTAACTACTTTTATTATTCACTTTACTGTTTAATGTTTTGAGCTGATATCTGATAATAAATATCAGAAAATATATCTATTAAATATATCTAAATAATAATAATACCTACATATATCTATTTTTAAAGGTCTTACACCAGAATGTAGCTTTCTTTGCCTAACCATAGCAAGGCCTAGAATATTTTAGATTTTCTTTTTTACAGCTGAAGACAGGAAGTAGACAGATGGTGGGCAGATTTTTTTTTTTTTTACACTATTCCCGCCACAGAGAACAATCAAAGCAACACACGTCCAATACAAAGCATTTGTACTTTGTATACTGCACTTGACAGGGAGAGAGAGAGTATTTGTGTATACTCCTGTGTATATGTGTATTTCATCTTGCCCTAGCAAAGAAACTGCCAGCTGCACCATTAACGCATGTGCGAAACAGCACATCTGAAGCTCTTTGACTTATCCAGGCTACACAGAGCTGTATTTCACTTTATCCTTACATAGCAGGTTGACATGTGAATCTGTCATTATTAGAAATCTCATAACCATCTCTATCAATTATAACAGAAATCCTAAAATTGTAATTTATAAGCATGTCTGAAAAGGTGTCAGACATTAAAGCAAATGAGAAACCTTAACTACATAAGAAAGCCATAACTATATATACCATAAGTATGTACAAGTATCAGGTGATAGATTTCAGCTATAAATTTCAGCAGACTTTTTTTTAAAAGTCTTTTTTTAACAAATCCAAAGCATTCAGTTTCTCTTTGTTTGCTATTATGCATATAAATATTGCATGCAAAGAATTACAGTAACATGTAAATATCACTGAAGAGAAGGTGTAGTAGCAGTCGCTCTATCACATTGTGAAGCCAAATTGTTTTCATTGCTTGTCATTGTTTTGATATTGCTTATGTTTTGTTTTCATATCCAGTAAACTACGCTTTTGGTGGCTGATGCCATAATGATTTTTGTCTTTTCATCATTTTCATTATGGAAGCTTATAACAATGAAGAGCAAGGTAATTTTGATGCTAATATTTTTAAGTAACAATAAAGTCAGGATAAACATCAACCTAGTTTTCCCTCATAAACTAAGCACAATATCTAAGGCTCAATTTATTTATTTGCTTTCTGTAAATGGCCAATGTCAACTAACTAATTATTTTTATACAGTTTTGAAAGCAGCATGATATTTTACTTGTCAAAATTTAATTTAGTTTACCTTATGTTCAAGTGATTTTCTTCTACCACATTGTCTCTCCTCATTTATTAAAAAACACAAGCATCCAAAGGTCCAATTTACAATTTCTCTTACCGCAGCCTTTCATCACCCTCATTACCATCCTCTAATTATAATTACAGATTCTGTATAGCTGCTTCTTCATGCATATCAAAATGTGATTTTCTTCAGCAGCATATAACAAGGTCATGACAAGGGCATGCACTTACTGCACTTTCTGTCTGCACTTTTAAATGTGAAATGTGAAATGTGAATGTGGGGGGGGGGGGGGGTATGGAAGATGAAAAAAGAAATAAGGGTCACAATCCACAAGTGGAGTAAATAAAATAAATGTGATGCTCATTCAGTACTAAACATTGATGTTTAAAAGGCATATACAGTTGATATAAAAAGTCTGCCCACTCCTGTTAAGTGAAAAAAAAGAAACATTTTAGTTGGGGGGGGGGAATTACTTACAATAACCTGGTTGCATAAATGTACACACCCTTTTATAATGGGGCATGTGACTGTGCTAAGAATTAACCAGTCACATTCAAACCAATGTTCAAAAGTCATTATACACCTGTCATCAGTGAAGTGATTCTGATTAACCCCAAACCCAAAACAGATCAGCTATTTCTGTAGGATTTTCTTGGCATCATCTGGGTCTGCAAAGAACAGGATGTCCCTCCAAAACTAATGAAAGGACAAGATGAAAACTTATCAGGGAGGCTGTCAAGAGACCTACAGCATCATTAAACTGGTCACCCCCTGCATGTGACAACAATCTCACATTCTTCACATGCCTGGGCTGGGGGCAGGTTGGCTAGACTGAAGCTCACCTAAATCATTCCAAAACATGTGGCAAAATGTGTTATGATCTGATGAGACCAAGGTATACCTTTTTGCACATAATTCTAAAAGATATTTTGGTGCAAAATCAAGACAGCTTATCACACAAAGAACACCATACCCACGGTGAAGCATGGGGGCTCTAGAATTTTGTTGATTGTTGTATCACATTAATGGTGCAAAAAGATCTGACACGATTATCTTGGCTTTGTTTTTTCACATTACAAAAATCTGCAATATTAACAGGGTGGGTAGACTTTTAAAATGCACTGTACATCATTATAGGGATGGAAATGGCCTTCTTTTCTTTTATAGGTATAATTTCAATAGTTTATAATGGGATCAAACAGCACTAGCACAAAATCTAAAAAATAGATACTCTTTTTCCAACTTTCTAAATGCACAACAAAAAAAATGCAGAATATAAAGTTATATAAGACCAAAGCTGATTAATAACAAAAGAAAGAGAAGAATCAAGGTAGGTTTCATCTCTTGAGACATATCTTGATATGACTCTGTGTGAGGAGTCAACTAAAATAATCCTGAGATCTAAAACAATTGTTAATGTTAATGGAAATTCGTGCAGTCTTTACAAGGACCACACCAATCTTTAGACAGGTAAGAAACACTGAAGTATAACCAGCATTAATTGATATATCCAGGTTCCTTATCTTATTCCAATGATCTGGGAACACCTATGGTAACGCACATTGTGTTCACATGAATATTAATTGTTTTGTCTCTTCTACAGACGACCAAAATCTGACAGTGATTGCTCTTTCCTCTGACATCCTCGCACATCAATCATGCTTAGTCTGACAGACGAGTGAAGCCCTGACACGAGTAACATACTGTCAGGTGATTGAATTCATTTACTAATCAGTCACAGTGGCGTACAGCATCGCTAAATAAGCAGCTCTACCTTTCTCATCTTCATCTCGACACACACACAAACCCAAGTTTAAAATCTGATGTAAAATTGTAGTACCATAGTTCTAATTTGGTTAGTCTATTATGATTATAATTATCCTCACATATCAGGGTTGTTAGAATGCTGGCTGTTTTTTCCCTGTGCTTTATGGTTACTAAGGTTAAAGTTAGGATTAGATTCAGGATTATGTGTAGAAAATTCTTATAGCTAGTTACATACATGCAACATAAACTGTATGTTACATATGCACAGTCAAATGTCCAGAAACCTCAAAAATAAATAAATAAATAAAATAAAAAATAAAATGTGTGTGAATGTGTGGGTTAATGGTCTTGCATACAAACAGATATGAAAATTTAAGCGAAGACATCATTTAGAGTCATTTGATATTATGTTTTCAGTTTATGTAACCACTTTCCATCTTTTTCAAACTCTAATCCGCTGTTTTTACGTTTTCCTTCCACAAAATAATAATAATAATAATAATAATAATAATAATAATAAAACACAGGTAAATTGAAAAGGTAAATGCTTGCATGAAAGCCATCCCTTAATATCCTACACCCCTCTTCACAATTCTCCAACTCTACTTATTCAGGTATTTAAATCTTCATGCCTCATTTAACAGCTTTAATGGCTTATTGAGTTTACATTTGGGAACTCTGGTCAACAAAATCAAGTTTCCTTTTCACCTGCAGCTGCAGAACCAATCAAACTGAAGAGTAATAGCCTGCTCGTATCAGAGTCATTTATTATAACTATAACTTTCACTTTCAATTATGACATTTATTGGAACTCCGAATAACACCCTCAGTAGGTATGAAACCTGGTCAGATTTCTTTTTTCTGTCTCTTTTACACCAGGTCAACATTAAATGCTCCTGTACTAGTTCTCTCTGTGGAATTGAGATCGGTGTACCATCATCAGCTCACTTGATATCTCTGGTTTGATTATGAAAAAAGAAAAAAACAAACAAACAAGGGTGACTTTGTTCCTAACAAGGTGCCACAGTCTGATCTACCATTAATACATTTTATTTATAAAGCACTTTACATTTTAAAGAAAATCTCAAAGTGCTACAGAAAAGAGTCATAATATATACAGCAATTAAAACCAGCTGCCAACTGAGATTAGCACAGAAATTTAAACTCATTTTTTAAATTTAAAGACTTTTTAAAAAGGTACGTTTTTAGACCCCTTTTAAAACTATCAGTCATTTGTGGAGCCCTCAGATGTTCAGGGAGGGCATTCCACAGGCGAGGAGCAGCGGCACAAAAGGCTCGATCCCCAATGGTGCGGGTCTTAGTCCTAGGGGGGAGGAGACGATGAGTGTTTGTGGAGCGGAGGGGACGTGCTGAGATCTGTGGGGTGAGGAGTTCTTTAAGGTAAGTGGGGGCGTTGCCATGGATGCACTGATGTGTGAGGAGGGAGACCTTGTATTCAATCCGGGCGGAAATGGGAAGCCAATGTA
>CM041004.1:6900220-6917115 GCA_022985145.1 Pangasius djambal
TAAGTCCAGAAGCATTATACCGCCGCTCAATGGCACGTCCAGCTGCTTTCATTTTCCGCAGGTCACTTGTGAACCAGGGAGCTGAGCGAGAAAACGCAATTGTCCTAACTTTGATGGGTGCATGAAGATCCAAAATGCTGCTCAGTATCTTATTATAAGATTCCACAGATTCAGTGACTGATGAGACATTTACAGAATGTGTTAATGTTTTTCAGATTTCTGAAACGTATTTCACGTTTGGGCTTGATGTGGGAAGACAGAAAAGGTAGCTCGACAGAGATGACCTTATGGTCAGATACACCCAGATCATACACAAATGGTGCATTTAAAAGGGGAGACTCAGTAATGACCAAATCAAGAATGTTCCCCTTAGTGTGTGTAGGAACATCAACATGTTTGAGGTTTAAGCAATCCAATAACTGCAGGAATTCTGTAGCAAGATGGCAAGAGGGGTTGTTGACATGAATGTTAAAATCTCCAAGTATTATTATATTCGAAGAGTATACCATTAGTTTGCAAGTGAAACAAAAGTCCATTTTAAAAACAGTGTTCTACAGAAGCCAACAAGTTTCTGTTAAACATCTTACTACTCACTACTTAAGAAGTGCTGACCTTATGTATTATATAATTATAGTGGGTCTTGCCAACAGATTTCAACAGGTGCCACTTTACACAGTGTCTGTGTGGAGACATACAGAAAGTTTATTAGGTCAGATACAAGAGGTTACAACATCCACTCAGTCATTTCTGCTATTGGTTTAAATGAAGTGGTCTGTAAAGAAAGTCAGATGTATTTTGAAACATACTCTGCTCAGCCGACACATTATAACGTCAGTGCCAATTAAGAAAATTTATGCATGTTTGCCCCCCCAATATTTTCCAGAAGAGGCTGTATATAATATGTGGGCTGTCCTCTGGTTAAGTCCCAACCCTATGACATGATGTACCACGGCGAGGGAACGCTCCAACCCTGACAGAGTTGGAGCTAAAGCCATTATGGTTGAGAGGAACTCAAATACTGCTTGTCTCCTTGTCTCTGGAGACGGCTTCTCTGTCAGCCAAAAGCTGACAGCAAATCATAGCTAATAATGGACTGCAGGGAGCCAAACTTTCCCACAAACTGAATGGGGAGAGAAAAAATCAGCACTCAGTTTAATTTAATTGTATTGATTTACTAAAATACAGGCATAAAAAATACTAAATTGTGGAAACAGTCATGACATTTAGAAAGGTGGTTGTTTGTTAATGAACTGACAGCAAAGTGAGAATGTAGTGCTGAGAAACGTATTTAGTCATTTAGAGTGACAAACATGTTTGAAAGAAGTCTAATAATGTTATAAAGTCTCTATGTTTCTTAAAACATCCACAGTATATTTGGGTGATGGATCAAAAGAAATGGCCATAGATCTCTTTTGCCTGCATACTGATTCAAATGACTCAAATGTAATCCTTTCTTTCTTTTTATTATTTTTTTTATTAGTGCCCCGACCCCCTGATTAGCTAGGATTTATACATTTTAATGAAAACTTCTGCACAAGAATTTCATCATGGTCACAGCTGACTAACTTTCTAATTAAAAGTACTAATGCACTCAGTTTAATGCTTTGGTGCGCCAGCAAGTTTTGGGACATTTCTCAAATAGTTTTGAAGAATGCAATCTCAAAGCCTGCAATAATCTATAATATTGGCCAATTTATGTATTCACACTGGCTTTGACCAAGTCTGAGAACATACACAGACTCAGAACATACATAGACTCATAAACATACATAAAGAGACTCATAAACTTGAACAAGCTAAATCATTTCGTTCTAAGCTCAAAATAATGTTCTTCATTATCTACAAGAGGACAAATAAAAGATATTTTGTGTGTACATAGTATATTAAATAACAAAAAAAGGCTGAATCCTTTTTTGCTCTCACTATACATATGACTCATAAGTAGATTTGCACAAACTACATTCTTCCTTTGTAAGATCAATATAATGTTCTTAATTATTTAAAAGAGAACAATGGGATGATATTTTATTTGTGAAATGCATGGAAAGAATGGAATGTCTGTGTAATACTCTGTGTAACAGTTAGGACTTAATGTAGATTGTTACACAGAGTATTACACAGACATTTATTCAGAGAATAACGTATCCTAATACAAAAAAAAAGAAAAAAAAGAGAGATGGTCCTGTACATAAAGACAGTTTTTTTTAACTTTACCAGTATTCCCTTCTGAGACCAAAAAGACATACATTGATTCAAACAATTCACTACATTTTATGGAACAACATAGACACCAATTAACATCATGCACAAATTGATAAGTTTTTCAGTTTATTGGTTTATCAGTTAATGTAGACTTACAAATATTGTATAGACTTACATATAGTAACAAATAATATTACTAGTACAACTAGAAATCAACTTGCTAATGATATGTGCGCTAGGACATAATTGATCACAATGTATTGGTATTATATTGTCACTTTGCCCAGCCCATGTATTATGCAGTAATACACGTTTAACATATTAGTAAGGCAGTGTGAGACATCTTACCATGACACAACCTGCCTCATCTGTGCTAATAAGACAGTGGTATAGAGAATGTCTCTGCCTCTGTCATCACTAATGCTTGAAAAAATGCTGCAGCAGCAAAAATTCCAGACAACCTATAAGAAAGTAATGCTATCCCTGAAATAGTCGATGTATTTTAATGCGCACCATTTACTTTGCCAGTGGGATCATTAAACCCCCAGCATTCCATCACACATTTTTGTAAACCTGACCACGAAGGCACACAGAACTCACAACAGATTTGACTCTCACTCTCTTCTACTCTTTCTCATGAATGCAATTCTTTTAAAAACTCAGAAATAGGTATTAAAGCAGGCATTTGTTTGACTCAGAGTATCCTTTCCTCATACATTCTCAACTGCATCTTGCAGAAAGTAAAGCAGAGCAGATCAGCTAGAGTCACTGAAGAGACAGGCGGCTCATATAACCATCGAAAGAGAAAGCAGAAGCTATCAGCAGAAAGAATCTGCGCTAGTAGAAGCTGCTGTGCTGATGAGAGCTGGTGTTGTGTTCAGAGCTCACTGCCCCAGTCTGAATGAGTCAGACCTCTAGTGAATGTCTCTGGGCTCTGTTCCAAACCCAAACTCCACACACTGCACTGCACCCGTGCAAATGTAGTGACCCTGCTTGCCTGTTAAACTATGCCTAGCATCCTTGAACCACATCAGAAATGACTGAATAACACAGTGAAGCAGAGCCAAAGCCAGCAGTTTTGCGTTTCACTGTCAGAATAATAAATAGAAGACAACACAGACATGCTTTATTTTTAAAAGTGTTGGGGGAAAAAGAAACCTTGTGTGATTAATTATAAATCAAGTGAGTTCTGAAGAGTTAAGCATTAATGAAGTGTTTTAACTCATCATTAAGGATGACAACTGTATGTTAAGACATAAAGTAATGTAATGCTAGCTCAGCATCATTTCAGCAAGCAAGCAGCTAACTGGGAGTTGGTGCTCAGTTTGGAGCATGCAAATGTTAATTATTTACCCATTTTGGTAGAATTCATCATTTTGCTCAAATTGCCTTTTTGCTTTTAAAGTATATACAGAGTATAAAAGCCAGAACTTTACCATTGCCTATGTGATGTAACAATGTTACACCACACTAGGAACAATCTCACTGGGAAGCTTGATCTAGTACTGCATCTAGCATTCAGAATATAACACTAACACTGTCAGATGGTTATCCAATAGTTGGCTCATTGTATTGAAGCATAACATAAACCTATATGCCTAGAGGAATTATTTGTTTTTAAGCTAATGAAAAGCAGACATCTTAGTATTATCCCTCCTGGAGATCAATTAAAATACACATATAATTGTATTTTTTTTTTATAAAATGAATTAACCATAATACTATCCTATCTGTTTCTTTTTTCTCTGAAGCTATGAAAATAATTTTTAAAAAGGCTTAGCATTGGATTTGCTTATTATCTTGTCATTGGCTCGGATGGTGGTCTTTCATCTTTCATGATAAATAAATATAACCGTTTCGTTTTTTCGTGATATATACACATCACAAGCAGCACAAAAGGTAATATTTAGCCAGTGTTCTTAAATGCAGAAATGGTTTGCTAAAAACAAACGTAAGTTGTATCTGGTTTGTCTTTTTGTACCATTTTTGTCATATTCAAATATAAAGTTCTGTTTGGTTTTGTCAATTTTATCCATCACCAAAATATACCAAAAAACTGAGTCAAACAATAGTCATTTTGATATTAGAGGATCATCAAATGATTCTGTGATAAATACAGACACAAGCACCATTTTAAACCATACCATCACCTATAGCCTATGATTAGCTTATAAGCTAAAAAGGGAGTGAGGTGGGATTGTGAGAAAGCTGGAGCACACTGAGAGTTTCTGCTTCCCCTGATTACCTTATCTCTAAATCCATGATCACACACTACAGTTGCCCTAACAGTCAGTTATGAGATAACACTTTAGCTAGCCTGCAGAAATATATTAAAATAGAATATAATAATACAATGCCACCGTAGGGATTCAGAGTCAAATTTCCTTTCTCAAAAAAAAAAAAAAAACCCTGAATACCACAGAGATCAATTTTTCTGCTAATACAAGCATGCGTTATATAAACTGTATCCAAACTGCAAGTGATCACTGATCTCCAGGCTTCTGTCTCTGAAACAAATCTAAACCACATGGAAACTGGCAGATAGCACTTTCATGTGTCTCCTAAAGAAGGAGTGTAACAAGAGTGCTGACCTAATCCATCAAGCTATCATCCATCACAGCTTTCCTTTCCCCTCTTCACCCCCACTGTTTTTCTCTAATAATGGTGCTTTGTTCAGAGTTCAGCAAAGGACAAAAGGACAGACTGAGACCCAGACATATCCATCACACCTGAAAACAAATAGAAGTAAAGGATGTTACAAGAGCTTTTAAGATGATGGTCATAATGTGAAAGAAGAAAAAAATAATAAGGCATGTGGATGTAACAGACAGAGTTTTCTTTATCATGACCATCACTGAGGCGGTTGTGGATATAGGATATTTAGTTATGTCTACTCCTCTCATTGCTTTATAATGCACATGCACTGGCCACTTTAATAGGAACACCTGTACACCTGCTCGTTCATGGAATTAGACAATCAGCCAATCATACTGCAGCAGTGAATAACATCATCCAGAAACACATTATTTCAGTTCAACATCAAACATCAGAACCCTGTTCATACCAATATTTAGTGCCATCCACTAACCCCTAAGAATTTGGTTAATCCCTTGTCTCTGTCATAGGAATAAAGTTGAGTCTTTGAGACATTAGTTTTATTTTAGTGATTCCATTAATTATCTGATATATTATATAGATAATTTTACATTTTACATTGGATTTACATTTCACAGCTACTAAATAGAAATATACCTGCATAGACTATGCAACTAAATACAATATACCCATAAAATGGGCTGTAGGAAATGGAACAGGACATATATAAGGCTCATAATACCATTTTAAGAGGGCAACTTGTTGCAATGTGGAGGGTAAATACTACCATGCTGGCAGATTTCAAATTTGTACTACTGTTTTCCTTTTTTTTCCCCTCCTCATTTCCACCCAGCATTCAAAAAACATACACAACTGACATGAATGAAGTAGCAGCATGTGCTCAAGTGATGAATTAAAAAAAAAAAGAACACCTGGTGATCACATTGTTTTGTATCCTGGATGCTAATAGAATTTACGCTGGAGTGAGATTAATGAGCTTTTAATTGTGTGTTCAGATCCATGACAGGAAGATCTCCACAGATATCACTAAGACATGTCTTCCTGTAGAGACTACACTCTGAGTCTTCAGGAGAAAACTGTGCTCTTGTGCTGAGACAGCCTTTTTTTTTAATGCCTTCAACTCCTCTTTCAGATTGCATGCATCCTGATGTCCTAATACAATTTCACTGGGGATACTAAAATTATCAGAGAGATAATTTTGGCTCTAAATAGACTTATTCTTGTTTTCATCCTCACTTGTATGTCAGATGTCAGTGTGCAACCTGATTTGCAACACCAATATACAAAGACCAGCAAAAAGTCTAAACAAAAATTCGGAATGGGGAAGATATTGTTGGTGCCAGAGGGTCTCGGTTGAGTATTTCAGAAACTCTCTAGAGTTTACATAGAATGGTGCGGGGGAAAAAAAATTCCAGTGGGCGTCTTGTTGATGAGAGATGTCAGAGGAGAGTGGCCATACTGGTCTGAGTGGGCAGAAAGTCTATGGTAACTCAAATATCCACACTTTACATTCTTTATTGTGGGGTGCAGAAAAGCATCTGAGAACACACAGCATGTAAACCCTTGGGCTACAACAGGACACTTAATGGGCTACAAATTTTTATATACAAAGGCAGCCTGTATGAGATGATGGATGGAAATTGTTTTGTTTTCTGTTTTCCTATCTGTAGACCTTTTGCATGGGCATGGTGACAGGGGACAAAATACACCATACGCACAATATATATATAACTCCTAACTCAGTAAACTATCAATAAAAATCACAGGCCTACTACTGCCTACTGGCTCCCATGACTCCTCAGCGCAATGCATAGAATCTTGCAGATATAGGTCAATAGCTTCAGTTAATGTTCACAGATCAAAATGGGGAAAAAATGTGATTCTCATCTCAGTGACTTTGACTGGCTTGTTGGTGTCAGGTGGGCTGGTTTGACTATTTCAGAAACTGCTGATGTTCTGCAATTTTTACATGCAACAGTCTCTAGCTTTAACACAGTTAACACAGAATGGGGAAAAAAAAAATCCAGTGAGAGGCAGTTCCTAGGGTGGAAACGCCTTGTTGATGAGAAAGCTCAGAGGAGAATAGAAAGATTGGTTCAAGCTGACAGGAAGGCTATGTTAACTCAAATAACCATGCTTTACAACCATGGTGAGCAGAAAAGCATCTCAGAATGCACAACATGTCAAACCTTGAGCAAGCAGTTCCACTGCTGTCTGCCAAGAACAGGAGTATGAGTCTACAGTGATCGCAGGCTCACCAAAACTGGGCAGAAAGGATTTCAAACTGCATACTCTCATTGGGCCATTACAGAATATTTTAGAAACTAAACAGCCACTAGCTAAACAGATGAATGACCTGCTTCACCGATATTAATAAACTGATGAACATCAACACATACACTAACAAGTTAATAAAGAGACTGCATCAGTCTTCCACCTTTCTTAACTATCATAGTAAATATATATGTTTCAAAATACACGTTTTATATGTCTTATTCATCTATGCTGAAGTACCGATTCCTGTCCCTTCATGTTCGTGTGGGTTTCCCTTGGGTTCTCTGGTGGACTTCCAAAAACATGCCTTTAGGTAGACTGGTTATGTTAAAACTGCATCTAGGTTTACATGAGAGTGTGAAACGTCTGCATGATGCCATGTGATGGACTGGCATCCAAATCAGAGTTTATTCCAGCTTAAAATAATGGACTAATGGACTAAAGAGAGAATGGAGAAAGGCTGACGGAAGGCCATCTGGAGATTTCCTGACGCAGCATTGTTCATGGTCGGTTCTCCAAACACACCATAGTTCTCCTTGACTGTGGAGCTGAGAAAGCTAATGATCTGCACTGGGAGTAAAGTGAGAAAAAGGTTCATGACCAACATAAAAAATGCACATTCATGATCAACTATTTATTCTCTAAAAACACACAGACCACTTTTATCATGGAATGAAAAAAAATGACTAAGCTGACAGAATTTAAAAAAAATATATTTCTTGTTGCCACACTTTGTGTGCACGCTAGAGGGCAACTAAGGGCTAAAGGAGCAAGATGGAGAGTAATAGCAAACCCCAAGTTCAACTTTTTATCCACATCATGAAGACCTGATCACAACACCTATCATAATACATACCAACTTTGTCTGCACTGCTTAATCTGCCAAACTGGGTTGCATTTTTTGTGTAGTTGTGCCTCTGAGAGTGAATATTATGAGTCAGCGATATGAAAAGTGAATGTGTTTAAAGTGTTTTCCAT
Source organism: Pangasius djambal (assembly GCA_022985145.1). NCBI lineage: Eukaryota > Metazoa > Chordata > Actinopteri > Siluriformes > Pangasiidae > Pangasius > Pangasius djambal. The sequence goes on from CM041004.1 coordinate 6,908,291, forward strand.
TCTCATTTGTGACAAATGACAAAAAAATTATAAAATTGTTATTTCTATGAATTAAGAATGCTCCAAAGCGTTGTTACATGTATAAATCAGAGGAAAGTGCATTTGCATTGCATTATGAATTACATTCTGACACATTTTACATAAATTCTGGACACAACAATGCACAAACCTAATGTTACTTAAAAAAGCATTTTCATTGCCATACTTGCATAAAGTGCGTTTCCAGTGTAATGCTCTCACACACACACACACTCACTCACACGTAATACTTTTGCTATTATCAGCTGTTGAGTGAGTACTTTTGATGCAACACAGCTTCAGGGACCACGCTTCAATCCTGAATTCAGGTTACTATTTGTGTGTGGCTTCGGTGCATTCGGTGTGTGTTCTCCTCATGCCCAGGTTCTCCAGTTTTTTCCCACCTCCCCTGACAAAAACTTGGACTGGCTACACGAAATTGCCCAAGGTATGAATGTGCATTTGCATTGTGTCCTGCAACGGACTGGTGTCCCATTCCCCAGTGCTCCTGGGATAGGCTCCCAATCCACTGTGACCCTAAGCAGGAAAAATAGCTTACTGAACATGAATGAATGAATCAGCTGCTGATAAGGTGGGTGACTTGGTCGTGGTGCAAACACACACACACACACACACACACACACACACACACACATTACTGTGTGCTCAACATGGTCAGCACGTCATGCAGTTGATATTTAGCAGGACTGAACTGTTGTTCACTTTTTTTTTTAACATGTTCTTCTCTGTGTGCACTCTCCAAGAAAATGCAGCATTGCATAAGTATTCACCTCTTTTAATTTTGACCTTTCCAAACTGGGAAGAGCTTTCTACATCTGAGACTCCAGTACACCTTTTCGGCAAACTTCAAGTAGAATTTCATGTGGCTCACGTCTCTTTTTAAAGCCCAGCTTTGTGTAGTGTCTGGACATGTACCTTAGGCCTCTAGGTTGCTTCCCAATCCCAATTAAATACATTTCAATTCCAAGTTATAACAATACAAAATGTTCAAAAGTTTGAAAGGTATCTATATTATATGTATTATATACATTGTTATGTTAACTGTTATAAATTAAATCACCAACCAAACAAGAAAAGACAAAAAAAAAAAAAAAATGCTGTATCACTCCAAAATTTATATATTAAAGTATAACATTATTATATATTATATATTAAAGTATATATAAAGTATCTCTCCTGTTTTGTTTTCTTTTCTCAAGCACAAGGTGCATCTTGCTCCTCACTATACCAACACAGGCCTGATAACTGAATATTGAGTGTCATTAATCACTAAGACTGAGTGTTGTCAGATTTAAGCTGGAAATACCGGGCATGTATGCTACACAAGGCTGCACCAAGAGTTCACACAGTATGCTAATGTGCTAAACCATTAGCTATTGTCATTGTGATAAATAGTTTTGTTGCCCAGAGATGTAGCTGGGGCACAAAGCCAATGTGATTTACACAGTGAGAGAGGCCAGACTGTAGCTTAGCATCATACCATACAAATTCAATTAACAAACAGAACATAGCAGGAATGAACAGAATTTACATTGTAATCAATTCAGTTAACTAGAAATACCATTCTACATATTGTGTTAGATCTTGATTCCTGTCAGAATATGGCCTAAGACAATAAATTATCCAATGTTCTCAATATAATTATATCAAAGGTTTTTTTTTATTGGACTAGCTTATCAAGTTTAAAATGCTTCACTTCAACTTAAAAACTAACTGCTGAGCTGTCAGTGACAAAGAGCTTTTGGAGCTACTGGCATACTTGCTAATGTGGCTAATGCTCACTTCGTAGGTCATGTTCTACAAAACAACACAAATTCCCTGTGACACTCCACTGTGTGCCTGAATGCAACAAAGAGCCTGGAACACAGCAGCGGAATAACATCATCTAGACACATAATCAGCATGCTAATGAGGTAATTTAACAAACACAAAAATAAGAACTTCTGGCTAGGCCATGCAAGGCCTTCTTGAGTTATTTTGGCTGTGTGTTTGGGGGCATTTTCTTGTTGAAATGTCCATCTTCTTCCTATATTCAATTAACTTCTTGGCCAATGAGTTAAATACTCCTTTAATGTGCCCTGGTAGATCGCTCTATTCATGTTTCCCTAAATGATATTCAGAGAAGCAGCCCCATATCCTGATGCTCCCACCTCCGTACTTCACTGTGGGTATGGCATTCTTGCAATCATACACGCAACCCTTTTTTCTCCAAATGTGATATGCGGAATTATTTTTTGAATCTGAGATTCAAACACACTAGATAAGTCTATCTTACCAAATGACAGGTACCGACAAGGCTAACTCCTGTTTCCTCTGATACATGTGAAGCTGGACAACTGCATCTTTTCAAACTGCTGTTCAGAGGAAAGTGTTATCCATCCAAAAAAAGCTCTATTTTGTCTAAATGATGTTAGATGTCTTTTTTTAGCAGAGGAGTGAGGTGTAGGAATGGAGATAATTGCTGTGCAGGTCATTGCTTATTGTTCTCTGTGTAACTGTTGTTCCTGTTGCTTTCAGGTCAACCTGCAACTCTTTTCGAGTGACTGTTGGCTTCTTTCGTACCTTCCGTATTTCCACTCACGGAGCAAAAATAAACAAATTATTTGGCCATATTGTGTCTGAAATATCAGTTACTCAGTATTAATTTCTTATTTATAAAACTGCTGCATAAAAGCAATACCACACTCGCAATCATGTGGTTATACTGAATATCAGCACGACTCTGATTACCTACAGCTGAATCACAGTCATGCTAATATTCAGTACAGGCGCATGATTGCGAGTGTGATATTGCTTAAATAGAAGAGAACGTTACAGAACATAATAGCATGTTATATAGTTATTATTAGTGTCACAGTAACATGGCCTCCCAGAATACAAATTATTCTCAGCACAGAGACAGGTCTGCTGTACATTAGCAAAAATGGGAAATTTTCATGTCAATGACACAGCTGTTAAATAGCCGAAAAAGGTGACACACACACACACCAAAAAAATTATAACAATATTAACTATGATATAAATATAAACTATGATACCATAATGATTCAATAATGATAACTATGATAACTATGATACAATAATATTATGAATAATAACAGTAACAATAAGAATAGACTAGTCTTTGTAATTGAGATGAGGGAATTTCTCTTTTCTTTTCCTCCAGAAAAGAAAGTTAACTTCTGTCCTGTTCTTAGTTGCCACACAGGTTTTTTTTTTCATCTTTTGTCAGAGTTTTAGTACTTCTACCCTTTTTAAAATGGGAGACTGTGGACATTGAGTCACCATACTTGGCCAGGATGTGTCTCTGCTTTGTATCTCAATGTGCACTCCCTTATACTCAGCTTGTCTTTATTAAATAGCGCTCTAATATATTTGTTTCAGCTTTCAGATTGATAGGTCCACTGTTCCAAATAACTGTTTTGACTTAAGCCGAGTCTGCTCTGTGTTAATAGCTGTTACAGGTCTGCTCTGACACCATTCTCTCCACCATTTCTCTCTCTCTCTCTCTCTCTCTCTCTCTCTCTCTCACACACACACACACACACACACACACACACACACAGAGCAAAGGACATTGTTCAGAGATGCTCAGGAGGAAACAGATATTGATAAAAATGCTGCGTGTGTCACATTTCCTCATAATCACATAGTCTAGTTTAAATACATTTGTAAGCCTTATTTCAAACCATGGCAGTATGGAGGCTTGTAAGTAAACCATGAGAAGGGTTAACTGATTGGATATACCTTTATTCCCTGCACAATGAAAACAAATAACAACCTAATTAGGGTGGTGGATTACATTGAGCCTGTACTGTTTGAAAAAGCATAAATAAATACATAAAAATACAATCTCAAAACCTAAAGTGGATATTTAGTTTAATGGCTCAACTGTTTGTTCCATATTACTTTGAAAAACAGAGACATAATTCTACAGTGCCGTTCTAAAGAATGCTTTTCAACATTTTTATGCATTTATGCATTTAGCCAATCAGCACAATGGATAAAACCATGCAGATATAGATCAAGAGCTTTAATGTTCTCATCAAAGATCAGAATGGGGAAAAAATGTGATCTCTGTGATTTTAACAGTGGCATGGTTGTTGGTACCAGATGGGCTGGTATGAGTATTTCAAAAACTGCTGATCTCCTGGGATATTCACAAGCAACAGTCTTTAAAGTTTACATTGAGTGAGCAACAGTTCTGTGGGTGGAGTGGAAATGCTTGTTGATAAGAGAGGTCAGAAGAAAATGGCCAGATTGGTTCAACCTGCCAGGAAGGATACAGTAACTCATATAATCACTCTTTACAACCTTGTTGAGCAGAAAAGCATCTCAGAATGCCTAAGACATCAAACCTTGAGGTGCATGAGCTACAACAGCAGAGGACCACATCAGGTTCCACTCCTGTCAGCCAAGAACAAGAATCCAAGGCAATCATCTGCAAAGACTCACCCAAACTGGAAAGCTGAAGATTAGAAAAAAAAATCACCTGGTCTTTTTCCAGTCTTCACCTGTCCAGTTTCAGTCTGTACCCATGCTATTTCAATGAGATAAATAATAAAGTTACTGCTATTTCAATAACAAAGTTAGTATGTCCATTCCTAAAGCATTGCTGGTGGTGCTAATTTAAAATGATGAAACTCTTAAAAAGACTAGTTTATACTTCTTGAATCTCACAAAAAATGAATCTCACAAAAAAAGGAAAAAATGAAAAATGAATGAATGAAAAATACAGAAATTAACAATAAAATATGATTTACCAGAAGTGACTTACCCCAATGTTATTACTTGGTACTCTGTTGATATGGAGCGTGTTTACACCAGAGAGAGTATGAAAGCTTATCTCATAATCTACGAGATAATGATGCCTATGATTACTTTAATTTCTGAAAGCAAGTTTGTTCCTGGCCTGATCTACATGGCACTAATTTTAATTTGGGTGTCCTGTCTTTAAATCAAGCTACCACTCACATTAAAACAGGTGCACAGTGTATGGTTCTTCACTATCAAATAAATTAAAATTTATTTACCATCAATCGGATATGTTCTAGGAACAGCAATGTCACTTCCTGCACCTATGAATATTCATTTGAAAGCATCCATAATCTGTTTGAATTTAGAATACATTATGCACAGCATCATTAGAGCATGAAAGGGAATATATAAAAAGCATATATAAAAAGCACATGTGTATGTATAGGATGGATCCAAAACAATTGCTCAAATATCTGCATGTGTAAATTTAGTCAAAAATATGTAAGTGAATACATCCTGAGCTGCACACATAAATAAAACATGAAGGTCAGAAACAGGTCCACTCTTCATTTATAATACTGTCTGACTCTGACCTAGGCCAAGTACTTTAATCATTAAAAGCAACATAACACTTTATTGTTTTGGCATTCAGAAGCCTAAAGTAATAAATCAGTATGAATAACTTGGCACTGTTTAATACACAACTGGCAGTTTTAAGAATAATGCATCATTTCTTCTATACAAATGTTCAAACACATAACACATAACAAATTAACACAGATAATTTCAGATGTCAAACAGTCCTTCACAGTTTAGCATCATGAATCATGCTGACCAAATTTAGAATGAATCTGGTGAACCATCTGTAAGGAGTACATAAAAGGTTTGGTTTATAAGCCTTACAGCCTGTACATCCAGTTGGTGGCACTGTGACAATTATTCACTTGTGGAATGTGCATGTGATTATGCCTCATCGTTGAACAAATGCAGGATTTGAGCCACAGTGCATTACCTACAGAAGAATTATGTCACACTGCCCGTCAATGGATGGTTTCACCACGGGAACTTCATTTGGGATATTAATAATTCCTTTGCAATTTATCATCATTAATATCTTGAACAAATTTAAAAGTTTGGTACTCCTCAAAATGCACAAAATACAAAATGGCCGACTTCCTGTTAGAAAAATCTGCCTGTCTTATGCCTACCATATGCCTACCAAACTCATTACATGGTAGTGAAACTGGATGTTTATAAATAAGAAAAGTTTAAAAGGAGGAGCTATTGAGGCCCCAGGCCACACCCAGATCCAAGCATTTGCTAGAATCAAGCACCGCAAAAATGGCCTTGAAAAATAAAAAACAGTCTGCTGTAACATGACAAACCCCTTACCTCACTGTGCTCATAAGGATATGATGGAGGATACAGTACTTAATAAGTAACATAAGAAGCAATTTTTTGGTAAAGCCAGCAATGTATTAAGTCCTGCCCAAACTCTCTTTCCTTTTTTAAGGTTAAGCATGATACATTTGGTAACTACATTAAGGGCAACATTTAGCATTTTTCTCAAACTTCTTCATAGCTGTGGTACTTATTTACATTTACAACAATACTGCAACAGAAAGCCAAGGCAAAAAAAGGCAAATGCACACCAAAAAATTTACATTTCAGAATACATTCGGCTAACGAGCAAAACATGGACAGTGGAGTGATGACTGCCTTCCAACAGACAACAGGTGATGTGAATGGAACAGGCACTGGTGCGGATAGTGCCTGTTTAGGTTAAACCTCAGGTTTACCGCTGAAGCAAAATATTTCCTGAAAATATTCTTAAAGAGCATCACATCTGAATTTGTTTTAGTAATTAATTCCTACAAGGCGAGGAACACGTCCACATTTCCCTTCTTGACTTGCCCTCCAGAGCACCTTGAGAGTCTCATTAACAACAACATCAAAAGATCTGCCTTCTCACATAAATTGTTCTTCAGGCAAAAATCTTCATTTAAGTCACTTGTGTTGAGCACCTTATGATTTTTAATACATGTCTGACTTTGTCATATGTATGGTAATCTTAAATGCACTCGGAAGACCAACTAAATCCAGGGCTGTGATTGAAAATTAAGCTCAGTAATCTGAAACACCCATGTCAGATGTCAGGTATGTGATAATTATTTGATAATTAATATGTCCACTGCCCGACTGGTAACAGTACCAGAGAAAAGTAGAAGTGTGTTCAAGACCACAGATTTTGGTGATGCATTGAATATATCTAGTGAATTATTAGAGTAAGCCCATAATAAACAGTTGAGAGTTGACAACATACAGTCATACAGGATACACTCTGGCAGCTCGCTTTTAGTGGTTTTAGACATACCTTTGTTCAACTTCTTCTTTTGCTCAGCCTTTCCATGGGGAAACAAGTATTTTACACATATTTCTGAAGTATGGACATTATTCACTCCATAATCCCTCTTTTTCTCATGCAATCATTGCAGTTGAAATGGTTCTGTACATCATAGACCCACTGTATCAATGCCTAAAGGGCAATAAGCTCACTCCTGCACAGCCCAGCTCACTTACACTCAGACCTATTTATGCAATGATTTAAAATAAAGCTATGCCCCATCCTGCACTGACTGTTCTATTAAAAAGAGGCATTAAAGAAGGCTGATTATTTTGGGCTTAAACTCTGCCTTGCCAGAGAGTATTTAGGAGAATTTATTGTTAAAACAGCACTGTTTTAAGCCTACCACTCACAGAAACATGTGCAACCCCGACCACATAAACCATTCACATCAAGCAATAAAAAGACTACACCTCTACATTAAACAGCAGAAAGAAAAGAAAATACCTATTAACCTAATCAAAATGTTTATCTTACTTAACATGCATCTATTATTTTTATATTAATCACAGAGCAGAAATCAGCTGACAGGAATGTGTGGAGAGCCACAGAAGACTATTATTATCAATATTCACAATCCCCAACTGTACCACGCCGCCTGCCTCAGTTTAAAAAGCACAGCCGCAGACAGGTTCAAGTTAATGCACACTCAATGTCACATCAAGCACACATTCCACTGAGAGACAGACCCATAGCAGATGGTTGGATCCATCGTCGTGCTCCAAGAGCAGGCAGAGGGGGAGAAACAAATAGATAACAAAATGAGATGGGCAAAGAAAGACAGAGATGTCAAGCCTCACACATTTGTTTTTCCTCTGCAATACATTAGATAAATGATTATCTGTGTACCATCATTTCATATGCATGGCGACGACTTTATGAACGTCATGTACACAGCTGCCATTAAAATAAAACATCACCAGCATGATGGTTTGGAAGACTGCTGTTGGTTTAATTAGCAAAATATCCTTATGACAAGTCAGTCTGAGGTAGACATAACCAATTTACTGCCAATCGTCACAACAGAAACTACAATGCTAATGCTATAAAAACTTTGTTTTACCAGCTACACAAGTTTTGGAGAAGCACGCATGTACAGTATCCGGAGCAACTGTAATTACTTGTACAAGCTTTTCCTATTAGACTATTCAACAAAGAGGCACTTAAAAGTATACCTAGCAGTCTGTCACCCAACACCACCTACTACATTTCTTTGTGTTTGTGAAGCACTTAACCCTGGCTGACCTCAACATGCTCTTTACTCTCTCTCTTTGCTCTTTCATTACGTGTTTGAAAGAAAACTGGTCTTATCAGCACATTTGCTCCTGGACTCCTGAACGAGGTCGTTGTGTACCGATCATTAGCAGTGGTGGAAAGAGTGCTTTTATTCCAGGTTATTCTGATTTTCTTTTCCCCCCTAAAACAATTCTATTTGTTTTTTCACTTAAATTTTGTTGGCTGCTATATCACATTAAAAGGTGGGAAAAGATCTGATTTATTAAAGATCTGGTTTCCTTTTTTTTTAAATAAAAAAAATCTGCAGTTTTATCAGGAGTATATATATATATATATATATATATATATATATATATATATATATATATATATATATATATATATATAT